>BCLF01000002.1:6882180-6913532 GCA_001602275.1 Zoysia japonica | reverse complement strand
ACGGGCCGACACGGCACGGTTTCAGCCATGGCGGACCGTGCCTCGGGCCGACCGCTGCACCCGTGACACGCCTCGGCACGACCCGACCGGGCCATGCCGTGCCGGGCGGCCCAAATGCCCAGGTATAGTTCTGCTACCTTGTGCATGTGCTTTCTTTAGAATTTAGCGGTTGTTGTTTATGCTATGAGAGAGAGAGAGAGAGAGAGAGAGAGCTTTTCAGGTTTCACAATGAGGCCTAGATATGATGTGGCACCTGAAAGTTTGCAAGGGAAATTAGTTTCAGTGTTTTACCATGAGGCATTAACTTGGTCCGAAGGTCTTGGTCACAACGTCTGATGATTATGCCCGCAAAAGCAGATTTCCAGTGCCCTTGCTGCGTTCCTTTCACTGCATGCACCCTTTGAGCAAAGTGAAAAAAAAAGGGTATCAAAGCACGAAACTTCCTGTCCCTTTGATCCTGCCTTTTCCCCTTTCCGTGATTGTTTCTCAGCAGGGGCATAGATCTAGGAGTACCTCAGAAGAGATGCATCATGCCATATATTCCTCTTTTTCTTTACTTTTCATACCACTAGAGTGCTAACACAAGTCAACCAAGTTAATTAACCCATTCACTTTTAATTGTCATTTTAAATTTGACATAGAAATTAAGAAGAAACAAAAATATGGTGCACAAGAAACAAGAAAAGAGATATTGATAAGAGAAAAAGGTACAAAATTAACACCCTAAAATGACAAAATAAAAATGGGAACAAAAGGGAAGCAGCTTTTCAGTTGGCGCGCAGGGTTAGGACAACTGGGCCTTGCTTTTGGTTATGGAATTTTCATGGCCGAATGGTACAGTAGTGGAGTGCACATTTGTAAGTGCACCTTGCTTTCCCCTCGCCATATCATTGTACTTAAGTGCAATGGTGGCTGCCACCCTAGTGGGAGAAAACGCTCCTACACAATTCCAGGTCCCAGTGTGGTGTGTGTGTTTTGCATTGCTGCCGGAGGACCATAATCCCAACATAATAATCGAGGCTACACATGCTAATAATTTCCGCTGAGACCGTATCTGTCTACGGGCACTAGACGTTTAGTACTACTCCTAAGTACCACGACAACTATGGCCATGTATTAGTTTGTGCAAATTACCTGGATTTTTTTGGTAGGCGAGGGCCTGACGGAGACGAGCTGGTCACACAGACTCAAGGCCTTGTTTGGAATAAAGGAAAGCTGTAGGAAATTTTGTAGGAGACGTTTCCTCCGGAAGGGAATGGATCAACTGGTTTGGAATGGAGGAAAGTCCGCTTCCGTTCCGGAGGAAAGGAACGGCAGCGCGTATGTTTCACGGGGACGAAAACATCCAGTCGAACTTGAGGGTATCGTCGCGCGATGCCTCTACCTGCTCACTTCTCTCTCCCGCCATGGCTTCAGGTCTGGCGCGAATCCTCAAAACGCCTCCAGCGACGGTGCGAGGTCGACGCCATCGAACCCTGTCGCCACGCCGCGCGATGCGACTGCAGCGTTGGGGCTCTGGCTCCCTGCTCCTCGAGGACGAGCTAGTGGACTATTTCGTATGCTCGTGCTCAAGCCATGGATTAGAGAGAGACTGGGAGAGGGCTTGCTTGGAGCAGGGATTGCGGAGAGAGAAAGAGAGCTCACGTTGGGAGAGAACTTTCCAGATGGGGATTAGAGAGAGCAGCTTTGGGCTGAGCGAGAATGAGGTTACGGTGCTCTTTTTTTTTGTAAGTGGTCATGGTGCTCTGATTGTGACCGAGTTTAGGCTCACAAATAGATCCTATATTTAAATAAGTTATAAATCTGAATTATGTTCCAAAAATAGTATCTGCCATATTAAAGGAAAAATTATTTACTTTATATTAATTTAAGTATCAATGGATGTGCTTAAGTACCTCAACATTTTTCTATTCCTATGTTTTCTATTTCCTGCATTCCAAACATCAAAAGTTTTTAATTTCTTTATTTTTGATTCCCATTATTTTTTATTTTTTTTCATTCCTACATTTTTTTATTTTTTTATTTCTTTATTTTTTTTATGTTTTTCATTGCTACGTTCAAACGGGCCTCAGTTTCACAGACCGCCAGTGGGCAATGGCGGAGTGCAATAATGATTTGTTCAGCAATTCTCAGGCATGACCCACACCACAAGAGCGCCTGCGAGGCTTCACGATTCGTTTTCACTGACGTCACGTTTAGAACGTAAAAATTTTACAGAAATTTTACAGAAATTTTTGTAAAATTAGTTCAATTTTTTAAAAATAGAGAAATTAAAAAAATTTCTCTGTTTCAAACGAGCCCTGAAACATTTAAGGATCGACTGGGTGAAAAACGATGAGAGCATTATTTCCTCTGCATGCTGCATTGCCTCCCCAGGTCCAAAAATGATTCACCCGCGTGCCATGTTTTGCTTCCGGAGGGGAGGAAGAGGAACGTTGATTGTTGACAAGACGCATATCCTGTTCAGAAATCCTTTCACCGGTCAACAGTGCGTTGGTCCCTTTCAATGGGATTCATAGTTGCAGACTTGAAAGAGTCGTTCACGGCAACTGCGACGGATGTGTGCGACTGCTTTTGCAGGCAGTTGCAACGGAAGTTTGATCTGATCAATGATTCGCTCTGTACCTCTGTTGTTGTTTTTTGCCCGCTGGAGTCTCTGGTTAACAAAAGACGAATCCAAAGTCCAAACCCAGGTTGCCCACTTGCCAAGTGATCTTCTGAAGCTTGCCCCAAGCGTTCTGATCTCATGAGGGGAAGAAAAAATGTGTACTACAAAACAAAGAAAAAATACTATTAAATAAATAATCTTATCCTGTATAAATAATGAACAAATTCATCAAGCTAATTATTTTGAAGTCACAACAGCACTATGAGATTTCAAGTGCATTTCAATTCTAAATTACGACTTAATGATGCTACCTGGACTCGTCTTGTTCAGCAACTGAAATGCCTTTGGGCCAAAATTAGCTGGTGCCATTCTATTTTGAAATCAAAACTCGTTTCCCCTATAACAAAAAATATAGCAGCTTAGATGGGCAGTGGCACAAATACACTGTCATTCTTGAGATCTAATCAGATAAGTTGATCAGTATGGGAACAATTTCAGAGTATTGAATAACATCCACTTGTCCTGGTCACAAAAATGCACAGAAAAGGGAAGTATAAGTAGAAATTCTATTGGAATCTTTATTGCAGACAAGAATCTTTGTTATTGACAGCAGGCTCGCAATAAGACTAGGATCATATATACAAGTCATTGAATTTGCAACTTTTATACCATCATATCTTCTGTTCCCGATGACAGGGTAACAGAAGTAAAAGCATAGAAGCTTTCAGATTCAGATATGATAAATCAAAATGCCTATCAACAGAGCGAATGGCATATCATCTGATCAGTAACATTAAGAAAATTGTGCCTTCTATCTAACCATAACATGAATTCTCGTAATTATAATAATTCAGATTTTTTTCAACAGTGACATAATAAAATGCAAGGCTGACGAAACAACAAAAGTCTAAAACTTCTCTGAATAATACAGTTTATAAATCAAAGTATGGACACTGGCACTGTCTTATTAGCTACTCCTTTCCTTTGAAGGGCAAAAAAATATGGTATATGCACTCTGTTTCCCAGTAAAATTAGCACCTGTGGTGCATCATTTTTAAAAATAAAGACAGAGGAGTGTGGCTGGACAATTTCAAAAGAACAAAAGCAGGAATTGAGCAGCAAGCAGATTGAGAATTAATATTCATCCCAATGAATGGAAGGAGACAGAAAAGGATAAACAATTAAGGACAAAGCATTTGTGAATAATAAACTGCATAAGACCAAATTAAAGATATTATTGAAAACGAGAAAATTAGCTGTATGCCAAATCTGAAGATGAGTACTAAGTTATAGAAGACTTTTGAACTGATTACTGGTAATAAGCACAAACATCTGTAGATTGTCTTGATAATTAGCCAATATATTCATATTCCAAGTTCCGCAGCACTACAGCAGGATACAGGTTTACTGCTGCAGAAATTATTAGGTAGAAAATGCATTCAAGTATAAAGGAAGCCAGCGAAAATCTCACATGTTTCAATGGTAGAAGTCTTGTGCTGTGGAGTCTATTGCTTTTAAAAGTTATCAAATGGGACCCTATAAATTAATTCAGGAAGGTCACTTCCCCTCTGGACTTTGTGTTTTTGGGGTGTGCAGAGCTCTATCATAGAAGTGCTAGGACAAGAACAAGTAGCTTCTCATACTGATTGCTCTTGAAGACAACGTCATCCTGACATACTTCATGAGTCACAGCATAAACCTACTGTTCTCCCAAGAATCCCAATAATTTATGGATGGATGTTACAATGCTGTGCTGCCTTCAAATGGTTTCACCTGAAATCCAGCATCACAGTCTATCCTCAGAGTTAAAGGATGTTACCAGTAGTCCCTACAACTGCAAGCACCTTTCTTAATTGTATGGTATCTATTAACATCCCTAATTACAATTACTCTGTCAATCACAATGCTAGCATACTTGAAGAATTCATGACAATGAGCACATATCCTCAGGTTCTTAACTATCCTTAATACCTTTCCTAATGGTACAGCACCACTGATCAACCCATATGCCAGGGCCAACCTTTCACTATGATGCCAGAACCCCTCATCTGCCTCCTTGTACCCTAACTTCTCTACCTGATGAATCAATTCGTTCAACTTGTTGTGTATCTCAGGTAGCTGCATGTGCCTTCTCTCATTTGCAACAAAAACATGAACATGTCCTCTGACCTCAATCCAACTTCGACCACCTTCCTTCGTGACTCCCTGATCCCTCATTGCAGTCCATGCCTTGGCCATCTCATCCATTTTCCCAGCTGCTGAATAGATATTGGCAAGCATGACGTAAGCGGACTCATCATTGGGATCAATCTCCAAAAGTCTCTGACCCATGGCTTCTGCCATATTGACCTTGCGATGAACCACACAGCCCATTAGAAGTGTTCTCCATACTGCTGCATCCGGCTTACACGGCATTTTAGATGCGACAATCTTTGCATCCTCTAGGCGCCCCACCCGTGCCATTGCACCCACCACACAAGTATAGTGCTCAAGGCCAGGCTTCACAATGTACTTAGAGTGCATTTCATCCAGCCAAAACTCAGCTTCAGTTGCTGCTCCAGCATTGCTACATGCAGTGAGAACAGCAAGGAATGTGAGACCATCAGGCGCAAGTCCCAGCTCCACCATCTGATTAAATAGCCCAACGACCACTTGTATATCTCCCTGCTGAGCGTGTGCAGCCAGCAAAGCATTCCACGTGATCAAGTTCCAGTTAGCACCCAACCTCGCGAACACCTTCTCTGCATCATCCACAACTCCGGCCTTCCCGTAAGCATCCACAAGAGCAGTCCCGACAACCACATTTCCATGAAGCCCAACCACTATGGCATGAGCATGAATCCCCCAAGTATGCTCCAGAGCAGCAAGCCCAGCAGCTGCCCGGAGAGCACCAGACAGTGCATACATGGTTGAATCAACAGCATTTGACCGCATATCAGCGAACACGGAGAGTGATTCTTCGAAATGGATGTTCTGTGCGAGCCCAACGATTGTGGAGGAGTAGCAGACGGTGTCCCGGTGGGCAACTGGGATTTCGTCGAACAGTTTGCGGGCGGCCACAGGGGAGCGGGAGCGAGCGTAAAGAGTGATAAGACAGGAGGCGGAGAAAGGGGACGAAGAGAGCGCGATCTTGAAGGCGAGTGCGTGCACGTGGGTCGCGACAGGCGGTGGCATGGATCGGAGGAGGGAGGAGAGGGGACCGTCGGCGAGGAAGGCCGGTGACATGCCGAGGACGCGGCGGAGGAGCGGGAGGGCGGAGGACGGCGAGGATGAGGAGACGGAGGCTAGGTAGGAGGTGAGAGAGGCGGCGTTGGGGTTGAAGGGGAGGCGGGAGAGTAGGGTCTCCGAGTGCGACGGCGGGTAGCGGGAGAGGAGGAGATTGTAGGCGGCGCGGTTGGACGACGCGGTCTTCACGAGAACCGCGTGGAGAGCGGCCGGGTCGCCGCCCGCAGTGGCCGCCGCGGAGGCCGCGGTAGTGAGGGACGCTGCCGCAGCACGCATTGGGTGGCGCGTGCCGTGCGGCTACGGCGGCGAGTGGCGGGACGGCGGCCGCTGCTTCGCGTCGATTTTCGGAGTGGCGGGGAAGAGGATCTCAACTGCCGGTCCCGATGGGCCTGAGATGTCATGCTCTAGGGCCGCTGATTTAAACACCTAAATATCTGGGCCTACTTTGTCCTCAATGTTTGGCCCAACAGAGCAGATGGAAGCTATCGGCCCATAATTTCCTTTTTCGTTTTTAAGCAGGTGTCTAAGTTTTTGCAGTCGGTAAAAAATACTGAAAATGTCTCAATGTATCTCTTTAATTCTATTCCGTGCTGCTTGAAAAGAACAGACGCATGCTCTCAGAAAATCATCGAGCAACAGAGACCATACGGTTGCGAACACACGTGTCCTTCCTCCTCGCACACGTGCGACGCGCTGCGCCACGACATGCACGGTATGGAGACTCCCAAGACCCACGTCCTTCCATGACGCGGACGAAACCTCCAATGATAGAGATAGCATAGCCTACTCACGAGCTAATCACCAAAAAAGGAACATGTCCCGGCGTAAATCACGTGAGCACACCATGCGTTGCTTCGCTTCCAACAAAAGCGCAAGAAAACAACACGAGATCGATCGAGCTGGAATAAGTGGCCGCCATCAGCACGAAACGTGAGGTCCCACATCGCCGTGTCGCAAGCCCTGCTCAACGCGCTCACCTCCACCGTCCGCGCGGCCGTGGAGCTTGGCTGCCGACGGCGACCCTGCATAACCCGGCGCCACACACATGTTCACTGTGCACGTAAGCAACTCGTACAAGCCGTTGGTATAGTACCCTTTTAAGCAAGGCACATGCTGCCTGCATCACCAGCCAGTATAGCCACCAACCAAGCTCTCCTCACCTTCCCTCTGCCAGCTAAAAGATCTGAGAAGCACCGGCACTGGCCTGTGACTCTTTGAGGTTTCATCGCTTCATCAGAGTGGTTGTGCAGCTTGTGCTGACCAGTGATCCATAGCCAACAACATGCTGGTGCGGAGCGCCTCCACGCCGATCCTCGGCGCGCTCCACCCGTCCGGCTGCCACTCGCCGGCGGTCTCTGTCTCTTCCCCGGCCGTCCCCTTCCCTGAGTCGCCGGCGTCCGCGTACCACCCGCCGGCCATCTCCTGCCACCTCTCCGGCGGCGCCGGCTCCGACCACGAGCGTTTGCACGGCAGCAGCATGCGCCGCGCCACCTCGGAGGGGAACCTCGCCTCTCTGGCCGGCCGCGCGGACGACCACCTCCCGCCGTCCGGCAAGGGCGCGGCGCCGCGCGCCCGGCAGGCGCCGCCGCTCGAGACGATCCAGTCTTTCACGAATCGCGACAGCACCACCGACGAGGAGGACGAGGACACCTACGCGGAGCACGGGGAGCTGAGCTTTGGGCAGTTCAACTTCGTCGGTAGCAGGACGTACTACCAGGAGCACCCGCTGTTCCTGGCCAGGGGCCTCGGGATCGACCGCCTCGGCTCGGGCCTGCTAAGCGCCGACGGAGGCGGGATCGGTGGCGGCGGCAGTTCCTTGGTGACGTTTGACGGTAACGGTGGGGACCGCTCCGGCATCGAGATGCATTACAAGAAGATGATCGAGGAGGACCCTTGCAACGGACTCTTCTTGAGGAACTACGCGCAGTTTCTGTACCAGGTAAGCAGACTCGTTCTGCCCGCTCTCCATGCTTTGGCCAAAGCTTCGAATCGTGCCTAGAAATTCTGACGGCGACTGAATTCAACTTCACTCACAGGTGAAAGGGGACTACAGGAGGGCAGAGGAGTACTATTCCCGAGCGATAATGGCCGACCCAGACGACGGCGAGCTCCTGTCGGAGTATGCCAAGCTGGTCTGGGACGTGCACCGCGACGAGGAGCGCGCCTCCAGCTACTTCGAGCAGGCGGCCACAGCTTCCCCGCAGAACAGGTGCTGCGCGCACTCCATAGAAAACTCAAATCGATCTTACCTTTGTTCCCCAGATTCGAGCATGAACTCTGATCGCCTGTTTCGTCCACGTTTGCAGCCATGTCCTCGCCGCGCACGCCGCGTTCCTTTGGGACACGGACGATGACGGGCCCGAAGACTGCAGCAGCGACGCGCTGGGCTACCCGGGGTTCGCTCCAGCCCCATCATCTCCAGCCTCGGCAACAATCTGAACTCTGTTTCCGCTGCTTCTGAAGATAATGATATACTAGTAGCCTGTATTTGTTTCAGTAGTTTCCCAATATCCTAATAATTCTAGTTAATTTATAGCTTGTGTGTAATGCTTTTAGTTTCGACAATGGGCAAGCAGATTCCCATTTCTAAACGCTTCAGAGATTCATTGAGAATTGAGTAATTTTGCCCATAAAAATGTTGTCAGGGCCTAATAGGTACTAATACTGGAGTAGTTTTCTTTTGTCGTGATCTGCTTTAGGAATGCTCCTGCAGCAGATTACCATGCTGACTAAACTCGAGGCCCTCAAATGCATATAAAAAGAATTTTTGAAATCTGATGTAGCAGGAGCAAATTCGAGGCACGCAATCCAGTTACGTGACATGGTAGATCAGATGCCACCTGTATATATAGGCACGAACCAGCAACTTCGGGATAACAATTCAGTAATACGTACAAAAGCAAACAACGCTGAGCTCTTTAGTCTGCAAATGAATTTACATAACAGGTCGTCCTTGAGATAATTGCCGCCATTTTTCCACCATTTTAGAATCAACTGTTTCAGACACAGCACTATTGTTCCGAAAACATCGATCCATTTCTCTGGGCATAAAAATGAGAAACACGCACGCCGAGACTGGGTCGAGCCGTGAAGACCCAAGAGCAGGAAGAAGCAGCAGGGCATTCAACTATTGAAGAGCAAGAAGAGGGCGGCCGCTCAGGGAGAACGAAATAGCAACTGAATGAAGGTGAAGAGCATTTCCTGTTAAGTTCTGTGCAGATTTTATATTATTCGTCGAATTGAGTTTAAAAATCTCTGAAATACAATACGAGTGACTCCACTATCAGTGCAAGTTATATACTCTCTCCGTTCTTTAATTGATGTCATCGTTAACTTTTTAATTAAATTTTGACTATTCGTCTTATTCAAAAAATTTGCTCGAATATGTAAAATTTTAAGTTGTGATTCAAATAACTCTAATAATAAATCAAATTGTATCAAAATATATAAAATTTATCAATTTTTTTTAATAAGACGAATGGTTAAAATTAAGTTTAAAAGTCAACGGCAACATCAATTAAAAAACGTAGTGAGTAAGCTACAGTAGAAAAGATGCCACCTGTATATATAGGCACGAAACAGAAACTTTGGAATAACAATTCAGTAATACAAAAGCAAACAATGCTGAGCTCTTTAGTCTGCAAACGAATTTACATTACAGGTCCTTGCGATAATTGCACACCTGAATCAGACTGCGACTCACACCACTGTTCTTTATTCTTCTCTTTACCATTGATTTTTATAATTTTGGTAAATTTTATAAACATATAAATTGCATATTAAGAAATATTTTTCATGAGAAATCTAAAGATATAATTTTATGTTACTAAAGTTTATGAAGCTTATATAAATTATTGGTTAAAAAGAAGAAACACAATCAACCAAAATCAGAAATAGATTTTTAAAGTATGCTGTAAGATATGCTCAGTAGCCTCCTCTCCTCGGGCGATGCTGGTTTACATTTGACTCTAAAAAAATCATCATTGGACACGTCTTCATCATCATCAGTAACTTCATCACAAGTATCTTCATCATCAGTATCTTTATCAAAACGATATTTGGAACAAGGGGTACCATCTTCATGAAGCATAGAATTTTCTGAGCGGTACTCGAAAAGAATAGCATCCTTGCGGGCTATCTCATCAGCATAGGACTGCACAAAGTCAATGTCTCTGTCAGGATCAAAAAACCTGAAGTTCACATCATCAAAGTGACTGTCGTGTTCCGTCCCAGCTGTCTCGTGCGGGTGCCCACCAAAGTGCATTTCACCATCTGGATGATCAACTTTTTGGTGGTCGACCATGCAGGCATAGCAATTATCTGTGGTTGAGCACAAGCAGGTTTAGGAGGATATTAATGAATTACGAGAAGAAAAACATCTTCAGAATGAAACCACAATGGTTGCAAGCAGGGCACAGCATTATCTAATCATATTATGAAACCCTGCTATCAAAAAAAGAATACAACAAGAAGAATTGGATCTGCCGACACAAGTCATTCAAGGAACAAATCAAACTGCACGGTTGGCACTATTTTTACACAGAAATGGATACAACACCTAGAAGTATCCTCAATAATAATCTATTGGAAGAAAACATTGTAACCTCACATGTGCTCTATAGTGGAAAGTATATCTACAAAACTCCTAGAAGTAGCCTGTTATCTTAACTTGAGCCTGGAGTCATGCATGCAGTATTTCAGATAGCATTATCTTAATAAATTTGGCCATTTCTGACAATCATATTTCATAATATCTATTTTTAAAGCACAACACAGGCTCTCGTATGTAGCCTAACCTTGAATCTGACAATCATATTTCATAATATCTATATGCAGCCTAACCTTGAATCTGCTAAATATAACGGAACACCAAATCTACTATCTAGTAAACTTGTATGAATTTCAGAATTATAACAGAAGTACTGCAATGGCATTTGCAAGCCACATGATCATGCCTGACATAATGCTCAAGGAGAGACTCAATTCAGCAACGAAAGGTGAACAGTAATGAAAGATCAGAAGCCACATGGTAATGCAGTCTTCAGGACAGTACGTAGATGGTGGATTATGCGCTTCGGCAAAGAAGTGCAAAGGAGCTTCGCTTTGGCAGGCAGGCGAAGACGAACCGGCTTTTGGCACGGCCATGAAATTAACATGGATATATCGGTCCAGATCATAATCCTCATTCTTCGAAAAACCTAGACCATAGATGATATGAAGATGGTATTCTTCCCCTGTTTGGTTGGCAAACTTGCGCAGTGCCGCATCAGCTACATCAAGCAAGTTTTGGTACCAGATCTTTAGGCACTTCCTCCTCGAATTAATTATGCGGATGATCCTTTGGTTCTCTCGAGGAGATGGCTCTGGCAGCGGCTCATCTGGCAGCGGGAAAGGCAGCAGCATGGCGGAGAGGGAAGAGATGTCGTGCATGCAGAGCCTGCACTTGGCAGCGAGCAGGGATAGCGCGTCGCGCTCAACAACAGGTAGCACTGAGCTCACGAAGAGTGCGAGGGCGGCAGGTTTTTGGTGCCCCGCCGCCTGGGCAGTCCTCTGGAACGCAACAGCTTCCAATTCCGTGCGAGTGAAGGGCGCAGCGCCGCGTACAGAGGAGGCGGCGCCATGGAGGTCCGCGCCGGAGAGGCAGAGGTGCCAGAGAGCGTCGTCGGATGAGAGGGCGGGGGTAGTGGTGGCGGAGGGAGGCGAGCAATCCATCCAGAGAACAGCGGGCAAGGCGGCTGATGTCCTCGGTGGTGATGACGGCGACATCGATCGGGTCGGAACGGAAGGGGAATGCGGCGGCGTTACCAGATGGAGTTGATGATGATGTTCTCGACGGGCCTGAGGGGACCGTAACAGTGACCTCCGATGAGGAGGCCATGCGCGAAGGCAGTCCTGAGCACGTCGGCGGGCAGCCGCGCGATGGCGTCGATGTAGTAGCTACGAAGGATGCTCAGCAGCAACTTCCGCAGAGATCGAGGGTCTCTTGATCCGCCCCTCGAAGAAGTTTTGTCGTCGTCTCCCTCGTTCTTCTTGATCCGCTCCTCGGAAAAGGATTGCTGCTGCCGCTGATCCGGAAGAGGGATTTTGTGCTGGGCGACAAGGTCGGAGCAGGATGACGGGGAAGAGGCGACGGGGGAAGTGACCTTCTCGGAAGGGTCCATCTCCGCCATCTTAGCGCCGCGACGCAAGCGCTGGCGGCGGCGGTTGCTCCGCCAGCCCATGCCCTAGATCGTATGAGACCGTTCGCCTCTCTCTCTCCTCTTTTTTGCACACGGGTCAAGGGCGTTTGGTTGGGTCATCGCGTGGGTGCAGCTTCGATTGCGTACTCCCTCCGTCCATAATATAAATACTCTCTTTATCTCAAAATAAATATCTTTATAAATTTTCAAACATCTATCTTTTATCATTCATCTTATTCAAAAAATTTATAAAATTTTTATTTATTTTATTATAAAATGATTCATTATTAGAATTATTTTAAATTTGACTTGTTTATTTTTTATTATCATAATTTTTTTTGAATAAAACGAATGTTTAATTGTTGATTTCAAAAAATAAAAAATATTATTTATTTTGAGACGAAGAGAGTATAAGCATTTGTGGCTTTGATCAAAGTCAAATATTATCAACTTTGATTAATATTATTTAGAAATTTAATAATTTGTAATGTAAAAAGTTATATATTACGAAAATTTATTTCATGAAAACTTAGTAACATCATCTATATTATGATAAATATTATTAATTTTTTATTATTAATAGTCAAAATTTTAAAAAAACTTTACTTAAACTTAAAAAAAGGAGGTAGTAAGTTGCCAGCGGCCGCGCGACATCTATATTTTTATCCAATCAACTCGGTTCCGGAGCAGGGGCACTTCAACACAACGACTCGTACTTATTTTTAGGGAAAAACATTAATTTGGATACTCAAAAATCTTCCCTAATTTGCCCGTATATATAATTTTACTTCCCTTGTATCATCATTTATTCCTAGCTAAGAATGCACATACAATTTGGATTCTCGAAAATCTATCACACATATTACTCATACATTGCAAGAAATTATAATTTTCATATGTTTACGATTAAAAATATAAATTTTTATGTAAAATACTCAATGTGGTACTCCTATTTAAATTTGGATCCCAATTTCAATGTGTACTTCAAAAATTCTGTCAAATCTCACCAACTTCATTAGCTGGTCCTACATACTATAAGTCTTGTCCTCTTCATTAATTTATTAAAATGTCCCGTATGTAAATCTCCATAGGAGTGAACAGGGGTTCAGATTAAACCTCCTACACCAAGTTTAGGAGTTCCCATTGGGGAAAATTTCAGTGCGAATGCATATTAGGTGTAATGGTGCAAATTAATGCTCTCATCCATCATATGGTGATCCAACGGCCGAGTACAAGGCAAGTATCCTCTCAATTTGTTTCTATAAAAAGTGGGATTTGTTTAGGGAAATTTTTTAAAAAATGACCTATCTAATCGTAGCAGTTGGATCGTACTCAAATGGACTAAAACATTGTTTTGCACCATTGCACTCAATATGCATTTGCATTGAAATTTTCCCGTTCCCATTAGGGTGTCGTTGAAGATATTTTTTACTCACTCCATCTCAAAATAAAAAACGTTTTTGACTTTTGAGATTCAGGTTTGACCATTCGTTTTATTTAAAAATTTATAAAAATATAAAACAAATAAGTCATGCTTAAAATATTTTTAATAATAAATTATTTCATAATAAATTAAATAATAATTTTATAATTTTTTTTGAGTAAGACGAATGATCAAAGATAAAAGTTTAAAAATTTAAAATGACACTTATTTTGAGACGAAAGATGCAGCTTACTTCTCAAATACGAGACGGGGAAAATTAAGGGTATCATTGTAGATGCCCAATGCCAAACGACCTTGTGTTGTGCCATTCACCTACTTCCTCTATCTGTGAAAGTTAGGTTGTACGTAGAAATGCAAATGGGTATCCAATATGTAGTTGCGGATCATCTCTTTAATATAATTAAGTGACTAATTTGTATATGTGGGATGAAATCCTACTTTATTTAAGAGATTTTTGAGTCATGTGCCAACCCATAAATTTGAAAATCTGCATTCCTAGTTGTACACCCTCCATCCCCGATTACTTATTATTTTAGAGTTCATAAATATTCTGCGTTTACTTGTTACCATCACTTCCCAATACACCATTTTCAATTCCCAATATATATTTATATTTATTTCTCTCCTCATCAATTTCTAAGTATATTTCACATTTTTTATCCTACTTAATTAGTATCCACACTCATAATGAAGAGTACTAAAACGGAACGGAGGGAGTACATCTTTTACTTGCTCGTCACATTTCGCAATTTATCTTATTTTAAAATTTAAATATTATTTTTTAATTTAAAAAATGAATAAGACAAAAACTCAATGTGATAAGTAAAAGTCAAAAGTGACTAGTTTTTAGGGCTAGTCTCGATACCTATGCTAACGCTTTGGTCTAAAAAAGTATTAGCTAAAGAAAATAATATATTAATATTAAAATTCAAAGTTTCTTATTCTTCAGCATAAAAAGATAAATACCAACTAATCATTCAGAATTCACATGCATCATATCTAAAATTTGATGTGTTTTAGAAATTTTTGAATGTATAGGTATATTCTCTTTACACTCGTTATTTTGGTACTTTAATAATTGCAGCAAAAATTTAACCCTACTCTCTCCGTTTCTAAATTGATATCGCCGTTGATTTTTAATATTAACTTTGATCATTTGTCTTGTTAAAAAAATTAATAATATTATATATTTTATTACAATTTAATTTATCAGTAGAGTTATTTGAATTACAACTTAAAATATTACAAATTTGAACTAATTTTTTGAATAAAACAAATTGTCAATTGATTTTAGAAGCTAATAGCGACGTCAATTTAAAAATAGAGGGAATAAGTATATTCTCATCATGTACATCTATCAATATGCACATGTATTTTTCGAGGAGTTTGTTTTGATTAATTTGTTGCACTTGTGAGTGTGACGTCCTTTTTGCTTGAGGAGATTAGTTTGTTGGAGGTCAAAAGTGACCGATCACAACTCACGGATAGTTTTGATTAATTTATCCTCTTCACATGGTAGTTTGTTTTGATTAATTTATCCTCTTCACGTGGTTGTTTCAGGTAGTTGTAATTTATTAACTAATAATGGGTTTTGTGGGCTCAAAATTTGATACATTTGATAGATTAAGCTTGTTCATTAGATTTGTAAGAGGTCTATATAAAAAAAATTTATCTGTTGGATTTGTAAAAAAAAAAAAAAAAATACTCTGAGTGTATTTTTTTTTTTTGTGTATGTAGCCATCTCTGTTAAATACGTTTTGCGGGATGTACATCGAAATAAAAAACTGTGCTTTAGATAGAGATTAATGTAGCATCGGCCAGGTAAGCAGGCGAGTGCGCGCCTCCTTGCTGACATGCTTTTTACTATTAGACAAAAAACTCAACTTTGACCGTAAAAGATTAAAAAATATTAATGAAGTGCAAATGATATTATTAGGTTCATCACTCTTAGAATATATTACTTTTTATGTAAAATAGTTTATTTTATAAATATTATCGGTTAAAGTTAAGAGAGTTTAACTTTAAATCAACCATCAATACCTTACTACTTTCGATTTTAAAATATTAATACTGTTGATTTTTAACATCAACTTTACCTATTTGGTTTATTCAAATGCATAAAAATATTAGTCATATTTTAAATATCATTAATAATAAAATAAATTATAATAAAATAAATTATACTTATTATATATTTTTTTAAATAAGTTAAATGGTCAAAATTGATGTAAAAAATCAGCGTGCCAACATTTCAAAACCGGATGGAATATATCTTTGGAAGGAGGTAGTAACGGCGCCATACAATTACAAAGACTCCATTTCCGGTAATAATTTCTAGGGGTCCACATCTGATAGTACTCCAGTATCAAATTAGTATATATTCAAATAATACAGTAGTATTAACCCTTCTCTTTTCCTTTTTATTTATTTATTGATCCATCACGTAGCACTTCCTTTCGAAGCATATAGATAATAGCAGGGTGATCGATTTTGATTAATCAGAAACAACTTTCAGCTGTTGTTAGTAAGCAAAGGCAATCATCTACGCCATGGAAAATAACATGAATGGGGTATCAATGCAATGTTGTGCATAACAATTCATCGCATCAACAACATATGGCACGGGTACTCAATTCTTTATCACATTTGCTTACAGAGTTTCATGGAAACAACCCTATAGTTTGTTTTCCAGCACATTTTGCATCATAGTTGACATCTTACAGCCACCATCAGTGCTCTGCGCTGTCATCCAAGTAGTTTGCGAAGGCCCTATCTCTACAAGCGTCAAAAAATATATAGTCCACATCCACGGGTTTCGAAAGATCATTGCCATTGTCAACTTCATCCACTTGAAATTCACGGCCACCATGGTATTTATCATAAAAGGGATGCACAATCTTCTTCTTGTTGGTCTCACAAGCAAAGCAACAACCTACGTTTGCAAAAAGCCCAGAGAGAGTGGTTAGTAATTGTTGCTTAATAAACACCAGACACAACTACTAATCCATGGACCAAAGAGGGAACCTATAAAGCAAGCCAACGTTTATGCCCAATCAAATGACAAATTATATCGGAATGCACTCAACTGCCAAACTGTCAAGAGGTGCACTAGTGAATCCTTTGTGTGGGCTCAAAAACAAAATAAAAGCATGGAATAAAATCATGACGGTACTTAACAACATTTTTGCACCATAATTAAGCATATATCAAAAGCTTACAGATAAATATGCCAATTTCAAATGTCATGTCAATAACTATTAAGGGATACATTGTAGGAACTAGGAAGACATATTACTATGTACTAAATATGATTGGCTTAGGAAAGCTCACATTCTTGTGTTTCATTATTGAAGTGTCTTCTTAAGTTTACGGCAATCTATTTTGGGTTACCCTTTTGTTTCCATCCTTAGACTGATAACATCTAATGTATGGCCATGAGATAGGTTGGGCCGTCGCTGGATTAGCTGGTCCGCCTATGTTAGTATACCAGACTAGGGAAAGGGAATGAGTTTCAAGGGAACTACATGCAGTTCAAAATTAATGGGGCAATAAGTTGTTAGTGGAAGATATGAATCAACTGACTGGTCAATGGATATTAAGACCCTGAGGCACACAACAAAGCAAGAGGATAACAACAGAGTATTTGGAGCAGCTGGTTCCACGTAAATAACGAAATACGGAAGGAGGAACTCAGTGGATATTGTTCAGTCAATAAAAATATAGTATACTCAGAGCAGAAAACTGGCAGATCTTCAGTAAAGCAAGAGAACATCAACAGTGTCGAGCATATCAGAGGGCTAACCAATTGAATGAGGAGCTAATAACCTTATCCTACATTCTGAACCCAACAAAAAATGCACTCCATCTCTAAAAATGATGCATGGCAAACACATTACTCCTCTGATTAAGTGATAGCAATTACTACAAAGATAGTGATATGGACATTTAGGATGAAAAGGAACATGACAAACCAAACATGATAATTCAAAGGCAGGAAGGAAAAACACAGCATATACACTAAAGCATGCACCAGCATTGATCAATTTTTATCCGTCCACTAGAACAGCAAGTGTACAAGTACAACTTGAACAAAAACTATCTAAATAAGGACATGAACAAAATTATATTCTTTCAATGGACTAACAATAAGAACCTTTAGATATAGTATTGCATCGTTCTGCAGCAATTTTTGTTTTCATTTATGACATGGAAAAAAGGTATTTCCTATAGACGTATCAGCAGCAATAAACACAAAACGAATATTAAAAAAATTCAGGCAGTGGCTACTTGCCATCTTTCAGGCAAGTTCAACAGATTTCTATGTGCGTCTTAAATAGCATTCCACTATGTGAATAACTACAGATACAAAACAGTATTATAAAGTGCAGTGTGCGCTGAACATGCAGATGGTTAGGGGGAGGGGGAAGGGGAGGAGGAGGGAGAGCATACCGATATCTGCAACAGGATCAACTGGCACACAGAGGAGGATATTGATCCCGTCAGAAGAAACGATAGTTGCTTCAGCGAAGAAGAGCACAGGGACACCCCCAGAACCAGAGACCACTTGATACGCCCAGAAATTGACGTGGTAATAATCATTTGGCCCCTGTTCCTCTAGCAGACTGGCGCCACAAATGGAGTGAAGCATCAACTGCTCTGCTGATCGTAGATGGTGCTCCTGCAATGCCATGTCGACAATACTGAGGACTTGTTTTCCTGTCTCCTTAAACTGCTTCTTTTGAGATGCAATACGGTCAAGGACTTGTGAGCTTAGAATCAGAGGTGGTTGGGCAGGCTCATTTGGCAACGCTGGCCCTAGCAGATTGGAGAGGTGGTTGACGTCCTCAGTTGAAAGCACACGCCTCATGAGCAGCAACTGAACAATGTTGTGTTTACCATTGACATCAGGCAACACCAATGATGCAAACTGAGCAAATGCTGAGGGGTTGGGGTGTCTTCCTGTTTGGGCGCCCAGGTGAAACGCGGCAAGGCCATGCGAGGACATGACACGCAGCCCGCCGGATTTGCTGGTCCCATTCGCCAGTGCGATGGCGGAAGCGAGGTCGGCACCCGCTGCGAAGAGCTGCCACAGAGCATCGCCGGTGGAGAGAGAGGGGCAACAGTGGCGGAGAGAAGCCAGGAGCCCATCGAGAGAGCGATAGCAGATACGGACGATGCCGTCGATGCTGAGCAGAGCGTGTACGTCGTCGTCGTCGGGGTCGAAGCCGGTGTGGATGGGGGCCTCAAGGGGGTAGGCGGTGGAGTACCAGAGGGAATTGAAGATGATGTTGTGGACGGGGTGGAATGGGCCGAAGCAGTGGCCACCGACGAGAAGACCGCGCGCGAGGGTGGTCCTGAGGTCGGTGGGGGGCAGCCGCGAGATGGCGTCGAGGTAGTAGCGATGGATGATGTCCAGCAGCCTCCGCCTCATGTCCCTCTTGTCCGATAGCGTCCAAGCCTCGTTCTCCTCCTCTTCCAGCTGCGGGTGGAGACTGGAGAAAGGAGCTTTGCGCTGGGAGGTGCGGCCTGTGGATCCACCGGAAGAGGACGAGGAGGACGTCTTGGTGGGCGACTCCTCGGCCGGCTCCACCTTGGCGCGCTGGGCGCGGCGGCGGTTACGCCGGCCAACCATGCGATCGGAGAGGTGGAAGATGTGACTTGGACTCTTTTCGATCTGCCTGGGATTTCGACTTCGCTGCCCTAGCCGGATATGGACATGGTGTGGGCTAGATCTGTCGCGGCCGCCGGATCCCGGGGCCTGTTCCCTTCAGTGTAGGTTAGAACCCGGCCTGCCTCCGACCACCCTGCCTGGGCCTCTCCGTTGGGCGAACTGGGCTGCTACTTCCGATTTTGCTTTCAATCATACTCTACGCTAGGTGGGCCGGTAAAGATAAGTAATGCTGCTTGTCTGGGTCTAGTTACGATCAAATGGATTTTAAATTGTTCTTTTCTCACACACATTAACTCATTTTTTTAATTTCCGTTTGAGACAAAATATTCTATATAGTTAATGCAAAAAAAAAAAACACATCCTACATGTATTTTTTAATAAAATAAACTTGGCATACACATCCCTTGGCATTCTCATCCATTTTCCCAGCCGCTGAGTACGTAGATGTTGTTGGCAAACTGCACGGAGCTTTGCTTACTTTTATGTGTATGCCTATATATATATTCTGGTGTCCGCGCATTGAAATCTTTGCAAAATGCCATCAAATAATCTTGGTTCAACGGCCCATATAATCATCTTGTCGTGCCATTAACTAATTTCGCACATTTTGTCCATCGATCGAACTGCCTTGCTGCTGGAGTAACATGCATGCATAGCCACCGTCGCGGCACCGCTCACATGCAAGAGACCTACTAGCTAGCAATCACCTAGAGTAGCTCTGTCCTTGGTGCTGTGCCTATCGAAAGAAAAAGAGATTTTTGCCAAAATTGATATAGAGTACACTGGCCACAATCAATATACGCGATCAGCCGATCAGCACAGCACAGATGATACTAACTCCATCGATCTTGCTCACGGGAGAAGCCATGCAGCAAGTCACTGCAGCTGGTGGGGTGCAGGACCTGCAGCACCAGCAGGAAGCTGCCCAGCTAGCAGCGCTCTTCCGTTGTCTCGCACACAGGGGCACGGATTAGTAGAATCGGATTCGCTCATCACTGAAACATTGAAGGAGCCTGCTACAGTGCAGTACTCCTACTCCTATACGTAAAAGATTCACCCGCGTGCCATGCCTTTGCCTCCGGAGAGGAAGAAGAGACAAGACCCATATCCTGATCAGAAATCCTTTCACCGGCCGGTACGTCAACATTTGCGTCGTTGGCCCCTTTCAATGGGATTCATGTACTCGTACTACGTAGTTTCAGAGACTTGAAAGAGTCGCTCATGGCAACTGTGGCGAAATCGTCGACGGTGAAAAGAGATGGAGGAATCATCAATGGTGCTAGCTGCCGCCATGACGTAGGAGTATTATATGTAGGACTAGCATTTACATATAAGGCCTCTTTGGAATAAAAGATTTTCGTAGAAATTTTATAAAAATTTTATAAGAATCAGTTTAATTTTTTTTTTTAAAAAAATACAGAAACGAAAAAAATTCCCATTTTCCAAAAGAGGCCTAAATGGTAGGAGTACTAAGTAAAGGGGAAGACGAAACAAAGTAAAGTTCAGTAGACATACCACGTCGACCTGCTCACCCTCGGACTATATACACGTAGCCACGGGTCGGGGCAGCTGCAACTGTGTGCTTGCTCTTCCTTTCATGGATCCACATCTGCAACTCTAGTGTTCATTGTTGGTACGATCGATATATAACAAATCCCGGCCTAGCCCTTCCAATGACTAGCACGAAAGCATCGATCTGTGTAGGTGAGTGAGTTTCACAGGGATCTTCTAAATATCAATCGCAGTTTAGTTGAATCACCTCTTTCATTTCCCTCTCCAATAACCCATGCGATCGATGTGCATGTGTGCTAGGTCTTGTCGGCCACCAGCGTGCAGGAAAATCGGCACTGCTGAAGGTGCTCCTTGACAACGAGGTACTTCTGACTGCATATGCGCTATACTACTTCTACCATCGCCAGCTAACCAGAGCACACTAGAATCTGCTCTATCCTCTATCTACTTTAAGTTGAAATTTGATGATGGCTCCCTTACTAGCTACTCCAAATTACACTGTGCCCGACAAATACAGCAGGGAAGAAATTGATCATGAACTTACTACTGTTTGCCATTTTTGCTAAATGCATGCATGCATGCCTTCTTCAAATTTGTTATAGTTTGACCTGACAAGTGACGATGCAAGACGTCAAACTGAGGATTTGGAGTTCGCCCACGCTTGCATACACAGATGCACTAGCCCTCCGTCGACCATCACTTACGAATCATGCTACAGGTTTGATATCGTCTATATGCCGTTTTTACCAAAGTGGAGTATATACTCTCTCCGTTTCAATATATAAGCATTTAGTCTAGTTAAACTTAAAAAATCTTTACAACTTTGATTAAATAATATTAATAAATATAAAATATTTTAAATATGATAATCCACCTATTGTGATAGTTACTTTTATAAAAAATATTGTTATCATATATGTATGTATGTTGAACTTCATTCATAAATTTTATGTTATTGATAGTCAAAATTAAGAATGTTAACTTGACCAAATTAAAAAGATATTTATATTTTGAAATCGGATGTAGTAGCTAGCTTGTTTAGAGATAGTTGATGTGCTGCTCCAACCATATTTACAATGATCGAGAACTAGGTCGTCCAGTGGCCTCCTGAGCATGGAAGAAGGTAGATGTGGCACGCCTGGACATGAGATGCAGCGGATGAGTATCTCGAGACGTGCCATGTTCGTAGACTGCCCGGTACGTAAATTACTTTATATACTAGTATTTAGATGGAAAGAACGTACTGTAAATGGATGCATATATATGCCGCATGCATGCAGGGTAATCCCTTTTCGGTTCCCACGATGCTCAAGGGAATCATGATGGCAGATGGAGTGCTCATCTTGTCGCGCCCATCGCATCCTGAAGGCTTCTTCACCGCACCAACGATGGAGGTGCTAGCCGCGGCTAATTTGATGGGGAAGAGCATCGCAGTGGTGCAGGTTATCCAGAACATTGCAGACGAGAACCAACTTGAGCAACATCATCAGCAAATCAGGAGCGCTATTTCTGACGTAGGTGCTCCGGCCCTAGCTATGTTCTTGGAAGGGGTGCTTTTATTTACTGTATTATTTGCAGGAAATTCTCGAAATCCTTTTCTTGTTTCTACGTACCCACATTTTAGTTGACGCGTGGTTAATTAATTGTGTATGCAGCTGAAGATTCCTTGGAACGTTCAGATCCCCATATTGCCGCTCTCTGCACAGGATATCATGAGCGACGTTGGAGGAATCTGCAGACAGATAGACCTGATGGCGCCGCCTAGGACGACTGAAGCTTCTGATTCTCCGGCGCTTGTGCTAATCGGTAGAAGCTGTTTGGTCACGGAGGACGAGGACGACGCTGGTGATGCCAGTGGTGAGGAGAAAATGACTCTCAAAATATATGGCCGCGTCGTGAAGGGTGCTGCAGTGCCTGCAGCAGATGAGGTCGTTGAGGTCCGTCCGGGGATTGTAACACGGGGCGCCGACGGGAACATGGTGTGCCATCCTATATTCCTCAAGGTCACAGCAGATCCTTCTGCTGCTGCAGATCAGGAGGAGGAATCGGATGACGGGCTGGTGGTGGTGCTGAGAGCAAGCACCAAGATCAGCGGGGAAAACCCGCAGCTGCTTCGGAATACCCTCCGAAGAGGAGGTCTACAGGGGCATATGCTGGGTCTTGTAGGCTCCTTGCCACTTGTGCATGAGACACTCAGAGTACTCTCTCTCTCTCTCTCTCTGAGTTAGTATTCCGTTGCCTACTCTTCATGTCAAAAAAAAGAATAGGTGTACCTAAACTTCGGCCCATTATGCATGCAGGTCAAGATTTCGCTTGTTCAGAAGATGTGGGATCCGTACGGGTCTATAATGAAGCGAGTGAAGCGCATGGAGGTGGGTCAGGAGCTGCTGCTTATCGTCGGCACCTTGCCAACGTATGGTCGAGTGAGGAGTGTGGAGGGGACCAACGTGAAGACCATCGTCGTTGGGGGCCTGTCGCCACCCACCTGCGCACGCCAAGGCGAGAACATCCTTATCTGCCGCAAGCTGGAGCTGGGCTGGCATCTCATTGGTCGCGGGGAGATCACGGCCGGAAGAAGTATCGCAGTCGCCGACAATCCTGCGGCCTAGCGGATGGCGGCGGGTTCGACCCGTATCGGATTAATAGAAGCAACTGGGAGCTGCTCTTTCTTTTTTTTAAAAAAAAAAAGGATCATAGGAGCTTAAGTTGACCTAGTACTCAAGTATCAAATTAATTAGCGTTAGTTTATGCATGCTCTTGCTGTCGCAGCTATCAGATTGTAGACCTTGAAATTTAATATTGTTCATTTCCTTTAATTTCAACCTGGACTGATCAACGCTTAATTAGCATGTTCTCTTCTTGTTACTTTTCCATGAATTTTATACTCCCTCTATTTTTGTAATCATCAAATATTTATCTTGTTATAAGATTATTTCAAATGTGTAAAATTATAAGTTGTGTTTAAATACATTTAATGATAAAGTAAATAATAATAAAATATATGATAGTTACCATTCTTTTTAAAATATTGAAAATGGTATTAGAAAGCAATGATAACAACAATTAGAAAAACAGGGGAAGCATGGGATTGGACAATATAGCAAAACCAGTTGCAAAATGGCGCTCTCGGCACGTTCCTCTTCCTCCCTGTTGCAATGTAATGAGACAATGGTTATGCTATTTCACACCCCAGCCGGCCACCACAGCAGGGGAATCATTACCCTGCTGTACAGTTCAAAAAAATGATCAAAATAAGAGAAAAGTAACTCAAACCAGTCTCAACTAAATTGCAAAATTACAGTCTAGATTATTATTGACAAGATAGACAGATGAGATAAACAGTGTAGTACCTTGTGCAAATAAGACTTATGTTGTATGTTTACACCTCTACGCTTCTGCTTCTCATTTGAACTGCAATTTGCTTCTGAAAATTCAGATTCTGTTCTTGCACACCGCATATTCCCTGCAAACAAAGAATAGGAAGCATACACATTATACCTATCGACACCAGAATTGACGATCCTAAGTTACGAACCTCAACTATTGACAACTTTACATGCACGGCGACGTGCACTATCTTGTGGAGCTGGAGCGCCGCTCTAGAGAAGCAAATTTTGAAATGGGAATGCATTCATAAGGAATACAGATTTTGTGGGAAGACAATCAATTGATTAGCATAATGTAAACTGCAATGTAATTAAAATGTGATTTCCTGCCAAAATTCAGAGCTGAATTCGTTCCATCTGTCTCAAAAACTAATGAGAAAGCAATCATCTGTCTCGTAGAAAATTTTGAAACAGATTTCAGACCCGTGTGACACGACTATTTTCAAAGAAAACTAATCGTCTCTCACCGAAGATTCAGACCAGAATACAAACAACAAAAAAGTAGTATCGCATGCAATTGTTCCCCTGCCATATTATGCTTCGTCACCGCCTGATGGTGAACCAAATGAAGCTGAAAATTCAGTAGGCGGGCCCTTCAGATAAGCTGAAAAGTAACATACAGGTGCAGTAAATAATTTGTCCAGGGCAATCTAGAAGAAAAATGATAGATATAAAAACAGAATAATTGGATGGTGACTATGGCATTTAGAATCTAGCACTGTCATCTAGGCAAATAGAAAACATTTACAAAATATAGGTGAAGCATATATAATATTAAAGCATATGCAATTAGTTTGGAACAGCTCAAAATTGGAAGGCAATCTGCAGGACAGAGATAAAGAAGATGATTTACCTCTTCTAAACAGCAACAGCTGCTTGTTGAAATACCAACACCAGTACCAATTCATGTATCGTTTGACAGCGCACACACCATTACCGGAGATCCCAAGCTCGATTCAATATATTAGATTCATTCAAGATACTCTGGCTTTTTTTTCTGTAGGAACAAATGAAATTTGTGAAGTCATGGACCTAGATATCACATTAGAGAAAGTAGAAAATGAAGGTAAGAAATTAAGTTAACAAAACTTTAATAATGAATGTGCTCCATTGTGTTCAAAGCAACATGAGGTGCATCGGCTGTGGTAAATTCGTGTTAGATTAGGTTAAGTGAGTGTATTTTTTTTATAATATATTAATTGGCAAGATGCAGATAAGGATCAATACAAAGCAAATAAGTGAGTAATACTGAATGAAACCTTAGCTTTTTTATAATACAACAGAGGTTCCATTCAGTTTTTTTAAAATACAAAGCAATAAGTGTCTTGAGTAATGATTTTCAGAGTATGGTTTTCAGTCCAAGGCTAACCCTTACTAGAATGTCTTCACCGAACTGACAAATTGTTATTAGTCGGTGCCTAAAGACACGCCCGCAACACCATTGAACATGACATATATCAAGAAAAAATTTATGCAGTTAAACAAAAACATGCGTCAGGGAAAAAATAAAGTGGCCACAGGGCATATGAGCATTGCTTGTAATAGAGTTTGTATGAATTTAACTGGTGACTGTAAGTAACAAAATAGAAATATGGAATGAGGAAAATGCAAAATGTGGTTATGCTTCCTTACTTTGCTTTTAAGAGTCTCAGTATATATATATATATATATATATATATAAGGAAATAAAACATTTGAAAAATTGTCAACTGCTTGTTGAGCATCCCATTCATGTTAAAGCTACTTTACGACTCAGCTCAACTCATAGCAAATTTAGGTGCCCTTGTTATATCATGTTCAACAGATTACCATCTATGCGAACCAGGAAAGTTTTTTTTTTTTTTAAAAAAAAAAATAGCGGTAGGTACAATGGCAAAACAGGAGGTAATTCACCTAAGCCCAAAAGAAAAAAAAAAAGATGCAAGAAATGTAGTAAAAGAACCATGTACCTCATTATCCCTAAATAGGGCTCGTGGCAGGTCCATAGAATCTTTAGGACTGGAATATAGCAAAGATCATAACCTCTGAAATAGAACCAAAGGAATAATATAGCAAGTGCAAATAAATAAATGTAAGAAGCTATACAGAAAAAAATTAAAAATTCAGAGTTGCTCCCTTGGCCATGGTGGGAAGAGGAGGGGAGGCAGCAGCGCATGGCTAGAGCAGCCAAGGGGACGAGGAGGCACCAGCACATGGGTAGGGTGGCCAAGGAGAAGAGAAGGGGAAGCAGACTACTTACCAAGATGAAGAACATACAAAGCGCGTAACATCCTTAACCTCAGCAGCACGAACATCTGCGAATCCTTTATTTCCAAATTTAACCCCATAGCTATTCATAAATCTGAAATAGTTAACTTTTTTCCTTTGGCCGAATCCAACCAAAATTATAGCATGAAAAATGCGATCCTGCATACCCACTCTACTTCTTATAACTTCAGCTTCATCGGCAATGTACATTTCCTGCCCTTTTAAAGTTTTAAACTGCTCAGTGATAGGAATAGTGGTAAAAAGCGCATTTCCCTTCAATATGCTTTTGCACGAGTTAAGGAACGATGAGTTCTTCCTTCTATGTGCCTTAGCCTTATATCTAATCCCTTCCTGAAAAAGACAAAAAGATGTTTCGTTTTCTTATGAAAAGAAAGTTCTAAAAGAGAATACAACAAAATGATTAGGTATAAATTTTAAAGCATTTGAATATTTTAAATTAAATGTTAGACTAGCACTAACCTTTTCATTTGATCGGTATGCATTTGCAGTTAAAATGCCATTTAACTCGCAAATCTCTTTGCATATTTTGATCCTGTTATAGCCCTCAGATCCATCTTCCCATAAGAATTTCGGTCCCATCTTATCTGCATATTGCTTTATCAAATCATCCACAGAAAGATCTTCACTAGAAATACTCTTTTTGGCGTTGAGAAACTTCAATCTTGTCTCAATAGATGTAATTATAGCATTTGGAACACATGTTCCTGAAATACGAATAATTTCATGTTAGTTTCTTCGATAATCAATAAGAGATATAACACACCAACAAATTTAACAAAAAAATATTTCTATTTCTTTAATAACAAAGAATATAATATCCAATAAAGAAAGTGGTTGTGGTAATTCCTAAGGAAGCATAATTTACAATTAGACACCCAGTCTCGAATGTGAATTGGTCAATGAAAATGACAAAGGAAGACAATAATCTTCACTCTACCCGCTACTCAAATTTGTGTTTTTTGCTATCCTTCTAGTATTTCATCTTAGTATTTTATTGGGTTCCAAATTTATCAACAGATTGCCATAGAAGCAATACATGCTCATAACAAAAGGCCACAACAATTTATTGTCAACTATAAAGTTATAGATGGGATGGTGGAGTAGATTGTAGCTATGGGAGATGGAAGGTCGGGCTTTGAAAGCCCAACGACGAGGAGGTGGTGCTCTGAAGGATGAGAACCCACTATGTAGCATCTACATCGATAATTCAAGCATTGTATACGTCATTAGTCCGATTCTTTGTAAGAACTACCCGTAACAATGAGCTTGCAAAATAGATCTGTTTATCATAAAGAGATTCGTTGTTCCTGACCCTGCTTCACCTTAATTGTTATTTGAACAAAAAGATCACAATAAACTTTTTGTAAAAGTTCTGTCTTCGTCAGAGTGGGTATTATATAGCCCGAAATCTCAACAACTTAATCCTTGTCTAAATCTCAACAAATTTAATCTAATCATGACATCCTCAAACTAAATATGGACTAACAATTATCCTTGCCCCTGCGTTGGTATATTCTGCCTACCATAACATACAAAAATTTTATATTATTTCTGCCATATTAATCTAATGTGCAACTCATGTCTACTTGAAAAAAAAAAATAGTGTGAAATATATGACAACATACCTCCACTCGCAACTTTCACACGGGGAAGAATGCAAATGCCATTTACTTTGTGTTTCTCCCATGAAAAATCATAGTCCAAATGCTCCTAAATGTCATAAAAAAAACCTTCAGTAATAATATGTTACTTACTCCCTCCGTATCTAAATTTTTGTTGCCGTTGACTTCTAACATCTACTTTGATATTCGTCTTATTTAAAAAATTACTTCAAATGTGTAAAATTATAAGTTGTCATTCAAGTAACTTTAATGATATTCATCAAACTTATTTGAATATAAGACAAATGGTCAAATTTGATGTTAGAAGTCAACCGTGACAACAATTTAGGAACAGAGGGAGTACATGTCTTAAGATATAGTTATAAGTAGCATGTTAAGGAACCCACTGTATATTTCACACCCTAAAAATGTCTTTGGTCAATTTACTCCCTTATCAAATCAGTGCAATCTATTTCTTATTGAAATTTACCTTTTCTTGTTTCTTAGTGTACAAGCAAAGTCTGATGGTACATGACATCATTTGCCGTGTTAAAAAAATAACTGATAAATTTATAAGAATGTTTTTCATGCATTTTTATTTTCTACTGGTAAGCCACGATTTGATACTATTAAAATATAAAATATTTCTAAAACGCACATTTTCTAACATGGGGTATTATGCAAGGCATCATCCTATCAAACTTTAGCTTTATACTCGAATGGCACAAAATAAGTCAAATTGCATAAGTGCTTGGATTTTTTGAGAGAGAAAATTGATCAGTCAATATTTTGTTAGAGGGTCAAACAATCAAACTGAATTGTTGAGGGGAATAAATAAACATTTTTCCTATTTATAATACCTCATGACCACATGCTCGGCATGTGAACATAAAAAACTTGAAATCTCCATCAGTCGGGTACAGCAAACCTTCACAATTTGGACAAAACATAGTTTGGTCCACTGTAGCATTATCATCTGAGTTTGGACACTCCATTTCCATCATGTATCTGCACAATCAAATAGAAAGAGATTCTCTATGTTTAATAATACATTCGACTGCACGATTGATTAGGGAATAATCAGGGATAGTTTATTGGAAATTTGGTAGTTGTTGCTTTGTATTCCAGTCAGTTTAGAAAGGCGCGTAGTTCGGATTTAACTGTCGAAGTAATATAGTATCCCTGTTGGTCGAGATAGTCCTCGACTATCGTGGCTTGCTAGGAACATGCCCTTGGCCGCCGCCGCTGACATTTCATCGCTCTATCAAGTTCGCTATCCCTAGCGTTCCAACTATCAGTCACACTCGCTTCTCCATTCTCCTCTGCATAATCGACCAACGAAGATCCACGATCCCGCAACACACAGTTGAGCAAGTTGTTTGATTATGACGTCTCCACTGAATACACATTAGACAAGCTGATCGCGCACCTTAAATCGATCGGCGAAGGACGAAAGGCGACCTGGCGACGGAAGAGAAGAATCACACTCGTCTCGTGCGGCGCCTCCGCTTTGGATTGGCCTGGGAGGCGGCCTGGCAGCTGCGCTGCGTTTGGATTTGCCGGACGAAGCTGCGCATCGACTCGGTCGCGTGGAGTACTGGAGTGGGTGGCGGCGGCGTGCTCCGTTTGGAATTGCCTGGGACGACGCTGCGCACCGAGTAAACTGGGCCGTGCAGGACGGCCCGTGCTGTAATAGGTCCATTCCTAAAAACTCTTATGAAGTACTCCTACTTTCAGTACGACTCTTGCGGCCTTTATGATGGTTAGATGATTAGATAAAAATGTAATTCAATAACTAACAATGATTAACTTTTTATCGACACTTTACCTATTTCAAGATAAGAGCAACTGTTACGCACTAAGAGAATCAATTGTCAATGGAATGAATCATTATAATTATAGGTGATTCCTTAAAGAAATTCGAACAAAAGCAGCACAAATATAAAAATTTATGCCTCAAGGCACCTATACCTCTTCAATGGTTGGTTGATCTTTAGGATCAAATGCTAGAAGCCTTTGTAAAAGCATGAATGCTGAAGGATTTGCATTGGGGAATTTCTTTCAAAAGGGTATTGGTTGCTATTAGAATTTTTTTTATATTATCTAACCCAGCCACATATTGTAAAGAGGGTTTTTATCCTAAATTCAGAAAATTAAGTCACCAATGAAAATGATTTAGGGGAAAGCGTGATTAAATTGTAGAACATAAATCAGATTCAATATCTCCTTTGCACGATTAAGATACTCTCTACTAACACATGTAGCCAAACTCCTTAAGTTACAAAGGTGTATTTCTAAGCATGTTAAAATTCGAACAACATAAAAAAATGACACATGTAGACTTGTCCTCAAATAATATTTTCATAATGTTATAACCTCCAGTACAGTGAACACGTTACAAAATTGGAGGTTAAAGTTGAGTTTTAGGATCTCGTGTTTATATTCAAAACAACATGTCTGACCAAAATGTGTAGTTGGACAACTATTTTGAAGAGAAAACATAATTCAGCATCGAAGGTCATGCAGTAAGATATTGAAATTTCAGTCCAACTTTTCTCAGAATGCAACTCCTCAAAATCTTTCATGTCTAATATAATTGTTGTGGTCTATAGAAAGGAACAAAACAAACAATTCTAAACAGACGAGATAGCACTGGTTTTCAATCTAACTACATAGTCATTCGCCAAAGGAATATCAGAAAAGGACTAAGGAGCAAAACAGAAAAGGTAAGTGTAAAACGAAAACACAAAAGGACAGAAAATTTTCACGCTATATAAATAAATTGAACTTACAGCCACTGTTCCATGCTACATTTCCACTTCCTTAGGAAGATTAGAAGGATTCATCTCATATGGTAGGAGACGCCATTTCTGCCATATATCAGAGCACACCCATTTTTCTTCTATTATGACGGGCTGGAAGAGCAGGAGTTGCATTTGCAGCTGACACACTGGACGGTGGAGGAATATGCATCCTATGCTTTACACCAATTTCTCTTCTCGACAGCGCAGGCATATCAAAATCCTTATCACTTTCATTCTTCCATGATTTTTCCACCATCGCAACCTCCGTCAGGCCTTGTTCGTTTGTCCAGATTTGATTCCAGGACCTGATACATTCTCGGAGAGGAATCAGTGAATCCGCCTGTGTCACTAAATCCCAGCTTAGGTTTAATTCCATTAGGTTTCATTCCCTTGTAATCACAAAATACTGTTCGGTAAGCATGGATTGAAATAGGATTTGTACCAGCGGCAGGCGCTCCACTTGCCGTTCCGAGTCAGCCGCGAGGAAGTTGGCGTGCATGTCGAACAGCTCATTCGTGTCACCCGCGGAGTCGGCCGCCACGGCAGCAGCGCCTGGGCCGGGCGAGAGCAGCGCACCGAAGCGGCGGTGCGCGCGCGGAGGCGGTGCTGGAGGGCTGGGCCAGGCGCATGGGCCTCGCACCCGGTGCCGCGCAC
>BCLF01000002.1:6755240-6881825 GCA_001602275.1 Zoysia japonica | reverse complement strand
CGCGCACGCCGAGCCGCGGCGGCCGCAGGCGCAGTCCGTGCGCTGGGCCGGTGCGCACGCGTCCCGCTCCGCGTCGCCATGGCCGCCGCGCTCTGGTCGGAGGTCTCTTCCGCCTCCGCGACGAAGGTTGGAGGAGGCGACCCCGCACTGCTCTCAAGGCTGGAAGCTGTCGCGCACGTGCCGGCGCGGCTAATGCTGACCGTGGCATCGTGAATGGCGCGGACCCGCCGGCCAGCCGCCGAGGAAGTTGGCGCCGTGCACGCTGGCGTCGCAGCGCAGGCAGAGGAACGCCGAGTCCGCGGCGTAGTGCACGGCTGCCGCGCCACCACAGAGCTTGTTGCTCGCGCACGAGGCACCTACCGTCGCGTCTCTTGGAGCCACCGCCAGCTGAGCTTGCTCACTCGCCGTAGGTTTCAATCCGGATGTGGTGAGGTGGGGTTGATTCCCGGCCATCAAACACAAGGAATGGCTGAAACGGGCCTGATTTCGTTCTTGGCTCGGTCGAACCGAACGGCGGTTCTGGGTCAAGCCGGTATTCGTTCCGCGCCTGCCCGATCCGCGCGGAATGGACTTCTTTCCAGGCCGTTCCATAGAAAACGAAAGAGGCCTCAAGAGGACAGCACATGCATATCAAAATCCTTATCACTTTCAATATAGAGTTTAAGATCGACAAATCCATATACATATATAAAAGAGAAACATCTATACCTTTGCCACGGAAAAATGACAGATGTGTCCAATCCACCACTCTAGGCTAAAACAACTTTGTTTCATTTTGCCACGCAAGCCACCTTTGCTCTGCTCTCCACCACTCGCAGTTGAAGCTGCACCTTGCTCTTTTCCAGTGGCCGTGGCACACCTGATAGCTGAACGTTTTGGGGGAGGACATAAAGATATCAATGACCATGATTCATGACAAAATAGTGCTAATGTGCGGTCCATAAAAATGTAATGTAGCATAGCAGACCACAGGTCGTGCTGGTACCACCGTAATAGACAGTTTACAGAATGCAACTGGGCCTGTGTGGAGCGTCGAGTACCTCGGCCACTGTGTTGGTGAGCCTTGACGGCGATTCGGCCAGGGAGGCCACTCGACTCGAGACCGCCGCAACCAACATCCACAAAGAGGAACAGGAGCGATTCTTCTCAGAACAGGGAAACAGATGGAGGCTCCAAAAACGTCGGATGTAATAGCACCTTGTGAAGGAAGCAGGACGCACTCGAGTCCGGACGCACGCCGATCCCTGCAGGTCCAGAGAGAATCAGTGAGAAGAGTCACTCCATTACCGACGAGTCTAGAGGGGGCTCCCGCGTCGAGCAGAGGGGATGCTGCGAGGAGAGTGGCGGAGCAGGGGCAGGCTTGCAGGACATCATCATGACATCGTCCCATGATGCAGGGGGTGACCCGCGAGCATTTTTGTAGGCGTCTTGCGGCGCAGGCTCGGGGGAGCGAGACCGAGTGGCGTTGTTGGCCGCTCGGGCCGGCGCTTGGGTGGCCGGGAGGAGGGGGAGGCAAGGCGAGTGGTGGGAGGAGGAGACCGAGGCGGGCTTGAAGCCTCCTCGGCGACGAGCGCGAGCGTCTTGCGGCTCTGGCTTGGGGGAGCGAGACCGAATGGCGCCGTTGTCCGCAGGGGCCGGCACTTAGGTAGCTGGAGGAGGAGGCGGGGAGGCGAGGGGTGCGTGGAGATCCAGACGGGGTGGGTGGAAGTGGAGGCGATGGGAGGGGAGGCGGGCAAGGTGGCGCATCGGACTGGGAGGATAGGTCGGGGGTGGAGATACTTACGGCGCTTGGATGCGAACAGGCACCAAATGGACGGTCAGATTTAAGTGAATGTGATGATCTAATGGCTGTTATTTTAAGGTGGCGTGGCTCATTGAGGATGAAGGAATAATTTTTAGTGGATGACACATATAGATATTATAAATGGCTCATTGAAGATGAAGGAATGATTTTTAGTGGGTGACACATATAGATATTATAAATTCGCTCTGGTGGGTTTCAACTAGAAGTGATCAAGCCACAAAATAACTACTCAATATTCATCGTGCTACAGTAGGTACTAAATATATTCACATCTCGATTATGTACATCTAATTTATTGTCCGGTGGAAATAGTATGTTCATATACCTCATGTACTCTTGAATAACTAGCTCACGTATTATTTTAGATAATCTAGTATGGTGATGTACTCAGAAATAGCCACTCGTGTACTCATATATACATTCCTTAAGTATGGCGATGTATTCTCCGGTTATGAAATGCACATGTGGGAGTGCTTATCTAGTAGGAAAAAACACTTTTCATAATTTCATATATAACATTGTGACAAAGTTTAAAAACTGGATATGAAATCAGCTAGGAACTCTATGCTACAATTCATGTTTATAAGATAACATAATGTGTTATATATGTATTTATAGCCTAAAAAATAAATAAAATGATTTAAACTTGATTGAGTTTTTTTCAAAAGTGAGAATTTCCCAAAAGTTTATATTCCAGAAATTTGTATCATTAGTAGAAGTAAATGTGTAAAAACTTAATTTAGATTCCAGTTTAATAAAAATACGGTACTCTTTTTATTACAAAATCTTAGTCCATGTTCTACTAGAACTTTTATAATATCTCCTACTTATTAAGTGTCTAGATGCCGGCCGTACAAGGCAGTGGCGGATCCACGTTGCTTCATGTGGTGTCCTGTGACACCAACGACTTCGGCCTGGCCCAGCTAAACCCCATATTCATATAGTGGATGACACCAGCCCGGTCTGCTAAATGACACCAGTCCAATCTGTCAAGCAAAGCCCAGTTGAAGAAAAATGGCCCAGTTCATTAGGTACTCCAGCCTACAAGGCAGCCGAAGCTACGAATACGAATACGATCCGATGGAAACTGTAACCGACGCGGTGACGCGGACGGCACTTTGGCACGGCAGCATCAGGGGCGATTGGAAAAAAAACACAGGAGCTTCAGCTATTAGGTGAGGATAGATACAATCTAATCTAATTCCAAATTTCCAATTTCGCAAATGATTTTTGATCTTGCGTTATTGTGTTTTCATTGCCAGCTTGCCGCTGATTCCTGATTGGGATTTCTTTTGCAGCAATCCCTCACGTTCATGGTCGCATCTTCTAATTGTCCATTTGCCTTGTCAGGTTAAAGCTTTTAAGCCTCTTCCACGATGTCAGGTTCAGGTAAGAAACAAACTAGCTTAGTGGTATTGAGTGTTGACAGGCCTGGGTGCCGATGCTGTTAATGTAAAATTTTACCTATGCACATAAGTATCTTAGGTAATGGCTTCATAATTTTATTTCACCAATTTGGCAGGTAGCATAAAATTTATGGAGCGTTTCTTCAAAGAAAATTACCATCAACTAGTGATCAAGGAACTTCACAAACAAATCAAGGTGGATCAAAAACAAATGCTACTGCCAATTCTCCTTTAATATTGTCAGCAAAAGATGTAAATTTAAATGAACTCCCATATGATCCTGCTGATAGAAAGAGAATCACAGAATATCCTGGCCTTTAAGCTACAAGATCAGATAAGGAGAAGGTACCTTGTCAAAGGTCCATACCGACCACAACCTGGCTTTAAGAACCCACAAACTATTATTGTTGGCAAGTCACGACAGTTTAACCCAGAATGGTTTTAGCAGTATGATTGGCTAGAGTACAGTGAAAAGGTAGATAAAGCTTTTTGTCTGTACTGCTACTTGTTTAGAGATTGCATTGAAGGACAAGCTGGAAATGATGCATTTGTAACAAAAGGTTTCTCCTCCTGGAACAAGAAAGACAGACTAGATGTTCATGCAGACAAGTTAGATGGTTTTCATAATGCAGCTATCAAAAGATGTAACAATTTGCTAAAGCCAGATCAGTCAATTATTGTTGGTCTCAACAAGCAAAGAGATCTTACAAAGGAGGAATATTTTATATGACTAAGTACCTCCATAAATGCTACCAGGTTCTTGTTGCATCAAGAATTAGCATTTCGTAGTCATGATGAATCCGAAGAATCTGTTAATAGGGAGAATTTAAGGAGTATAAATTAAGTTGAAAACATGTCAGAGGAGAAGGTTATGATAGAGCAAGCAATATGAGAGGTGAGTTCAATGGTTTGAAAGCTTTGATCATGAGATAGAATAAGTCAGCATACTATATTCATTGTTTTGCTCACCAACTTCAGTTAGTCGTAGTGGCAGTAGCAAAAAATAATGATGACATTAGTGACTTCTTTGATATGATATCTCTTTTTCTAAATGTGGCTGGAACTTCTTGCAAACGGAAAGATATGATCCGAGAAAGTCAACAAGAAAGAGTAAAGAAAGCAACAGGCAGCGGACAAATTTGTACTGGTTTCAGGATTGAACCAAGAGCAATCACTTCAAAAACCCAGAGACACGCGATGGTGTTCACATTATATGACCCTTAAGAGTCTTAACAGCCTATTTTCATCTATTATTGAAGTGCTCAAATATGTGGAAAAAGATGGTCCAAATGATAAGAAGAGACGTCAAGCACGTGGGCTCATTGATTGTCTTCAGGATTTTGATTTTGTGCTTTATTTGCAGCTCATGTTGATGATCTTGGGACATACAAATTCTCTGTCACTTTGCTTACAAAGGAAAGATCAAGATATATTTAGCAGCCATGTTAGAGGTGGAGTCAACCAAGAAAAAATTTCAAGAAATCAAAGATGATGGATGGGAATTTTTATTGGAGAAAACATATTCTTCTTGTGAAGAGCATGGCATTCCTAAGTTAGATATGGAAGAACAATACATTGATCGCCATGGACCAAGAAAAAGGACAGGCCGCATCAATTATGAACACTATAGATAAGATTGTTTGAACTTCAATGAAACAAATTCTAATTTGCTTATATACATAGCTGCTTTTAGTCTCAAAGGACTCTTTTAGTGATTTTAAATTGAAGAGCTTAATGGAATTAGCTAAGCTATATCCTGATGATTTTACTTCAGAGGAACTAAAAGATCGTGCACTTGAGCTTGAGTTCTACATTGATAATTTATAAGCTGATGCAAATTTTTTCAACTTGAACAACTTAACTAAACTTGCAAAAGTGATGGTTGATATAAAGAATCACCTTGCTTTTAATCTGGTTTATATGCTTCTAAATCTGGTGCTTGTTTTACCTGTTGCTACCGCATCAATGGAAAGATGCTTTTCAGCAATGAAAATTGTGAAGACATTATTTCGGAATCGTATTGGCAACAAGTTTATGAATCATTGTGTCATTTGCTTTGTTGAGCCTAAATTGCTAGCTGTAATATCAAACGATGCTGTGATAAATCATTTTCAAAAGATGGAAGATCATAATCGTAGAATGCTTTTGTAATGGGTATAATCAATGTAAAGCCTAAATTGGTTCGTTGGATTTCTCAACTTTATTTCTAGCACTGATGGTCCTTGAGTTATGTGTTCTTTTATTTTATATCTCAAGACTTCGTGATGACACCATCGACTTAAAATCTTGAATCCGCCTCTGGTACAAGGGATAGTTTCATGTCGCGCTCTCCATCTCCTCTGCCTCGCAGCCAATGCATCTTCAACAACCACGACCCGGCCGAGAAATCTGGAATCCACAATAACAACTTTGACTTATAATTGTTTAATAAAAAAAATAAAAATATTATTATATCTGATTTTAAAATATTGATACTGTTGTTGAGCAAAGTGATCAATAATAATTTGTCAGCATATAAGAATAAAGTGTTGTTTGGATCTAGAGTTCACAACAGGGTGCCTCAATTTTCTGCATTAAGTTGCCCTCCTCCGATCTAGACACCCAGCCGCGTCGACGAGCCCCGCGACGCCTAGCCTCTCCGTCTCGCGACGCCGCTTCCCCGATAACTCGGAAACCGCACTCCACTCTGCCAGGACTCTCAGGTAGCTCGCCTCCCGTCTCGGAGGCCCCCAACTTGGCCGTGCGGACCCGCAAGCGGCGGCGGGCGGATCTGTAGACCCAAGTTGGGCCGTCCTGTGCGTAGCAGCTGCAGACCGCTGGCGTCTCTCCATATTGGCTCGTCGCTGCTGCTTTCTCTAGCTCCCATTGAATTTTCGTTCCCTGACTTTTGGGATTTGTCCTGCTGCATAATATTATGACTCATTTTTGGGAAGAACTGCAGAACATTTTAACTGCGGTGCTGCCTGGTAGCTGCTGGAACCTACGAAGTGTCCACCGATTTCTTCTATTGAGGTGTGGTTCTTTGCAAATTAAGGCTTATCAAACTTCCAATCTGCAGCAACTACAATTATGGTGACTGTATTTTAGCAAATTGAAACTTTTGTGGCAGCTAAATTTATGTAACCTTCCTGTACAAGAAGCAGATTATTATGCATGGATATCTCGACTACAATGAGGCTGTACATCACCAGAAATGAGAGGCTTCTTCACTGGGAAAGGGTGAATAAACGACAAGTGCAGCGCAGCTTGCGGAGTCCTGACTCACCGTTGAGTACCTGGCTTTTATGTGGATCTGGAAGAGAGTCTTGGGACTTTGGGATCGAGAATTGCCACTTGACAGATTATTTTCAATTATACATATCTTTTGAGGTAAGATCTATGTTCAAACTCCATTTTTTAGTTTCAAGTATTTTTCCTCTATATTGTGAGATGATCCTTGTAGAAGTGTGTAGAATGGTGTAGAAGTGGGCATGAGGTAGTAGTAGCTCCTAAGAACATAGATTACTTAAGCAGCAAGTAGATAGTAGTAAAATTTGATTTTGTCTAGTGAAGTTCAAATTTGCTTGTTGTTTGTGGGATGTTCTAGAGTCCACTTGTGTACTCTATATATACCCATGCAACCCCTCCTATTGAGGATGGAATGGTAGTTCCCAACATTTGGTATCGGAGCTAGGTTTTGAGTGAATAGAGAGATGAAGAGCTAGGTTCATCCTTTGTCGGTGTTGTGCTGGTTGTGGCCAGCACAAGGCGGCGAACATGGCGGCGGTGCGTTGGCGGTTGCTGGGCCGTATGTCGGTCCGTGCATGAAGCCATTAGAGACGCGAGGTGCTGCGACAGTGGATCGTTCGTCGGTCTTGTCATGGCGGGGTGGAGCTCTGCGATCGATGTGCTCGACGGCGTGTGTCACGGAGGAGGTGAAACGATGTGTGTCGTCAAAGGAATATCGTGGGCTACGGTGAAGACGATGAGGATGGGCGATGCGCGCGTGAAGGAGGCGAATGCTCAATCGCTCTTGAAGGAGTTCGAGACGATTGCGTTCCGCGACGGTGAGTCTGTCGATGAGTTCATCGTGCGCATCTGCGGGCTCGTCGGCAACCTGAAGGAGCTCAGTGAAAAACATGGAGGATGGTCGCGTGGTGAAGAAGATCCTACGTGTGCTCCCGTTGAGGTATAATCAAATCGCTTGTTCAATTGAGATGTTGCTCGATTTGAACAAAATGTCAGTGGAGGAGCTTGTCAGTCGGCTGCGAGTTGCGGAGGCGCGTTGTGGTGTTGAGGCGGCTACGCAAGGTGTTGAGCACCTGTTGCTCACCGAGGAGCAGTGGGAGGCGCGTCGGCGGCAGCACGGCAAGGGCCGGGCACACAACGGCAATGGCGTCGACCAGGACGACGGCGACGACGACCGCAGCACGAGCTCGGGCAGCAGGCGTGGGAGAAGCCGCTACCGAGGACGGTGCTTCAATTGTGGCGAGCGTGGGCACATAGCTAAGAATTGTCGTGAGAAGAAGAGGGAGCAGGCGCTCCTCGCTGACGTCGACTGTGAACCGGTGCTGCTGTAGGTTGAAGATTAGAGTCGTGCTTGCGAGCAATTGAGTTGCCGCGAGGAAGGGCCGTCGTTGGTGCGCGCCGGGCTCGAAACGTTGCTCAGATATCACAGGAGCAATGGCTCGTGTGGAGAGGTAATCGAGGAGGCGGCGACCATGTGTCGCATACTATCTACTGGTATCATGAAGGACAAGTGCAGCGGCAGTTGTGGCGAGTCCAAGGCGTGGCGTGGCTCTCACGGCGAGATGAATGGTCCGCGTGAAGAGGAGGCCGAGTCGCCAAAGGAACGTGCAGACGTGTGCATGTTGCCGGAGGATGCTAGGTTTTGGACAGATTAAGTTCAAGCAGAAAACAAGGTGAGTTTGTCACCGTTTCGGGCATTTCGTCGCTCAGCAATTTCTGTGCTTGCTCAATGGTGACCAAATTCCAACTACAAGGATTAGGGGGAGAATTGTGAGATAATCCTTGTAGAAGTGTGTATAATGGTGTATAAGTGGGCAAGAGGTAGTAGTAGCTCCTAGGAACATAGATTACTTAAGCAGCAAGTAGATAGTAGTAAAATTTGATTTTGCCTGGAGTGGTGAAGTTCAAATTTGCTTGTTGTTTGTGGGATGTTCTAGAGTCCACTTGTGTACTCTATATATACCCATGTAACCCCTCCTATTGAGGATGGAATGGTAGTTCCCAACATATATATCACTATGTCAGTTAATTTGATGGACGCTTTGCTTTTTGTGTCACTAAAAGAAGCACAAATATTTTTGAATATGTATTTAAAGTGTATGATGCGGCCGTAAGATATTCAAGTACCCTCATTTTAATCTTATCTTGGTGACCTACTTCTCAAAGTTTGTGTAGAGGCACCGGAGAAGCAGAACAGAACAAGCAGTAGAACTGTTCAATGAAGCTGTCCAACAGGTAAATGGGATTATAGTACGTCACACATGCTTTTGTTAGCAATTGTTCACCTGTTCTTTCAGTGCCTTTATGGTGTTTTAATTAAATATTTTTTCTTGGTATCACAAGAACATGACACATGATAATGCTTGAGCAGCAATATGGTTTTATCAATATGTAGTTGATGCTTTTTTTTATCCTTTTGGAATGCTATGTTACGTTATTTTTTTATGAAGCAAAGATGCTGGCACTTAATTTGTTCCAGGGCGGAATATTTATTTCCTTATCTTTGTTCTGAACACTTCTGTTTGCTTGATCAGCCTCCAAATGAGAAGAAGGCCATATATTTGCAGGGCGCTAAATTTTGAGGAAGCCTATGGTCTTGCAAAGCGTGGTATGAATGTATATGATTGAACTGCCACCCTTGTTTTGCTCGATGGAGCACTGATAATTTGTAGGTTTGTTGTTTGCACCGACTTCAGCCCTTTCTGCTCCATCCCGTCCATGATGGGGTAAGGATTTTTTGGTGCCGCAACCCCCGATTGATAATCCATCCCCTTTGGCTACCGGTTTTGATCTGGAGTTCCTTTTTCTTCTTATATTTGCTGATTAACTGGGGATTTCCATCGATCTGATGTTGATTGATCATGTCATTCCCCTGTGATTTGTTGCTCCTCTATCGGTAGGAACAGCAGATGCCTTGCCTCCTTGCAGGCCGAGAAAGAGATGACAGGCACCTGCAGCGTGACGTGGCCAGGACACCTAACAAGCCCAAGCAGAACACTCCATTGTGAATTTTAGGAATACAATCCTTCATGGGCATATTTGTGGCCAAGGTAGGTAAGGATTAAATTTTGATGAGAATAAACTCGTAGGCATATTTTGAAGCTTACCATCATAGATAGGAGTGAGTGAAGCGATGGAAATTGTAAACCATGGTAATTAGCTGAATCTTTCAAAGTTGTTCGGTAATGATTGAAAAGCAGGTGTTGGATCAAGTGATAATGATATACTATTAATTATATTTTCTTTTCCTTTCTTATTGAATATAGCATGTTTTCTAACCAGCTTTCTAACAAATGATCTGATTCGCATCCATTTTCTCCGGCTCATTTACGGATTGTAGAAACTCGTTATCAGAATACATTATATTTTACTGCCTCCGGATTTAAAATATTGACACCGTTGACTTCTAACACCAACTTTGATCATTTATCTTATTAAAAAAGTATATTAAATATAATTTTACATATTTGAAATATGACTAATAATTTTACATATTTGAACAAAGGTTTTGAATAAAATGAATGGTCAAAATTGATGTTAAAAGTCAACGGTGTCAATATTTTAAAATCGGAGGGAGTAATATTTTATCTTTTTTTTTTATCTTGTGTGGTTCAAATATAGAATGACTTGTTAAAATTTCTCAAATTTGTTTTTACAATTTTCAGGTTTTGCTGTTGTAAGCTGGTTGGCTAAAAATGGACTCCTGTTAATAGTGATATCCACTTACTACTTATGTTACAGAAGGTAAATGAAATACTCTTGTAACTTATATTCCCTCTGCTTGAAATATGTTGTTGTCCTGCACGTAGTCGAATTCATTTCATCCTGATGCTGTCAAACAGCAAATGGTGGGGGTATTACATAGTGCAAAGAAGCAAACCATCAATGAAACTTCAATTTAGTTGCCTTTTATGTCTGGGACTTCATATCCTTTTCTCTAATCTGATCAGTTAGTGGTAGGTCATCAGTAAATAATTCTGGAGTGCATAAGCATGCACAGTCCAAGTAGAGCTGCTACTACATTATTTATTGAAAGCAAAATTATTTATGTCTGATCGATGTCAAAAGAGATGAGGACTCCCACGTCTCCTGTTCAGTTGTAGAAACTTCACTTGGAGATGGAAGAGCTACACCTACACCTGCCTAGGGTAAGTTTCCTCAAGCTGCACATATGCATCTGTTGCTGGACAGATGTAGTAAGATAACAATCTGTTTTTAACCTATTTTGTGCTCGCTTAAGTGATCTCAATGGTCTGAAAAACAATTTCAGCGTCAGGCTATAGTGGCTAATGCATGTTGACTGGTTAAGCGGCACATCAGTCGCTATTACATTTTGCTTGTTGATTGGTTAAGCAGCTTATCAGGTAAAGAACAGAAACATTATTTGCTAAAGCAGCTTAAGTGAGAATATTTTTTGGACCTGGTGCCCATGCAACAGGGTTGTAGAGCCTAGCTTCGCCACTACTGCTGACTAAGACTCACCACGTAAAATCCAAGGCAGGAACAACTAAAGCCCTCGGGTAACTCTTCTTCCTTACAATTTAGAAACAATTACTACTTTACAACTTTCTTTTCTGATTCCACTGACTGTGGAAATATTCTTTTTGGTAAATCTGTATAAAGCTTGGAATATCTACTCTATGCTATTCCTCAAATTAGTTTAGCAAACAATATCAGATGGCAAAATTATTTAGCCATGCTTACCAAGTTACCATGCTTTTCTCGTATTGAGTAAACTACTAATGGATTGAGCTTGCAGCTATTTAAGTGGTAAACCTCCCAACCCACAAAGGCATAGTGAGTATCACCGCTTGCAGCTATGTAGTGATTAACAGCTAAACTACTAATGGATGCTTACCACCGCTTCCTCGTATCTCTGTAATGATGAGACCTTTCATGATACAAACTCCCAACCCACAAAGGCATAGTGAGTGTCACATATTTATCTTGCTACTATGTCATTATCATTATAAAAATGTCATGTTTGAAGATATCAGAGTTAAAAAGCGAGTGAGTTCCAAAGGATTCCACATAGTAATTCTAGAGAATGTTTTCTACTATATGTGTGCTAGATGGTTGAATACTCCGGAGAGAGTTTTTGGTTCAACTGTTAGCATCTAATCTCAATGAAGCGAGAAGGGTTATACTAAGAAATATCTTAGAATACCTTTCCTGTAACACGGTAAACAAATATGAGTTGTTTGTTAGTTTATCATTCAGGGCATGTATGGGTTTTACATTACTTGTTTTGTCCATACTGGAACAGGTTATGTCAAATTGACTTAGCCCATATCGGAGTGGGTATTGTGAAATTTTGTTTTGCCTGCATGTTTAATACAATCTGTCGTGTCTATATCAAAGCGCTATGGGCACTCGAACTAGTTTTAATAAATATAAAGTTTAAATAAATATAAGTTAATGAGGTGAAAATGAAAAAACCTACCGAGTACTTTCTCTGTTTTTAAATTGATATCGTTATTGACTTTTAATATCAACTTTAACTATTCGTTTTATTAAAAAATAATAAATAATATATATTTTGTTATAATTTAATTTATTATTAGAGTTATTTGAATTTCAACTTAAAATTTTACATTTTTGAATTAATTTTTTTAAATAAGATGAATGTTCAAAGTTGAAATTAAAAGTCAACAACGACATAAATTAAAAACAGAGGGAGTGCATTTTTATTTCATTGATCACCATTCTTCGGCGCCTGAACACATCATGTATGATACGGTGCTACCGAGAAGCAAAGTCGTTAGATTGAAAATTGACGAACAAGCTAAGGCCAGAAAAAAATATTTTCTATCTGACACGAGTATCGCTGACAGTTTCTCTAAACAAAAAAAAAAAATCATACGTGATTAGAAAAAGAACCCTCTTAATAAATATTTAAATGAGATTCTTAAACATAGCCACTTCCAAAACAACTCCCGAAAAGTGAACATCGTATTATTATTGAAAGTTGTTGAAGAAAGATAATTATTTCACTCATATCTTTTCAGAACTAACTAATACTACTTTTTAGTATATCATCATATTATAAGGAGACCTCTAAGTAAGCGAACAAGATAACTGTGAACCATAATATTCGCGAACAAGATAAGGGCGGATCCAAAAAACAATGCTACCAAATATCAAACATACACGTTGATTTACGCAGTGTATAAACGGAGTACATAAGTTGATACAAAAATATAGTTGTAAGGATAACACATTATTCCTTCATTGTTTCCATCTCTTTATAAAATCTAGCCACGTCATATTCATCCATAATTTTCTACTACCTCTGCCCCAGAATAAATGTCTAGGTTTAGTTAAACATATCTTGACTCACAGATCACATCAGATATAACGATTGCAATAAACAGAAACATCTTCATCCGACGTATCTTCATCCGACGTATCTTCATCATTGGTATCATCTTCAAGTTCAAAATGGTTTTTGGAACAAGTGGTAGCATCTTCAATAATATGAGCTCTTTCAAACTGGAACATGGATCGAATAGCTTTGATGCGGGCAATTTTATCCGCATAGAACTGTACTAACTCAATGTCTCTGTCAGGATCGAAAAACCTGCAGTCCACATCAACTGTTCCTGGGAAATCATAATTGTTCTCAGTTTCAACAGTCCTATGTGGGTGTCCACCGAAGTGCAATTCAGCATCAGGGTGATCAACTTTTTGGTGGCAGATCATGCAAGCATAGCAATTACCTGTGTTTGTGCAGAAGTAGGATTAGAAGTAGAAAGTTTGAATGAAATATGAGAGGAAAAACGTCTTGAAAATGAAAATCACCATTTTTCAAGCAAGTCACATCATTATCTAATTATTATATCACTCAACTTTGTAACAGACCTACAAGAATTTCCTCTAGCAACACAAGTCATTTAAGAAACTAAACAAACTGGGCTGTTGGAACTATTATGTGCATCTTTCCCAAAGTTCCACCATAAGCATCTTTTGGAAGTAAACGCTGTAATCTCACATGAGTTCTCTAACGGAAAGAGCGTCAATAAAGCTCCTAGCGCATCTATTTGCCTGTTACCTTGACTTGAGCTTGGAATGTTGCCCTATGTCTTTCAGAGTTTATCTTACTAGTAGATTTAGCAATTTCAGACATTTCTACTCTCACTATAACTATTTCTGATGTATAAATAGCATACTGTGAGGAGCCCACTACGTTTTTCCTTTTAAAAAAACCTAAATTATTACATATGAATATATCCTTTTTAAAACAATTGGATCACTTAAATTGCCCTGGCTCCCGATGCTAGTACACACCATTAAACAACAAATCAATCAGCCGTTCTCTTCCAGTATGCAAGATAAGAAATCAATAGGAGTTTTCAGTCTAACACAGGCTCTCGTATGTATCAGTCTTTGCAGCCTATCTCTGAATGCTAAATACAACAGAACACCCAATGAAAACACCCATCTACAATCTAGTAAACATATCGGAACTCAGAATTGTAGCAGAAGTGCTGCTATGGCATTTGGAAGTCACATGAGAACACATGATATCAATGCCAGAGGAGGCTCCCACTTTCAGTAATGGATGGTAAAAAGTAATTGAAGATCAGAAGCATACCAACATGGCATTGTGATAGTTGCGGTAGCATGCCACACAAGGTAATGCACTCTTCAGGACAGTCCCTGGTTGGTGGATTATCAGCTTCAGCAAAGAAGTGCACAGGAGCTTCACCTTGGCAGGCAGGCCAAGATGAATCGACTTTTCGCCAAGCCAGGAAATTAATGTGGATATATCGATCCAGCCCATGCTCCCCACTCTCCACAATGCCTTCACCATAAATGGCATGAAGCTGGTAATATTCCCCAGTTTGGTGAGCAAACTTACACAGCGCTGCATCAGCTATGTCAAGCAAAGTTTGGTACCAGATCTTAAGGTTCTTCTTCTTCTCACCGATTATGCGAATGATCTTTTGGTTATGTTCTCGAGGAGATGGCTGAGGTAGCGGATCATCTTGCAGCGGAAAAGGCAGCAGCATGGCCGAGAGGCATAAGATGTCCTGGAAGCAGAGCGCGCGCTTGGCAGCGAGCAGCGATAGCACGTCACGCTCAACAGCTGGCAGCACTGAGGTCACGAAGAGCGCGAGAGCTGCTGGTTTTGGGTGCCCCGCCGCCTGGGCAGCCGCCTGGAACGGAACGGCTTCCAATTCCGTGCGAGTGAAGGGCGCAGCGCCGCGTGCGGAGGCAGCAGCGCCATGTAGGTCTGCACGGGAGAGGCAGAGGTGCCAGAGAGCCTCGTCGTATGAGAGGGCGGGGTACTGGTGGCGGAGGGAGGCGACCAATCCATCCAGAGAACAGTGGGCAAGGCGGCTGATGCCCTCGGTGGTGACGACGGCGACATCGATTGTGTCCGATCGGAAGGGGAACGCGGCGGCGTACCAGACGGAGTTGATGATGATGTTCTCGACGGGCCTGAGGGGCCCATAGCAGTGACCGCCGACGAGGATTCCATGCGCGAAGGAGCTTCTGAGCATGCCGGCAGGCAGCAGCGCGATGGCGTCGATGTAGTAGTTACGAAGGATACTCAGCAGAAACTTCCGCAGAGCTCGAGGGTCTCTTGATCCACTCCGCGAATGAGGCTCCTCGTCATCCCCCTCGTCCTTAATCGATTGCTGCTCCCGCCGATCCGGAAGAGGGATTTTGCGCTGGGCGACACGGTCGGAGCCGGATGACGGGGAAGAGGTGGAGGGGGGGTCGACCTCCTCGAAAGGGTCCACCTTCCCCATCTCAGCGCGGCGACGCCGGCGCTGGCGGCGGCGGTTGCTACGGCCAGCCATGCCCTAGATCTTGACGGGAACGATGATAGGTTTGGTGAGATTGCGAACGATGCCTTTGCCTTTTTCTCTCTCTCTCTCTCTCTCTCCTTTTAGGTTTTTGTTTAATATATACTATTAGTAAATTTATGTGTCATTTATTTACAGAACATCATTTATTATTAACACATAAATAATATATTTTAAAATTTATAAAATTATAATAACATATATTAAATTCACTCTCTTCTTTTTTTATCGACGACTGGGTTTGGTCTCCGATTTGGCTTTGGTTGGTTCATCCGGTGGAACGAATTCGCCTAACTTTACGCAGGCGACGGCAGACCAACATTATTAGGCTTTCCTCATCCACGTAAATCTTAAATTGAGCTGGTTAGATTCATGAAATTATAATTTTGTAAATTTTAAAATATATTATTTATATATTAATGATATATAAAACTTTACAAGTGAACAACATATAAATCATTCATATTTCAAATTTTATAAAATTAGAATGACGTGTATAGATTTAATCCTAAATCCAACGGTGAGCGACGCACGTCTCCGACGCAGGCCTCGCTTGCGCAGCGCGGCGGCCCAAATCGGCCCAACAGCCGCAGCGCGGATGCGATTTAAAAAAAAAGAAAAAAAGAAAAACGGCAGCGCGGATGCGTCTCGCACCGTTAAAAACAGAGCAGAAAGTGGGGCGGGATATTATTTTGTTGACCGTACAAGTTTCTATTGCATTGATTATAAAATAAATTTTATATTAAAATTATCTTTTTTTCTGATCCATAGCACAACAATTATTATGTAATATCATACCTTAATTTATTTTTAAATATAACAATATCACTAGATTATACTCATTTTGTTCTATTTTACACTCCATTTTTAAATTGATATCACTTTTGACTTCTACAATCAAGTTTGACCGTTTGTCTTATTAAAAAATTTGTAAAATTTTCAATTGTGATTCAAAGAACTCTAATGATAAATCAAAGTATATCAAAATATATGAAATTTATCAAAAAATTTCGAATAAGATGAATAGTCGAATTTAAATTTAAAAGTAAACGGTGACGTAAATTAAAGAACGGAGGGAGTAAGTCATCAATGAAAAATATAAGATGTTTTAAAAAAGAGGATGAGAGAGATAGAGATAAAAAGTAATTAATAAGAGAGAAAGTTGTATCAAAATGTTAGAACCACTTATCATTCAAAAAAAATCTGTGAAGTACTAATTATATGCTAATCTTTATATATTAAAGCGCAAACGTACTCTCAACCCTCGTTACACCACGTCACTAGTCAGATTAAAATCTAACGGTGAATATTAGAAAAGAGAAACAAAATCTTTTCTTTGGTCAACATAATAACGTGCTTTTACTCGGCAGAAGCAGACATGAACGATCGTACCATCGTCTTAACTTCTTCACGTTTAACATAAATTTTGACTATAGTCATATTTAAATTTTTTTTATAAATTTCATATATTATAATTTGCGTTATCATTAAAGTTATTTGAATCACAACTTAAAATTTTTCATATTTTAATTATTTTTTTAGATAAGTTGAATTGTCAAAAATGATATTAAAAATCAACACAAATAATAATTTAAAAATAGAGTGAATATATGACAGTACACATAGATAATGACATAGATATAAGAATTAACTGTAATTGTTTTGTTAAATCAAATTTACTTTTGCTATAGATTCAATAGAACTATTTCAAAAGATGTAAGAGAAGTTTTTATAAATTTATTTTACTTCTATATCTTGCAAGTATATGCTACAATTAAAGATCTTTATATGTAATAAAAATATATATTTAGATAACTTAAATTGTTTTATCTTCTAAAAATTTTGCTTGATTATTATGAGAACTATGATTCTATCTCTTTCTCGCTTACAGCTCCGGTCTAAAGAAAATAGTAGTTTTGAATGCAATCTTTTAATCAAATATTGTCAATATAAATTAGAAATAATTTTAAATTTATTAAGTTACAAAATTAGAAATAATTTCTTTTAAAAATACTTTTTTAAAAGTGTACTGATGCTACTTTTTATTAAATATTTTATAGATAACAAAGATCATATTTTTGCTTTGAAGACCATGGTGACAATTTTTTTTTGAGACCGAAGTATATGTTTATAGAACTTTGTCATTCATATCAAAGCAACTATACTTTTATTTATTAAATAATAAATTTAAAATATATTGTTTCAACTAGAGGTGCATAACAAAAATATACATGAAAAACGTGACAATTGTCATACAGATTTTTTAGTATCATTATTAAATTTGGTGCGAGCCATGTGCACCAGAAACGTACTCATGTCTTGTTTCTGCGACTCGCCTGCTCATTCTACGTGGGCAAGGACAGGCCCAAGACTATACAAGGAACTAACCAATAGCATGCGGCATCTCATCAGCTTAATCGGGCCTAATGCATGCTAGCAAACAGGCTGCCATCCGACCAAGTACCAACTCAAGTTCTCCACTCCGAAGTAGGGGCGTTAACCACTTCTAGAAGGTAGAAGCTATGGCGTTACTCTAGCTGAATTTGCGAAAGGCATGTTTCAAGGGCGAGCATGTTGTATATTCTCTTCGTCCTTAAATTGCAATTGTTATTGACTTTTAATATTTTATATGATAATTTGCTTTATTAAAAAACTAATTAAAATGTGCAAATTATAAATCATGTTTTAATTAACTTTAATATTTATTGTATTTTTAAGAGTATATTTATTGTATTTTTAATAAAATAAATAGTCAAATGTAAGCAGACAACAACTTAAGAAGCCCAGCCTATAGGAAAGATCAGTCCGTTCGAGTTTTTTTTATTATTTAATTTTTTTAATTAATATTTAAAAAACCGCATCGACTGTATCACGTCAATAGCAGTGGCGTGACTTGTGAAGGAATCGCGCCACGTAGACCGACGCGATTGTATCACGTCAGTTGCAGACTGCGAGCTGAAGTCCGCACCCATCTGTTTGACATGACTCCGATGAATTTCAGTCGGCCACCAACCCAGCGCGGCTCTTCCTCCAGTTTTCTTCCTCCTGCACGCGCACGCTCTTCTTTCTCTCTTTGTCTACGCGACTTGACCTACAAAATGTGGCTAAGAAAATATCCTCCTTAAAAGTATCCTCATTAAAATTATTATTAACAACTGTCCAACCATACACCGGTGACATTGATGGTTTCTTCTTATTTTGCTTCAAATAAGGTTACATTACTGTGAATATCTCAATTGGCTCCTCCTTCAAACACACATCTTCACATGTTAATGAAATACGACTAAACTCTTTGTCCTCAACTATATTAACTATAACTGTCGGTGTTTCATACACCGGCACAGTAAAATTTATACGATCGAATGGGAGATCGTGCGCTTTCGGAATCGAATGGCCTAATCTACAGACGAGACTCAAAGATTAACCTGGTTCAGGCCGCCTCGAGGCGTAATACCCTACGTCCAGGGGCGAGAGATCAATCGTATAGATCTCAAGAACACAAAAGTACAATACGGAAGGACTCCGGATGGATTTGAGAGTCCCAAGCTCGCGTGATGGGGGTAGTTAACAGGTGGTGTTTATCACTATTACTCTAGGTGTCTTCTATGTCGTGTTTTTTTCCGTCTCGTGCTCTGTTGCCCGGGTGTCTCTTATATAGGGCTGAACCTGAGTTGCTTTGACCGAACCATGGTTGGAGTGACCGGACCATAGTTCAAGCATCTGGCCGTCTACGGAAGCGGACGACCCCTTGACAGGTGGGGCCGCAGTTCCAGAGGGTCATGCCCTCCGGGGTTCAGGCCAGGCGATTGACGCCTTCCGTTCGTACTATTATTCCCTGAAAAGGAGCAGGATTGCTTTATTGCTCAGCTTTATCGCCTAGAGGGTTGTTTCTCGCTCGACCGGGTAATTGCGGAGTCTTCCGGAATGCTTATCTCCTGCATATTGTTGGAGATTCTGAGTTGACATGTCTGTTGGGTTGATGACTGCTTCCCAACGGTCGGCGAGCGGGTCGCGACCGTTGGGATCCCGATAACTCGAGTCCTGACCCCTGGGGGTCGAAACGGTTACTCTATTTCTGAGCCTTGACGGGGCTTCCCGACCGTTGAGGCCGGGCCGCCTTTGTGAAGTCTTTGGTGGGCCGTTGGGCCGCGGTCTACAGGTGGGCCGCGTTGTAGAGGTTGATCTGTAAGTACCCGGGGTATATTATCTCAACAGTAACCCCTGAGTCCTGCGCCGCTTGCGACCTCTATTGAGGCGGCGCTGGGCTGAAGCGTCGTGCCGATCATCAAAGGTCGGTCGTAGGCTGAAGCGTCGTGCCGATCATCACTCGCTGATGGTTGATCCTACAGGAGCGCGCGAGCGCGCCCGTAGGGCGTAGCCCCCGAGTGACCTGAAAGGTCGGTCGTGGGCTAAAGCATCGTAGAGGCAGTTTTCGACCTCTGGGGTCGATTAGAAGCTAATTTTCGTCATTAGCTTCGTGCCAGGAAGAATGGCTAGATAAGACCGGTTTGGTCGGTCTTTGCTCATGATCGGCATAATGACTAGGGTAGACTGGTTTGACCAATCTTCCCGTGATCAGCGTCCTTGGCGACTGTCGGATCGGTCGGGGGCTCGCCCAACCTCTCGCTTGATCGTGAATCGATTCACGGCGTTATTGACGGTTCGTTGGTTGCGGTTCCAACGATCGAACGGCTCTGCTGCCTCCAGATGGACGTCGGATGCAGCGTCTTGAAATTGTAACCACCGGTTGCTCCGAGCGGTTGGATCAGTCTATCGCACGGCCAGCGAAGTGCGACGGTTAGCGATGTGCGCGTCCCGTCAGGAACGCGGTTGTCAGTCATTAACTACACATTAATGTCGCGCTGCCTCCCTTCTGTCGATGAGGGTGGCTCGTGGGCCCGTCTGTCGGCGTCTGGGTGACAGGATTCTTCCGTGTGCTTAGGTTCAAGTGCCCATTGGGAGCACTTTTGGGCCCACTCGTCGATGAGTGTAGGTGGATATGTCGGTCCGGTTCGTTGACGACCAGGCGACGTCGAATCGGCGCGTCAACTTCTATAAAAGGGGTTGTTCGTCCTCCGGTCTTCGTAATCTTGATTTCCAATCCTCGCGTAGTGCTCCTTCTTCTTCCTTGTGCTTGCTCTTCACCTTGCTCTTCGTCTTCGATTTCGACTTCGACTCCGTCTTCATGGCCTCCCAGTGGAAAGCGTATACCGTCTCGGAGAGCATCCTCACCGTCTCGGTGGGGCTTGGAGTGCTCCCCCCGAGGGGCACGGGGTGATGGCGTTCGGCGTACCGCGAGGTCGTTCCATCGCCTTGAGCCAACGAGATCGTCAGTTTTGTGGAGTTCCACGAGCACGGGCTGATGTTGCCGTCGTCGAACTTCTTTCGCGGCTTGCTGGAGTATTACGGCGTGCGTCTTCATCATCTCAACCCCAACGGCATCCTTCAGATCTCGGCCTTCGTCACGCTGTGCAAGGCCTTCTTGGGGATTGATCCCCACTTCGACTTGTGGAGGTACTTCTTCCGCGTGCAGCCTCAGAAGGAAGGCGGTGTGATCCGCGCCGTCGGAGGCGCGGGGATTTATCTCCGCAACAATCGTCAGGAGTACTCAACATACCATTGAATGACTCCTTGAAGGGATGGCATGGGGGGTGGTTCTATATCGAGAACACCGCCCCCGAACTGCCGGCGTTCGACCTCGAACCGCCGACGGTCTTGGATTCTTGGAATGCCGGCCTCAGCGACACGCAAGAGGCTGACATTGAAGACCTGCTCGTCCGGATGGTCGAGTTGGACGACGCGGGCTTGACCGGGGCGCGTCTTGTTGACACCTTCGTCCGCCGCCGTACTCAGCCGCTCCGCCTCCGCGCTCGGCTCATGTGCGACTACACTGGGCGATTCAACACGATGTGGGAGATCCTCCAGTCGGAGCTATCGGAGGATGGCGTGAGGCAACACCTCTCGCGCCTGCTGAAAGGCGATGCTCTCACCGGTGCGAGCGAGGGCCCGGCCCCTCTGTATGCCGAGCATCAGGAGGGCCGAATGGTAAATCATCTTACCTGCACTTATTAGTGAATAATATACTGCGAAATTGGAGCGCTTATCTTTGTTCGTGCAGGAGGGCGTTCCTCCATCGTACTCGCCGATGCTTGTGATGGTGCCGACTGAAGAGGTTGGTATCCTGACAACACCAGGTGTTGAGTCTTCGGGCGGACGGGTCGGCCTCGAGACACCTGCCGCTGGGCCCTCGGCGCAGCCGACGTCTGCAACTCCTGCCGCGACGCTGACTGCTCCGGCTGTAGCCGTTGCTACTCTGATGGCGCCGGCCGTGGTGCCGACAGCTACGATCGCTGCGCCGACCGTTCCGGCCGCTGCTCCGACTCAGGGGGTCTCCTCCTCTGAGTCTTGGTCGTCTCCGTCCACCGAGGGTGACTGGTCGCCTCCCCCAGCCTGACAGTCACTAGCCGCAGCCGTGTCGGGGAAAGTGCTAGCTTCGAGCTCGGCACGGGCAGTCTCGGCTGCCGCTCTATCGGACTCTGACTCATCGGACGACGTGCCGCTTACGGAGCGTCTTCGTCACCAGTGGGCAAGGGAGACGGAGAGTGCCGAGGGGCCACCTGCAAAAAAGTCAAGGATGGAGGAATCCGGTCCTCCCGCCCTCGCCTCGACCCCTACTGTTCCGGTTGCTAGGGTCGGAAAAACCTTGCCAGGCGGAAGCCTGCCCTTCTCCATGCGAGTGTCGAGCCAGTGAGTATATGTATTCTTATTTAATTAGATATTTTACTTGATATTGTGAAGTGACCAGGATTTTGATCGTGCTTTGCAGGGCTCCTTCTTCCCTCGGTGCACCACGAACCCAAGCGGCGGGGGTCGCGTCCGAGGAAAGGCTAAGGTCACATCCTTCGCCGCCGCCTCCTCGCACGGCATCCACGGCCGAGACCGCAGAGGAGCGGGTAGAAGAGGCGGCGTAGCTTCCGAGCACCGAGGCCGAGGGCGGCCAAGGTGGACTCCCAAGCGAAGAAGCCGAGAAGGAAAAGGAGCAACCCTCGGCCGCTGAGGCCGAGGTCAGCGTTCCACTGCCCTCGAGCCCTATCGCCGAGGACGTAGAAGTCGAGGAGCTGATGACGGTGCCCTCGAGCAGTCGGGTCGAGTCGTCCCCTGACCCAGGGACGAGGGAAGAGAGCGCGCCGTCGGCTCTGAGGGAGCCTTCTTGCCGCTGACCACAGGACCCCCTTCCACAGCGTTGGTGACAGCGACGCAGGTTTTCGCGCAATGGGCGGACTTGGGGCGGCCTCGGATCTTGAGGCGGAGGCCGCATCCTTCTCCGTCCGCTTCGACAGGTCGCCATCCGGCACCTGGTCCTCCAACCTCCAATGAGGCCGCCTGAGACTCTTAGAGGTTCCTGTACGACCAGGTGTGCGCGGGAGGCGAATGAATCTCCTCGGCGCTCACTCACATGCAGAGCGCCCAGAAATGTCCAGAGGAGTTCCAGGAGACCATGGTCGATCCCTATGGAACGCTCTGCCAGGTTAGTTTTGATATTTCAAATTTTCAAGAGTATACGTGAACCTGATTGGCGGGTTTCGCAGGGGACCCTCGAGAGGGCGCTTCGCCAGCCTCCGCAAGATCTCGTCGGTCGGAGGTCGAGGCGTTGCGCCGAGAGCTTTCACGGACCCACAACGAGCGGGACGAGGCCAGGAAGTTGGCCACCGACCGACTCCTCGCCCTCGGGGATGCGGAAAGATGCGCCGAGGGCTTCGAGAGGGGTAGCCAGGAGCTCCAGATGGAGATCACTCAGCTACAGATCGAGAGGAGGAGTCTCGGTGAGGAGGTCGGGTTGCTACGTCAGACCTGTGCAAGTAAGTAGTTTTATAGTTCATTAACTAGCAAGAGAGTTCACCCTGTTGTTGCTTGCTGACGCATTTGATTGCGCAGAACTCCAAGAGGGGGCCGGTCGTAGCGCCCAGGAGATCCGGGAGCTGAAGGACCGGACACGCTTGGCCGAGGAGGCCAAGGAAGCGGCTGACGGCGCGCTGGAGCAGTCGGAAGAACTGTGCCGCCTCGCCCTGGAAAGCCGTGATACTTCAGAGGCTCGTCTCGGCGTCTTGGAGGTCGAGGTGAGGAAGTATATGGCGGAACTGGCGAGGATGCAGAAGCTGTCTACTTCGCTAGAAGCATCGACTGCTCAGTTTCGACAGGATCTAGCCAACGAGCGGTCGGCACTGAGGCTGCGCATAAAAGTCATGAGAGTAAGTAACAAATGAGTTTGTTAATTTGCTGGGGAAACTGGTCTCTGAAATTTTTGAGATGCAGGCGTGTCCGTAGAGCTTCGGAAGCTGCTGTAGTCGGTACGGACGCTGGTGCACCAGGTGTTCGACGACACCCAAGATCTGAGCACGTCGGCGGATCGGGCGTCTCGAGTGTTGGAGATGCTGCCGAGGCTGATCCGCACCGAGCTGCTCGTTGCTCTGCGGGACGGGGCGTCGTTGACGTTGGCGCACCTGCGGTCCCATTACTCCAATGCTGATGTCGGGCGTATTGCCGAGGGTTTCGCCTCGGGTACGTCGGATGAAGCGTCGGCGAAGCTTTTTGAAGACTCCAAGCCTCAGGCGCAGGAGATCATCAGCTGCTTCCTCCGACCGACCCTGATGAAGGAGCACTTCGGCTGTCTGCCTCCTTTTTAATTATTCTGGCTTGTAGCTTGTAATGGTACCTATAAACTTGTTATGTGAGTTTTAATGTTTCTGACTCTTTCTAACATCAAGCGTTTCGCATTGTTCTTTGCGCTCCATTGGGCATTGGTCATGCGACTGGGTCAGGTATAGCCTGTAGGGTCGAGTGTTGGACTCGGACCTTAGAGCGTCACCGACGCCGGGTCAGACCGTTAGCCGCGAGGATTGCTCCGAACAAGGATGCTCATAGTCCGCAAAAGTTAGGCCGAATCACTCGTAAAACGCATCACGACCCGGGGGGTCGACCTCCGAGAAACGAAATAGGCTTCGAGCCTAAGTTTGATGTTAACGAAGCACAGAGCCTTTGGATCCTTGGGTCAGTCGTTCCGATCCTCGGATGGGACTCTGATGATAGCCCCCGAGCAGTGGAGTGGAGTTGAACAGACTGCGCTTCTCTGCCAAAGACATAGTTAGCTGATGAGATATAATTAGGATGAAGAGATATCAAACAACTTTATTATGCGTAAAAACGACGGTGTAGCGGTCGCATCTGGCCTGCCTCCGTGCTTCAATGGTGTGAGGAGTGTCACGATGCTCTCCCAAGCGGCGGCGGATGTTGCCGGCCGCGAGGTCGGGCTTTCTCGTCTCGATCCGTCCACGGCAATGGCCAGGGGTAGGACTTCGACAGTTAGCACTCGACTGGTAGGATTTGTGTGCCTCAGAATCCTGGCGAAGAGATAGCTCGGGTGGTTGCAAAGCACCATCAAGGTAGACGTGGAGACGATCGTAAGTCTCCTTGAAGATGGGTTTGTCGGGTGTAGGAGATTCGTAAAGGACGCAGGCCGTTGCCGCCAGATTCTCATATGGCGTCTCAAAGGCAGACATGCCGCCGTCCATGATCTGCTGATAAGCAGTGCGGGCTCGGGCTCGGACACCACTACTAGATACGGTGGCGCCCTTACCCTTCGGATCGCCTCCGATCGCAAGTTTGCGTCGGAGTGCATCCTCGACCACAGTAAGAGTGTGACGGTGTGGAGAGGGATCGTCATGTGCTGACTTGCCAGGGGTTTCGTCCTCTGCGGCTTTGGCGGGCAACATGAAGCACTCACGGGAAGGATCGTGACCCAAAACGCCATGAGGTGAAAAACGAAGAAGGCGACGTCGAGGCGAGCGACGTTTAGATGGACGTCGTTCACGCAAGATCTGAAGGTGAAGTTCGCCGCTGTTGTCGGCGACGAAGTCCAGGCTTTCAAAGCGGAAAGCCTGACCAGCAGTGAAAGTGAGAATGCTCCACGATCGACCATCATGAGCGATGGCAACCGCAAAATCCCCAAAGAACAGTCGGGAGGTGAAAAAATCTCTGACTAGAGCGAAAACAGAAGCCATCGAAACAACAAACGAAAAACGCACCGAAACCCCCTTCCTAGAGCGCCAACTGTCGGTGTTTCGTACACCGGCACAGTAAAATTTATACGATCGGACGGAAGATCGTGCGTTTTCGGAATCGAATGGCCTAGTCTACAGACGAGACTCAAAGGTTAACCTAGTTCGGGCCGCCTCGAAGCGTAATACCCTACGTCCAGGGGCGAGAGATCGATCGTTTAAATCTCAAGAACACGAAAGTACAATGCGGAAGGACCCCGGATGGATCTGAGAGTCCCAAGCTCGCGTGATGGGGGTAGTTAAAAGGTGGTGTTTATTACTATTACTCTAGGTGTCTTCTATGCTGTGTTTTTTTCCGTCCCGTGCTCTGTTGCCCGGGTGTCTCTTATATAGGGCCGAACCTGAGTTGCTTTGACCGAACCTTGGTTGGAGTGACCAGACCATGGTTTAAGCATCTTGCCACCTACGGAAGCGGATGACCCCTTGACAGGTGGGGCCGCAGTTCCAGAGGGTCATGCCCTCTGGGGTTCAGGCCAAGCGATCGACACCTCCCGTTTGTACTATTATTCCCTGAAAAGGAGTAGGGTTACTTTATTGCTCAGCTTTATCGCCTGGAGGGTTGTTTCTCGCTCGATCGGGTAATTGCTGAGTCTTCCGAAATGCTTATCTCCTGCACATTGCTAGGGATTCTGAGTTGACACGTCTGTTGGGTTGATGACTGCTTCCCAGCGGTTGGCGGGCGGGTCTCGACCGCTGGGATCCCGATAACTCGAGTCCTGACCCCTAGGGTCAGAACGGTTACTCCGTTTCTGGGCCTTGACGGGGCTTTTCGATCGCTGAGGCCGGGCCGCCTTTGTGAAGTTTTGGGTGGGCCGTTGAGCCGCGGTCCACAAGTGGGCCGCGTTGTAGAGGTTGATCCGTAAATACCTGAAGTATACTATCTCGACAATAACCTCAGCACATTTCACTTTAGCATCCTTCAAACAGTTCTTATAAAAGTTTCAATAATCATCTAAAGCTAATTTTAATAAAATGTAATGAGCTCTACTACCATTTCCCGCATGAAACCGACCACAAAACGTAAGACCACTGTCTACTCTAACAATAGACTTCGCTCTAGCCTCAACTTAACAAAATGAAGGTGGTTTTCTAAATGAAATCACTTCTTCGCACCTCTTAACCACTTCACCATTTGTATTCACAATGCTATGATGAAACAAACGAAATATACGATCTATTCAACAAATAACATTTTAGTTTTCGAAAATTATCTATCACAAAAAAAATATTAGTAAACATTAAAAAATAACATATGCATACTATCATACACGTTAATATCGCGGTGCAATATGATAATCTATCGATATAACATGCCTCAAACAATCATATTCGTGCAATCATCAACTTAAAAATCTTCACATTTCACTAAACCCTATCTAGCTCAAAACTAACTAAAACATGCATAAAAAAAACAAATCTACTCGGATGGAATGAGAGAGCTATTTTAAGGACCAAATGCTCTGAGTTTGAGAAAGGGGAACGGCCGATCCTCGCTGGATTTTGAAGGAGAACCCGTGGCGAGAAGAGAGAAGGCGAGCGCGCGGGGGTGCGAGGAAGAAGACTGAAGAAGAAAGAAGCCGCGCGGAGCTCGCGGTCGCAGCACTGGAATCAAGCCAAACACCTCGACGTGGCTCCAGTCACGCCTGCTCGATCATCGTGACTTACGTGGCTCTAGATGAGATTTTACGGCAAATGTGGACGCGACCTTTCACTAGTCGCGTCATAACAATTAGCACGATTAGAACAGTTTAGTTCCTGAAAAAATAATTGGGTGCATTTTTTAAAATATTAATTAAAAAAAGATTAAATACAAAAACTCCTACTCGTCCCGTGCCACGGCATGCCGTTGCGGAGACGGTCACCTCCACGGCCCGCACCAAGCACTTTTCCACACCGCAGGTCGCAGGCCCCACGATTGGGACCCCTTGCCGTCGCCATCAACACCGCAGAGTCGGCCGGCGGCCCAATTCCCAACCAATGGAGGAAGCCCTGACACGCTGGACCCGGGTTTGGCGTGTGGAGCCAGCAGCAGCCGGCGCCTCTTGACACAATAAGTAGAAGAGGAGCTCGAGGTGGACTGGGAGAGGGGTCGGTAGGAGGAGGAGCCGGTGCCTTGGCGATGGACGGGTGGAGCTGGTTCTGCTTCGGCCGATCGGTCGCCGGAGGCGGCGCGGTCCGGCTCCCAGAGCCGTTCCAGCTGCCGGCACCCTTGCCCGTGTGGCCGCAAGGTTCGGTCCTTCTTTCGTTACCTCTCCTGCTTTCCTGAATTTATTTTGCCTTCTTCCCTAGTCCGGGTTGATTCATTAGTTCGTCAATTTGGCTGGCTCGCTGAGCCGCACTTTTTTTTGTGCGATAGATTTGCTGGTTTTGAGTTCAATTATTGCACCTTTTGTTGGTTTCCCTGTTTTCACCATGGATTTTGTTTCGTAATAATTGGTAGTAATAGAATTGAATCTGATTATTTTTCTCGCTCTCCAATTATTGAAGTACGAAATTCACTTCTTGTCACATGTTCTTCAAAGTTCAGAGGACGTAATCCTGCCGTGAGACGGAACTTTTGCGAATTGGGATGTTGTTAGCTTGAGAGTTTCGGCTGCTTTGGCAATCATTTATTTGATCCGTGGGCCTATTATGCGTGTGCTTTGCATGTTGCGTATTTTGCACTCTCTTGTTGCTTGCCTCGTGTTCATGCTATTCCGGGCAGATTAGCGACAGAAGTTATAGAATGAGAGTGCTTTACTCTGAAGCGTGATTGCTTTATTTACAAGTTAGCAATCGTTGGGGGCAAGAGTAAAAGTAGCCCTAAAGATATAGTATGTCCTTTTTTTATTTAAAAATATCTGTCCTGTCAAGGGAGCCAGTGCAATTTTGTAATAATATATTTTCTGTGTCAGATATCTACCATCCTCGTATTGCTAGATAGAGGAATGAGATTTACCCAAAAAAATCATCTGTAGTAAATTTAATTTGTGCGAACTACTCAAATCATGTTCCTTTGTTATCATGGGATTCAAATTTTATGTTGTTCTAAATTATTAACAAGCAACAGGCATTATATTTCATTCTGAATTTTCATGGCATTTTTGTTGTCATACAGATTGTTTCGTTTGTTACTTGTGTTTAACTTCATTTATCAATATCATCACAGGAGGGGATTTCGCAAAGGGGACAATTTGCATTGGAGAGCTTGACGTTGTAAATATTACCAAATTCCGAAGTATATGGAGTTGTTCAGAAGCTACGTTTTATGAACCAGATGAAGTTCCTGATGGTTTCCACTGCCTTGGGCACTATGCTCAACAGAATGATCGATCCTTGCACGGATTTCTTCTTGTGGCAAGGGAAGCGGCTAGCCACCGATTGACTAGTAATAGCAAGCCCGCCCTTGAGAAACCTTTAGATTACTCCCTTGTTTGGACTAATGCTGACTTAGCTGAAGATAACAACAGTGACTGTGGTTGCTTCTGGTTACCATCTCCACCTGATGGGTATAAAGCCCTTGGTTATGTGGTTACCAAAGGACCAAAGAAGCCTTCATTGGAAGCAGTTCGATGTGCGCGACGCGACCTCACAGATGCAGGTGAAAACTTGAGTTCAATAGTAAATTTAGAAAACGAATGCCAAGTATGGAAGACAAGGCCTTGCCATCGAGGAGTGACAGGGCAAGGTATACCGGTTGGTACATTCTCCTGTGAAACAGATTCAGGAAATACTGAGGAATCAAACATTCCCTGCTTGAAGAACTTTGACTCAAACTTGAGAGCCATGCCTAACTTGGAGCAGATCCATGCATTAATCAAGCACTATGGCCCAACTGTTTTCTTCCACCCGCAAGAGACCTACTTACCATCGTCAGTTTCATGGTTCTTTGAGAACGGAGCTACACTGTACCAGAAAGATGTAAAAATGGGAGATGCAATACTTGCTGGTGGTTCAAACCTGCCTGCTGGTGGGACGAATGATGGTGAGTACTGGATTGATCTCCCTGATGATGATAGAAATCAATATGTTAAAATTGGCAATTTGAAGAGTGCTGAGCTCTATGCTCATGTTAAGCCAGCTCATGGTGGTACATTCACTGACATAGCAATGTGGGTGTTCTGTCCATTCAATGGTCCAGCAACGATCAAGGTTGGATTAGCAAGCTTTGCTCTACAGAGAGTTGGTAGGCATGTTGGAGACTGGGAGCATTTCACTCTTCGAATTAGCAACTTCTCTGGTGAACTCTCTTCTATCTACTTCTCGCAGCACAGTGGTGGTGAATGGGTGGACGCATGTGATTTGGAGTTCATCTCTGGAAACAAAGCGATTGTTTATTCGTCGAGGAATGGGCATGCAAACTATCCCCATCCTGGATGCTATCTGATGGGATCTGAGAAGCTTGGTGTCGGAGTAAGAAACGATGTAGCACGAAGTGATCTTTCAGTTGACTCGAGCTCAAACTATAAAATCATCTCTACACAACATCTGGGGGCTGCTGTTGCTGAACCATGCTGGCTGCAATACATGAGAGAGTGGGGACCAACTGTCACGTACAACTCACGGTCAGAGATAGACACGGTACTCAGCTTCTTACCATTCTTTCTCCGGTTCACTGCGGAAGCAATATTCAACAGTCTTCCTGTGGAATTGTACGAGGAGGAAGGTCCTACAGGCCCGAAGGAGAAAAACAATTGGGAAGGGGATGAGAGATGTTAGGCCTCCTTTGGATTGAAGAAATTTTTTCCAATTTCCGCGTTTTTTCTGTCAAATTGAATTGATTCCTGTGAAATTTCGACATAATTTCTACGAAAATCTTGCGTTCCAAAGGAGCCCAGTTCCAGTGAACTACTTGTAAGCGTTATGTACCCTAAGGCTGTATTATTTTGTTGGAAAGGCTGATATGATATGTTGTACCAAAACATTTACGACTACATTTTAGAAGAATGTTGGCAAAGCATATAATGGATTCAGGGCTCTTGCCACTTGAAGTGTGATTGCGTTGAATTTATTTGCTGAACAGCTACTTCGGAAGGATATTCAAATCTATTTACATGCTCGGCGCGACCGCGGTTGAGCAGGCGGAGGTCGTGATGTTTAGACTTGATAGTCCCACGGACATAGTGTAGAATTCTATTTGTTTTGTATCAGTATTTGTATTCAGCGGTATTCGCTGGATCGTGTAATTAGCCGGCTAGCCGCTGGCTGCTAGTGTTGGAAATGCAGCTACATCGTTTGTAAGAGAAACGTAACCGTGGCAAACACTGCCGTCTGTAATTTACCAGATGGATTGGTCTAAAAAATCAGATACAGGGACAGTAGACGCCAAACACAATAACGGGGACACAAACAAAACACCGACCTGATACCAGAAGGAAACTCTTTTCCACTTTTATTACTCGTGTTATTCCCTCCATTATCCATTTTACAAGGGAGACGCAGTATGCATTGTCGTTGTACATAAGGAAGCATCAGCTTCGGCCTTCAGGTAATGTACTAGTGTCACAAAACTCCTTCCGCGGTGCGTACCTCATTCCCTCGTGGATTCCATGGCTATTCAGGTCAGGGAACGTCCAGTGTTCTTCCTGCACATTTTCCTTTCTTTTTCTCTCTCGCCCTATGGTGTTTGGTACAAACCTCTACGCTGTAAGTACACTGGCAGATAAGCTATTTACCTCCCAGCCTCTACTTGGTTTGGGGTGGGTTTTTAAGCTAAGCCTCTCTCTATATACAGCTCGACCGAATCGAGTATTCAGATACTAGCCGCATGAATATAGAAGACTTATCCACTAAAAGCCTTTGGGGCGTATCAAACTCTGCAATTTTACCTGAAATCAAAATTATGAGATAAATTATTTGTAAAGATCCATCTGTTTTTAAAATCTATGTATCAATATTTGTCAGTTATATACTGTTTCTAAATGCTAGTACCAAAACAAAGGGGCTTCGGTAAAGGAGAAAAAACAGGAATTCTTTTTTTTTTAGGAACTTTACTTTTATAGGAGCACCTCAGGAAATTATAATAAAAAAAGAGAAGGTGGCGTGATAAATTTCATGAAAGAGCTCATACCATCACTAAGGACCAGGACCAGGTCACTGTCAATAACAGTGGGAATACGGTGAGCGATTGTACAAACCGTACAATTTTTGAATTCACTGCGAATGATCTTTTGGATAAGATTATCTGTTGCTGTATCAACAGATGCTGTTGCCTCATCAAGCACCAAAATTTTTGCCTGCTTGAGCAGAGCCCTACCCAATGCAATAAGTTGGCGTTGCCCCACACTCCAGTTATCTCCATTCTCTCGCACTGGAGAAACGTAAAGTAGGCCCAAAAAAAAAAGGCATCAACAAAACCGCCAGTTTACTCTTCAAAGATGTACTTGCTTGTAATAAACTCCAGAAATCAAAACAAACCTGGGGTATCCAGTTTTTCATCCTTGGAACGAATGATCTCTCCGAGTTGACACTTCTCTAGAGCCTGAGAGAGATTACGTTTCTTCCATAAGAATCAAGCACATACAATACACGAATAGCATCTAAGAAACCAGGATGTACCTCCCAAATTTCTTGATCAGTGCGCTCTTCAAGAGGATCGAGATTCATTCTGATAGAACCCTCAAACAATGTTGGGTCTTGAGGAATGATGCTCAACCTTGATCGCAGATCATGAAGGCCAATTGATGAAATGTCAATATCGTCGATGATAATTCTTCCTCCTGTCGGTTCAATTAAGCGGAAAAGGGCCTGAATAAGTGTAGATTTACCACTTCCAGTTCGCCCTACAATTCCAATCTTTTTACCAGCAGGAAACATACAGCTAACTCCATGCAGAACTAATGGTAGGTCATCCTTGTAGCGGACCTATTTGAAAAGCAAGTAAGATGACAAAAATAGACTAATTTAGATATAGTGGTAATAATAAAAAAGCAAAATGCACACAAATCCATATACAGCATTACAAATACTGAACAGGTCTGTAATCATGTCAAGAAAAGCCTTGTCATCATTTCATCAAGTCCAGTTTTTAAAGAATACCTTGAGGTCAATCAGTTCGATGTTTCCATTCTCAGGCCATGAGGATGGTGGACGACACTCCTCAATAACGAGCGGTGCTTCACTAGGAATCTTGCAATATTGATAAATACGCTCAACCGAAATGATTCTATTTTCTAGTTTACAGAAGCTCAATATCCACCTTGAAATGCGAGCATTTAAATTAAGTCCATAAGTGACGGCAAGCCCAGCCATACCTGTAATTTGAAAGTATTTAGATGCTAAAACAAGTTCCAACTGACAAATGGAGGCAAATATGTACTCTCTAAGAAGTAAAAGACTGCGCATAGAAAGATCACAAACACAGGATGACAGTATGTGAAACATATGACATACTTGGTTCTATTGTGCCAGGAGGAAAGCTCACAAGTATTGCCATGCAGAAAGCAAATACAAAAGTTGAGAGCAATTCCATTCGTAGGCATAGCCATTCAATTGCAGCAAGGCTGGAAAATAAAGGGCGAGCAAAACAGTCGAGAAGGTAAAGATTTCTTTTCATGAACCTCTTCTCCTGACTAAACCCTCTTATTGTAGCAGCACCAGCAATAGATTCACTAAACAAATGGATCACTGGAGACTTCTGGACGCTCAGAATCCTAGTCAGTTCCCTCGATGAAGCAATATAATACCTCTGCAAAGGTGATAGCAGTTGGAGTGTTATCAGAACTCCGTTTTGATGTACAAGAAAACAGGTCCTAAGATAGGTAATTCCATATCATTCAGATGGCATTAACAGAAAAGAGGTGGAAGCATCCCATTTAGTTTAGCATGCAAACTAATTACCAAGACATTGATGGTGAATTAATGGTTGCTAAACAGACAGTGGAGCACATGTCATAACAATAGCAAATGACCTTGTAAATGATTAGAGTAAACTCAAGTCATATACCTATCTTGCAAAAAGCATTCATACCATCTTATACCAATGTTGTCCAATATCAAGAAATAACAGCCAACTAAACAAAACCTCAAATTTATAAAAGGATGCAATATCCACAGGTCACAACAATTACCTGCATCCACATGCATGCAATAGCCATGGGAACTATAAGAATCAGAACTTGCCATGTGACTTTGCTCATGACAGCAACAATTCCAAGCAGTTGAATTGTCGTTGATGCAAATCCAGCGAGCCGGAATGCTATATCAAGGTCCACAACACTTTGATCTACAGAAACCTGATATATTGTATCACTCAGGAGACTTAGCAAAAACATATTACAACATTATATTAGCATGAGCAAGAACAAGATCACAGCTTACCCTGTTCAAAATACGTCCACACGGTGTTGTGTCAAAGAATGACATTGGCGCTCGAAAAACACATCTTAGCATTTTTACAAAAAGCTTCTGTGCAGCTGCTAAACCAAATGTAGCCACAAGAAGGCTTCTCACAAACACAAACAATGAACTCCCAAAAGCCAAGGACATATAAACAACCAGAAGAACCACATTATCTGTCTTGGGTGCACCACCTTCAGTTTGTGGGTTTGCCCATGCCATCCACCAATTGCTCGCAATTTGAAGCAATTGGAACATGGTTTGAGCTAAGATAATTAGTGGTATCAGTGAACCTTTGTATGCTTCCCCCATGTATGACAAATAAACATTTAAGCCAACTCTTCCACGCTCCCTTTCCTCCTCTTGAACAGTACGCTTCTTCTTTCGATCTTTATTCTTCTTTTTTTCCTTTATTCCCCGTGTATTAGATGGTTGACCATTTTCACCCACCTTGTTTTTCAGGTTATCAATGTTGCTAATACTTGGAGTCAACCTTTTGTTAGGAACAGAAGAGGCTGTATCTGCATCAGAATCTTCGAAGATATCCATAGTCTCGATTGCTTCCTTATGCGCAGAAACCAAAGCATTGAAATCAGTTCCATCTTGAAGAAGATCATCGTACTTTCCAGCTTGGGTGATGTGGCCATCCTTAAGAACCTGAACCATGACATGAATAATGTAAAGCGGTCAATACAAGAAACTAAGCCATGAAAACTAACTAAAGATGTGTAGTTTGTACAACAAGGTGACATACATGATTACTCCTAGCATTTAAAAGGTAAAGAAGGATAAATAGTGTATTGCTGTAAACAACTCAAGAATAGCATACCGTACTACAATATGTCTATGGATACAAGAATGTGGTCACCACTTACCAGTATCAGGTCAGCTGCTGGTAGAAATTCAACTTGATGGGTTACATAAATTACTGTTTTGGTAGCCAGTGCACTCAATATGTACTCCTGTAATAGAGAAGCAGATGCATCATGGAACAGAAGCGGTTTTAGAAACAACCAGAGTAAGGCATCAGCCATACGAACCTTAAATAATTCGCTCCCGGTATGAGCATCAACTGCACTGAAAGGATCATCAAGCAAATAGATGTCAGCATCTTGGTACAGTGCTCTCGCAAGCTGAACTCTTTGTTTCTGACCTCCACTTAAGTTAATCCCTCTATCACCAATGATGGTCTGGTCTCCATATTGAAGCAGCTTAAGATCTTTCTTCAGAGAGCAAGCCTCGATAACTCTTTTATAACGTTGTTTATCCATTGGACTGCCAAAAAGAATGTTCTCTTCAATATTTCCAGATTGTATCCAGGCAGTCTGAGGGACATATGCTGCCGTGCCACTTATCCTGACCTGAAAAGGAGAGTCAAAAAGGAAAGTGTAACAGAACTGTTATCTGATGAGTTAACATCAAATATTTTGTCTGTGTAACTACCTGACCACATAATTTGGGTATCTCTCCAAGTATAGATGATAATAGGCTTGATTTGCCAGAACCAATGACACCACAGACTGCGATACGCATACCTCTTACCACACTAAGATGTATACCAGACAGTGTAGGGGTTGGAGAGTACGGGTTCCATGAGAATGTACCATCCTTAATATCGATTGCTTTGTCTGTACTACATTGTGGAACATTTATCGTTGCATCATCTGGCAATTCTTCTTGCTGCAAAAAATGAGATAGCCGATCCAAAGATACCCTCGTTTGTGCGATCATGGAGATGAGATCTGGGAAGTTCCTTAGAGGCTCTTGGAGGATCCTAAATGTAGCTAAAGCAGAAAGAACACCTCCTGCAGTGAGCTGGCCACCGAGCACTATGCAAGTCCCGAATGTTATGACTGCGACAAAGATCGGTGAACTCCAGAAAACAAATGTGACAGCAGCCTGTGAGTACAGAGCCCACCGAAGCCACTTACATTCCACATTCCTTATCTCCTCCAACTGCAGCCTGTACCTATCCTCCCAAGCCTGCAGCTTTAAAATCCTCATATTCTTCAAGCACTCTGCTGTCTTGCGCATGCGCTCATCCTTTGTCGCCATCAGCTTGTCTTGGTAGTGCTCCTGCAGCTTCGCCACAGGAACAGAGGCAGCAATCGATAGCACAGTAGCTATCAATGTTGAGATCATGGCGATCCCGACGTTCTTGTACAGGATGGCGAGAGCGAGGATGATCTGCAGTGGAAGCATCCAGATGTCATGAAAGTACCATGCATAGTCTCCCACACGCTGCACATCGACGGCCATGTAATTCACAATCTCACCACTCGTGTGGCTCTGCCGTGAGGCATTGGACAGTCGGAGACCCTTCCTATACACCATGGCAGTCAGACCAGACTTCACATGGATCCCCATGACATCTACACCTAGGTACCACTGTCGAGCAGTGATCGTCTCGAGCAACTTCGCCACAAAAAATATGGAGGCAAGGATGTAGCCTTCATGGGGGAAGATCACTTTGCCGCTGAGGTAGTCCACAAAGTAGCTTATCAGGTAAGGGCCGACATAGGACACAACAGTGTTTACGGCAGCAAAAGCACCATTGATGGCGCACTCTCGCCAGAATGACTTCAATATTGCCCATGCCAGCGATGGCTCCCGGAAAGGGTGCTCCATCTGCTGGCGCTCGTAATGAGAGCTCATGGCCTTATAGCAGGATTTTGCACGGTCCTTCTTCGCCAACAAGGGTATGTCAGTCAGCTCAAGTGGCCGCTGCGCGCCAACTGCGAGCAACGGACTAAACCACGACAATGTTGCGAGGCTGATGATCCCTGCATCGCTGTAAGGAGTCACCCTCAAGCACCCGGGCTCCTCCTCTGCCTCTCGAAGTTGCCTACCAAGCAGCAGCGGCTCATGCACGCCGTCGGCGTCAGTTAACTCAAATTCTAAACCCGTGGAACCCCTGACACCAACCAAGCACAGGAATCCTAGGGCGGGTATGGAAGCAAAATTGGCAACCATATGTGCGTAGTCCACCGCGCTCGCGTCGTCACCCATGAGCCTCCTGGAATCATCGTACGCCATGCCAACGCAGAGCGCGAAGGAGACGGCCCACCAGACGCGCACCAGCACCGGGAACGTGACCCAGGCAAGGGGGCGGGCCTGCAGCGCGAACGCCAGCAGCGCCGTCCACGCCACCGCCTGCACCACTTGCAGCAGCAGCGGCCCCACAGCGACACGCAACCCTGTCACGGCCACCTCGTAGCTCAGCGCGGCGACCTGCGCGAGAAGGGCGTACGCGCAGCACACCAGGGCGGCCCAGTACCACGCGCCGCCGCCCACGGGCCTCCCGGCCACGACGGCGGGGCCCCCGCGGCGTCGGGGCGCCTTGAGGCATGCCACGCAGCGGGACGCGAGCGCGCGGGCGGCGCGGAGGAGCAGGAGCAGCGCGGCGAGGGCGAGCAGCGCGGAGTGGGCGGCGGCGGCGACGGCCTCCGAGAGCGGGAGGGAGGGGAAGGAGGGCGGCATTGGCAGGCGGTGGGGATCAGGAGCGGGGGCGCGGTGAGGAGGGGTTTAAAAGGCATTGGTGTCGCGGCGCCGCGCGGCCTCGCCAATGCAGGCAGGAGCGGCGGCCGTGACGCAGAGGTTTGGGCGGCGGGTTACGGCATCGGCGGATAGAGACAACGCTGCCGTTTGGGCGCTAGTTGTAGCTCCCTCACCTCTACCCTACCCTGGCAGGCAGGGCAGGCTCTGCCTCCTTCGAGGTGGAGAGAGAGAGAGAGAACTGGACACTCCGATTTGCGGCTAATCCAGGTGCGCTAATTGCCGTGTTACGGCACCTTCCTCCCCTGTGAACTGCGTGTTATCCACCTCGCCAACTCTCTGCTCCTTGCCCGTGGGGGCGGTAGGTGGCGTGCCGAGGATTGGGGGAGATGGATCGGGGGCGTGGGCGGTGGTGATGGGAGAGACGACGGACCGGAGGCGAAAGGTAAGCGATGCGAGACGAGTGTTTGTTGCGAGTATGAGGGGGGAAAGGGTTACTAGTCGGTTAGAGGGCAATGTTCGGAGAACCGCTCGCCGGCCGGATTTGAAAAGCATTTTTGATTTGAATAAGATCAAAAAAATTTAATTTTTACTTAATAATATTTAGAAAAATATATAAATTTTAATATAAAATTATAATTTTTATAAAAGTTTATTTAGTGATGTATCAAAAAATATAATTTTTATATAATAAAATATTATTAATTATATATTATTAGTGCTCAAATTGATAAATGTTTGACTTTGACTTAAACTTAGATATGTTTATATTTTGAAACGGAGTGAGTATAAAAGACAGACCAGTTAACTGATGAAATTGATCGATTTATTATTTTACTACGGTATCAGATTTAATTTTAATGAAAATTGATAAATCAAGTCGGTTTTGTAAACCTAATTAGAGGGCCAGCCGGTTGGTGTTTCCGTAATATTTTCAAGTTCTCTGGGATTTTCGAGTTCAATGAGCATTACGCAGGGGAGAGCGCGCTGATGATGGCTTCTAAAGAGGAGAGTTCGTAGCGATCTTTTCCTTCGATGAGTTGCGGCCGCATCACCGTGCATGGCGCATTTCTTTAACTTTTCTTCTTTCTGAAAAGATTTTGCCGGATCGCCCCCCGCGGTAGTCGAGAACACAAAACTCGCCTTTGCAACACCAAAACGGAATCCAGTAAAATCATCTGAATTCGCGCATTCGCAGTTTTCACATGGCGAAATTCCCAGAAACGAGATGCATTTCAGACGGCAAGAATAACTTTTTCCTTTTTGAAGAAAACAAGAAGGATAACGTGCATCGAGGGGAAAAAAATGATCTTCCGCTAAAGCTGCTGCTTTACGGGGGAGGGGAGAACAGGCGGTGCGATCCATCCAGTTCAGGCTCGACGACACCAACATTCGCCTCGGAGCTACGGCATATCCGGGAATGCAGAGTGGCGCCTGGAACGGGACGCCGGGCGCACCAAACGTTTTCTCATCGCTTTGTCCATGGCGGTGTGGCGGTGACTGGCAACGGGACATGGGTGATCGTCGGAGCAACTCGATACAACAGTAACAGATGCGCGCTGGAGGGCCGGGGCTCATGGCCTGAAGCGGAAAGAACGATGCCCGCGTACAAACGCCGCGTAGGAAGTCCTCCACGCTACGTGGCACATGGGCGCGCTCCAGCCGCAGCCCAGATGGCGGCACGGCCCCCACGATACCGCATGACCTGGTTTGGCATATCTCGTGGCGCCGCGCGGCCGCAGGGGCCGGGGGTCCGCCGCCTCCGTCAGTGGGCAGTGCCGTGGCGAACTGGGCCGGAGTCCACGGCACGGTGCATCACATGTGTGCGAGGTTTATTCCCCGGGAATGTCTTGAACCGGGCAGGATCCTCCCCGCTCGCACTACAAAAGGTTGCGTTCCCCCGCACTTTATTAATTTTCCTTTTACCGCTATCATGGAGCACTTTAGTTTGCATGGCCAGTAAGGGAGCAAGTGGGTGGCCGCCAACCTTGTGCCGGGCCTCATTGCTATCCATCGGTATGGGCACGTATACTTTCCGACGTGGCCAACAAAGATTAAAAACATACCCTCGTTTTTCAATTAATGTCGCCGTTGACTTTTAAATTAAATTTGATTATTCATTTTATTCAAAAAAAATTTCGAATACGTAAAATTTTAAGTTGTGATTCAAATGACTCTAATGATAAATCAAATTATATCAAAATATATAAAATTTATCAAAAAATTTAATATGATAAATAGTCAAAATTGAATTTAAAAATTAACGACGACATCGATTAAAAGAGAGAGAGAGAGAGAGTACGCCGTCCTATTTCAGCTTTATCTCTTTAATTTCTCCCTCTTTTCATAACAGACATATTGTATTGGCCTTCATCCGGTTGCTTGATAAAGTGAAATAACTGGACGTTCTACGACTGGTCGCTGCCTTGCAGGATGGCACGGGATTGTCAACGACGCAATGACTGATGATCGAGCTAGGACTAGAGGGACTGATCGGTGCAGAATGACACATCAAGAGAGTTAATGTCGTGGCAACATGATCTCTCGGGTGAGATACGATCGCATGATCGGTTTCTTGCCTCGAGGGCTTGGTTACGTACTCTGATCGCTGCCGTGATTGGGATTTGGGAGACATTTGGTGGTCATTTGGACAGTGCTGTCGCCGCAGTTTCTGTGAGTTATTAATCCTGAGGCACAGAGCGATCGCGCTCCTGCACAGAGACACCAGCCGGACGACCAAATTAAAGGTTGCCGACCAGGTTGCCAATGCGGCACCAAACTAGGAGTATATGGATTCGTCGTCCGTGCATGCATGCTCTGGCACGGCATCTGTTTGTGCTGATTTACGCTATACTTCTTTCGTTTTTAATTGACGTCGCTGTTGATTTTTAAATTTTATTTTATTTTTTATTAAATTTTTTTAATAATTTTATATATTTTAAATATAATTTAATTTATTATTAGAGTTATTTGAATCATAACTTAAAACTTTACATTTTTAAATAAATTTTTTAAATAAAATGAATAATCAAAATTGATTATAAAAATCGACATGGCGAGAGAGTATCTTGCTCGATCTCTGGACTCTATACTCCATGAGACTGACCTCTCGCTCCGGTAATGGGGCTAATGGCTGGATTTGTCGAGGCGCGCGGCTCGAATGCCTGGCTCTGGCTAAACAACATACGACCGCCTATTGCCTGTACAAGTAGAGTTACCATATCAAATTCTACGAGTGCACATCGCGGCTAGCTTTCGTGCATGGACGGCACGTGATGATGGCCAGCGTCCAGACTCAAAAACGACACGTCTTTCCATAGCGAGTTTACATGCCCTGGTGTCGTAGGGATACGGTAACTTATGACGAAGCGATCACGGTGTCGTTTCAGATTATACTTTTCTTCCCCGGCTAAGCAATCTGATCAAGACCCCGGCCACTTTGACGAGAAAAAGACCACGGAAAGGTACGTGACTCGACGCGCATGCAGTGCCGAAAGCGGGCGCCTTTGTTTCCGATCGTTTCCGTCTCGGCAAAGGCAGTGCACGCACGCACCTGTGGCACTGTACTAACGTGCAGCTGTCCATGGCATACAGCACATGCGCGAATAAGGCACCGGTACGGTACATGTGGCATGTGAGATCTTTTGGTGAGCTACTACACGTGGCTTCCGGCGACGTCAATTTGTTTTTTTTTATTTTGGTGTCATGTTGAGGACTAATTGTTGTCGTCGTTGACTTTTTAATTCAATTTGACTATTTGTTTTATTCAAATTTTTTTAATAAATATTATATATTTTGTTATAATTTTATTTATCATTAGAGTTATTTGAATCATAACTTAAAATTTTACACATTTAAACTAAATTTTTTAATAAAACAATTAGTAAAGTTAATGTTTAAAATCAATAATAACATCAATTAAACAACAGAAAGAGTACTAAGCTGAAAACATCAAGATCAACAACGCATGGGATCGAGCTAGTGCAAGCAAACCTACCTACAGCGTGGGAACAAAATTACCTACTCCAACCTCACACGCGCCAGGCGAAACACGTGTGCGGCTGCATGGTGGCGAACGTGTGGCTGCGCTCCCGCCTCCCGAGGGAGCGTTTCTGCTCGGACCTCGGTGGTGCGTCGGCCCTGCCTGATCTCCGGCTTCGGCTTCCGACGTGGAGCTTTGGTTAAAGAAACCCGGGTCGGTTGTCAGCGCGCGGTGGGAGGCAGGGAGCAATCAATCTCCTCATGATCCCGTAATGCTGCACCAAAATGATTCTCCACTGACATGACATGTTCACGACTGCTCTGAAATGCTACTCCTATGTGGCTGAGAAAACATGGAAAGCGTACAAAAAAAAATTAAAAGGTACAACTGCAGGTTGGCCTCTACTCGTGCCATGGACAGTAGAGAGATTCGTAAACTACTCTGCCGTCACTTTCCTCCTCGATGGATCGATCAGTTCGTTAGTTCGAGTCGTCGATCGCATTGTGGTTGACTCTCTGAATGGTGAGAAGAGACCTTTGTCTCTGCCGGCTCTTCCCCGTTCCAACGGCCACATGTGCCCGTCGTGACGCAGTACGATGAGGCAGAATAATACACCTACGCCTCAGTTTAGATCAGCTGTTTCGATCTTATTGCTTTTTTTTAAAAAAAAAAGAGAGATGTTACCGTGTGTTTGAAAGGTACATGGGTTACCTCTACTTTTTTTAATTAATTTTAGTCCGCTGATTTTTAAAAATTGTTACTGAGTTCACCAATTTTTTATTAGACCCGCTAATTTTGGTACATATCCTTGATACTTTTAGCTAAGTAACTCTCTATTTATAACCGTTAAATTTGATGGTTAACTCCAAGCATTATATCTTTTTAAAATAGCTGCTGTGTCATTTTTGTTGGCCTCGTCCTGCCGAAACGTACACGCCTGCATGTGTGTGCTTGCTTACATGGTGCCGGACCGGTGCCGCCCTGCTTGTTCTTTATCGTTTACGATCTGGACTCGGTAGGAGGCGGCACCTGCACCCTGCAGGAGTCGCATGGGTGCATCAGTGCATGTGCTAGCGTCAGTTTTGCGGTATAGGAGATTCCCTGGCTGGATACTCTACTTTTTTTTTAAAAAAAATCCCAGACTGGTTAAATCCAAGATCATACTGTATGCACAAGTAGTAGAACCATGTCCACGATCAGAAAGATTTTTCTTGGGTGTCGCCCATGTGATCGACGTCCACATGAAGCCATCACATTTCAATCATCAAGTGCTCAGCTTAATTATGCAGGTTTGAAACATGGCCATCGATCGTCCCGTTCCCAGGTGTTTAGTGTCACGCAGACATAGAGGGAAAGGTGTAGCCAGGTCCAGTGGAAGTACAGGTAACACGAGCATCTCTGCATCTGGAAGCATGCAGTTCCGGAATCCACACAAGCTGGCTTGATTCTCTGCTTCGTACTTCTCCCAGCTTGAGCATCGGCGGTGAAAGAGAACAAATGAGAGAAGGCTGGCACGGTGGCACTGATGGCACATGTCCGGCGGCTCCGGCAATCTGCAATCGACACCGGCCATGTGGATGATCATGTCCGTGGTGCTTTGCCCTTGTAACTACTGGAAGGCATCCTGATTGCACGCGTCCTGCCCGAATCGATCCCGTTTACAGGAACGAGCACCAATATTCTCGATCCGGAGTGAGTTGAGACACGGACAAAGGCGTTTGTGCTCCGAGATCCCCAGGCAAGATGGGGTAGCGACGGAAGGTGAAAAGGAAACTTTGTTCCGGGAGAGCATGACACTCGGTGCCAGGCGGCTGCTTTTGTCTGCGAGTAGCGCCTGCTCCACTAGGCAGCAGTCTGTGAGTGACAATCCGATCAGTCAGAAAGGATGCGCGTGGTTAGCGTGGCAAAGGCCCGCCGCCGCCGGAGCGGGGCGGGAGGCAGAGGCGGCAATGGCCGGCTACTGGGTCGCTGCGGGGTGGTCACGGCCCACGAAAACCGTCCAATAAGGTCGCTATATACTAGGCCCATCCATGACATGCAGCTTGAAGTTCCTGTTACGCATTTCAGTCTGCTTCCTCTATTTCTCTCCTTAAAAAGCATCGAGTAGTAGTACTTCGTATGTTATTAAGCTGATGCCTTGATACTGCAGTTGTACGTAACCGTACCTGCATATATCCCTTTTCTTTCTTCCCTTTTTCCTTCTGTGAGGTCACTGACATAATAACAGTAGCAAAACTTTGGTGTCCTTACCTAGCTAAACAGACACAAAATATCCGACCTGAGTACCTGACCAAATGAACTACAAAACTCACAGGGTAACTATCAACAACTCCGCGTAAATGAATCTGTGACCAACCTGAACCTGGCAATCCATTTTGACCCTGCCTAACGAACAGGACACAAAACGTTTCATATATCTAGCTTGATGTGTCGATCGATGCTGGGGACAACACGGCATTTCAGTTCATATTTCATCATCTGCCTTTACAGTTCCAGTCAGTGGGTTGCGCTTCTTCCAAGAAGCGCGGTTGCTTGGTGCCCCCAGGGGCCACTAATAAGCACCCTTTCAGCCTGAGTCCCCCTTCTAGAACTCAAAGACGAAGACCGGATCACTTCCAAAAGAAAAGATTAGAAAAGAAAAAAAGGAAAGGAAAATCAGGGCCCTCCAATAACGCTTCCTCACGTCAGCGCTCTTTCGGAGAACCCGCGTGAGCTGTGCCAGATACTCCTTGGGACGTGTTCGGATCCACCAGCTGCTGCTTCGTTTCGCTGCGCAGATTCCTGTAGCTAATTGTAGCCACAGTAAAAAAACAATCCTTCAACAGTAGCCGCGCAGCTGCCGTATGAATCACATCCGAACGAAGCCCTGGATCCCTCAGCAACCTGTCGTTACTAGTACTAGTTCGTTCAGGCAATCGATCGATTGTAGTACTAGGACCGACCCAGCCATGATCACCGTTACCGCAATTAGCATACGGACGCCTTAAACAATGGCGGGTCTAGATCTTTTGCTGCGTCAGACGGATCGATCGGGAAAGCTCTGGTGCTGCACCTGTCCAGCGCTGCATCGCGAGAGTAGTGGCGGGGCCAGGCACTGAGGCACCTGATTAGAGAGAGTATTAGCAGTCTAGCAGAGCTAGCAGGGCATAGGGGGATGCAGTGATCAATCAAGCTAATCAGTGGGTCGTGATAAAGCTTCGATCACGCGTCCGGTTTTGAAGTGACGTAGATGGAACCATCTCCTCTAACTAAAAGTGCTTTAGGGGGTCCAAAAGCTAAGTTGGATGGTACTAGAAACAGAGAACAAGTGTGCTGCAGAGATGCAACACGACGATCGGCGAGCAGTTTTTGTTAGGAGGAAAGCTGCTCTTTTGGTGCTATGATCATTCACAGGAGTACAGAACATATTTCAATTTGGCCAAATCCAAATTATCAAAATTAAAATGGTGTTTTGCGTGATCTTTCTCAGGACAGAAAATGATGTTTTGCATTCCTTCTTACTCCTTGTTTAGCACGCAGTGTATGACCAACATGTTTAGCAATGTGCCGCCCTGTAGTTCTGGTACTGCATGCTTCGACTGGTTGCGCGCCATCTGTCGATGTTGCTTTCTTTTTTCCGCGAGAACAACACTAGGATCGCATACGTGTGCAGAGAACTTCCTTTTGCATACGACATATGATCTGCATGACACTACATCTTTAAATGCCTAGCTACGGTCGATTAAGAAAATCAAGCACCCAATGCCATCAACAACGGCATCGCAACCTGGGGTTTAAAATTAATCGATAGTCCGACACAGACGAGGACAGATCCAGTTGTATGTGGTGAGGAGCCATAGGCCATGCGGCTCCTGTCAAGCCACCACTAAGCAAGAGGACTTTTGCAATCAGTTTGGACAGACGGACCGGTTTGCATCTCCTGGTGATGCTCCAGCTTCATATTTTAACTCCTGGCTTGGCACAGCCGAGTGACATCTGGCAGATCCTTCCTCACGACGGAGCGCTGTGGCCTCAGCCGTGCATCTCGAGTTAGGCATCGCTCCGGCCTCTCCCCCGCGGACAGGTGTGCGGTCAAACAGCAGTAGCCTCGTCGTCGAACGCCTTTCCGTCTCCTCTCCGCGTTTGCGTGCTTTCGGAGGACGTGGACTTGCACGCAGCGCGCCCCTGTGCGAGCAGGCGACAGCCACTGCCTTCGTTCTGAGAGAGATTTTTCGGAGACCATATTCGGCTGTCGATCTGATGGCGCGCCTGCTTTTTCGCTGTACGTCTATCTGTTTATCTTGATGCGGATGCATGTGTGATCTTGCCGCGCGTGCAGCAGAAGCGGACGAGCCTGAGGCACGCGTGATAGATGGATTTGATCGAGAGCGTCGGTGGATAATGCTGATATGATTTCTTCTTCTGCAGACGGTGTTTTCGGGAACCTAGGTGTGTACCTTCTACGTGACACTGCTAGCTTGGAAGCAACTGATTTTTAATTTTCTATTGAAGCGCTTGTATTATGCTCTCTCCGGTTTTAAATTATTGACACTGTTAATTTTTTAACATCAACTTTAACCATTCATTTCAATATGTAAAATTATTAGTCTTGATTTAAATTTCACTAATAATATATCAAATAATAACAAATTTTTACACATTTGAACAAATTTTTTGAATAAAACAAATGGTCAAAGTTGAAGTTAGAAGTCAACGGTGTCAATAATTTAAAACCGAAGAGATTAGTAGCAGAAGTGTATGGGTATGTTTCATGTTTGGTAATATTTTCATCTTTTTTTTATATTGCTGGCGTCGTGAATATTTATTATTAACAAAATAGTTTCCATTGAAACCATTATCACAGGATCATGGTCCTTAACTTCTTCAATTCCCACCTCTCGGTGGAAAAGAAATAAAGTCCACTCCACTCGCAACTTTGGCTTTTACTCTTCAGTCTTGAGTAGTTCAGTCCTCACAATGTGTTGGGAAAGTTTACATGCAAATGAAAGTGCTATCTATAACCGCGGTGAGTATGCGAATTAGGCGATTGAGCGTGCAGATTGACACTGATAGTTCATGACACGTGGTAACCACAATTAGTGACGCGTTCACAAACAGAAACACGGCGCGAGATATGTAAAATATGTTGTCGCTAAAACTATCCTTTTTTTACAGTGGACTCTCCTGTTATTTGGAGAGAAAAAAACAAATACCAGTAATGGGTAATTTCTTGTGCTGCACTTAATTTACTACTTCAGTCACCAACAACGGTATTTCTAAATACGCTCGACGTACTTCCTCTTTGTAAGTTGTTGTCGTTAGAATAATAAATCTACATTATTTTTAAAATTTAAATAGTATCTTGATGGTAATAATTAAAAAAACGAGATAGTACACGACGAAAGCAGAGGCTACCCTATCTGGACAATGATGTACCGATAACGGTGCACCAGGGAACCGGATCGGATGATTGATTTGGAATTCAAGGGATACAATAAAGTACACTAAAGGAGCAATCAAAGATGCTTTGCAAGCAGCGGCCGAAGTGGACGGGAAATTTAGAGAGGGTCGATCAATTCGTTTTTCAACGTAGCTCGCTTCATCTCCAACAAAGATGACTTGAAGCTTAGACCATACGATTAAGTAAATTAAGCGACAGAGTTGAACGAGATTATACTTTTTATCTACTCCACGTCGCTGGAGCCGTCACTCAATAGAAATCGCACCTGAGTCTTATGTTAGCTAGAGCTAAATCACTTTTTGGATTGCTAAATGAGTTGAAAACTCTCAAAATAAACTAAATTCCCTCTCCATTACAAGAAAAATATTTTTATCACCAGAATAAATTGGTTTCTACATGTTTAATGTTACTATAGATATTTTGTTAGAAAAAACTTGGTCACACTCACTAAAAATATTTTGTCAGAAAAAACTTAGTCGCACTTTGATGACAAAAAATACTTGTCACTATATAGATATAATAATTAACAATTGTATATGTTGTTCATTAAAATTATATAGCAATTATGAAACCTTTAGTAACTAAATACATGTAGCAATAATTATCATACACAATGATCACTAAAAATGTATATCCAAATAAAAATAAAATTTTGATCACTATTTATCAATTTTTAGCACTAAAACTCAATGAAAAACTCTATTTTTTAAATATATTTTATATTGTTAATAGGATGAATAAATTAGAGAGAACCATCTTAAAAAAAGTGAAGAATTTTAAATGATAGGGGGCCAATCCGGCCCCCCTCGGTTCCGCCACTGTTTGCAAGATGACTACTCCTAGCTCATGCTGCATCGCCGCACAACATTCTAGTAGGACGAGAGCCTTTTCCAGGAGCGAAACATTATAATATTTGGGAGTAGCTTAGCCCAAGCGGGAGTGGAATGGTTACTTGTAGCTCGCGAAAATGACGTGACGTCGATCGCCCCCCAAGCTCGCAACTTGCGCGCTCGTATAAAGGCCGAGCATGGCCGCGCAGATTCTAGCTGTCAGACAAGCCGGGAACCACAGCCCAATCTGCATAGCTCATCTTGTAGGAGTCATAAACTCTCTCTATCTCTGCAGTTAATTATATATCCAGATAGAGAAAGAGAGAGCTTGATTAATCTCTTAGTCAATTGCCGAAATAATGATGGATTCGATCAGCAGCCTGATGCTGCAGGGAGGCTGGAGGAAGGGCCCGTGGACTGCTCTGGAGGACAGGCTCCTCACTGAGTACGTGCAGCAGCACGGCGAGGGCTGCTGGAGCTCCGTCGCGAAGCTCACAGGTGCGTATGTAATTTTATTCTGATCGTGCACATGCCAATTGATTTGTTCGATAATTCTGTGTACATCGGTCGGATTCTGCACATGTTAGTAAGAGACTCACTGGAATTAATCGTTGTTGGTGACGATCCATGACAGGGCTGCGGCGGAGCGGGAAGAGCTGCCGTCTCCGGTGGGTGAACTACCTACGGCCGGATCTCAAGCGAGGCAAGATCACCCCCGACGAGGAGACCGTCATCCTCCAGCTTCACGCGATGCTCGGCAACAGGTAAAATCGCCGTCTTATACTGCTTGTCGCCATGATCAGAGAGAAGCATACACACGAGAATATGCTCCAATCTACAGTGTGGGCTGCTGTGCAGAAGATTCCCTTACAGATCGTGATTTTTCCCCCCACTGCGTTGCATTGTTGCGCTGCGCCTAACCGTGCCGTGAACCGTGGCATGACGCGTGTAGATGGTCGGCCATCGCGCGGTGCCTGCCGGGGAGGACGGACAACGAGATCAAGAACTACTGGCGAACGCACTTCAAGAAAGCCCGGCCGTCGCGGCGCGTCCGTGCGCAGCTGCTCCACCAGTACCAGCTCCAGCAGCAGCAACAGAGGCAGTACCTCCAGAGCCTACAGCTCCTGCAACAACAGCAACAGCAGCTTCTGCAGAACCAGAAGCAGCAACCGCTGGTGAACCAGCAGCAGAGCCCGCCGGATCCTGATCACCAGGCCGTGACTGCGATGATGAACGGCCTTCAGAGCGCGGCCGACTGCTACTGCGGCCCGGTGCCGGTGCCTCAGCAATACTGCTCATTTCCGGCCGAAGACGACGCGTTGCTGTGGGACAGCCTGTGGAGGCTCGTGGACGGCGACAATTGCAGCGCCGGCGATGGTTCCAGCGGCGGTGACTACTAGCTTGTGGCGTCGTACGCTATATGTGTGTACGCCATATGTAAAGAGAGATGGAGAAGAGGGAGCGTACTTTCAGGTTTCAGTTGCTGCAAAGATACTGGTAGTGGTAGTTGTAGGGCTGCTCAGCCTAATTTCTATTTCGAAATTTTATTCATGCACTCATCTTTTCTTTCGAATACATAGGACCATGTGATTTTGTTTGTAAGACCATGCATACCTGGATTCCTCGGTTCATACTTTGTAAAATGGAGAAATACTAAGTGCTGATGAGTGACCAAACCCTGCTTGGATTTGAGCTTCGTGAATACAGCGACTAAATAAAATCTGCATTCTTACTAACAACATAACTGCGCTTGCTGCAATATCGTCTACGGGCTCAGATTCTTTTTACACCTTTTGCAGAAATATGGCAAGAAGAGTGCTTTTATGATCTCGCCAAATATGGCTATGACATTGCAGAATCAAAAGAGGCTGGAGAGCTTCATTTGTAGGAGCACTTGACTTTTAAGGGAATCAGACATAACTACTGTAATGATCAATAAATAAAATGGACAAAAGTATAAAACATTTGTTTTTCATTCCCAAGAGCTAAAAGCTTATGCTCGTTCATGAACTCAAGGTAGAAATTTAAGTACAGCAGAAACAAACCACTGTGCCATTTACTTCTAGTGGCTATGGTATTTACCATTCCATTCTAAATTTTAACTAGTGTATATCCTAAGACATTAAATTCCGAACTTAATAATAGAATATTTAAAATGTAAGATGCAGTAACAAACTAAAAGAATGGAGAATTTACTAGTTCACCTTGAAATTCTATCATCCGAACCGCTCAAAGAATGATTTCATTGACCGACTCGGCCTATATGATTAAGACCTGTTTGATGGAGCCACCGTTGAGGAACGGTTCAGCATCTCACTGCTGGGGGGCACAAGAACTTGTGACCGCTGCAGCATGTCAACCATGGATGGTGTCTGGTATGTAAGAATTTGAGTGGTGACCTCTGTCGAGTCACCCCTTGTGGTTGCTCTCTGCCATGAGTGCGAGCTCAGGCCAGCCAGCATGAACGCCCTGCCTGATTCCTCGTACCTCTGACGGCTCTCCACCCTCCCCTGCATTTCTCTCAGCTCCGTGATCAATGCCAGGCACTGATTGTCTGAAGAGCGTGCTGCCTGTGACTCCAGAAAGTTTCTACGGCCTTCAAGGATGGACATGGCCTGCGCGAAAGCGCCTCTTTCAGCTGCAGCCCAAGCAGCAGACATGTCTTCTGTGGCTTGAACACGATGCCACTCACGCTCAACCTCAGGAGACATTTTGCTACCCACAAAATGTGTAGGGCGCTGAACACTCACTACTTCACCCTGTACTTCGATGTTCTCCATAGTGATCGTGTCTTGGTATATGCAGCTTGGTTTGATCAGGATAGTCTGCCCATGTGCAGCTGGAACATGTAGAGTGACCAGAAACCCTCTCTCTTCTTCTGCATATAAGTCACCAATATCAACTGAACCACTACGTTCACTGTCAGCAACCTGACTTGTATATCCGCCTGACTTGATAGATGTCAATAGCACACCATCGTCTACACACTCAATGTCCAAACGTATCTGCTTAACCACAACATTTAGGAGGCCACCAATGCACTGAGCAAATCCATCTTGAACTGACCCTTCGTCATCAATAAATGAAAACGTGCCGCTAGAGAGCTCAGCAATTGCATGCATGGCAGCAGAATCATGATCCGAGCCGAAACCAAAGGTGTGTATCTGGACATGATGTCCTGCCCCAGGAAGGATTGAAGGAGGCACAAGCGAGCTGTAACTTACTTGCGTACTGTCTATGTACGTGTCTTGACCATCAGAGAGAAGAATGATGCTACAAACAGGGTTTTTGAACCGACGCTCCGCAATCACTTTAGCACCTTTCTTCAGTCCATCGGCAATGTTTGTACCACCACTTGTAACAAGGGAGCTAACAGCTTGTAAAGCTTGCTGACGCCCGGTTAAGGTCATTCGGCGAAGAGGAAAGAGCCTCCGTGCTGTAGATGAGAACGCAACGACAGAGAGTCGGTCATTGGGTCCAAGGGTTTGGATGACGAAGCTCATAGCATGCTTCAGAAGTGAAAGTTTGGCGCCTGACATGCTGCCGCTGACATCAAGCACAGTGACGAGGTCAAGAGGTGCACGAGAACTATCTGAGTGCGAGGATTTCGGAGCCTTGAGATGGATCAAGATAGCAAATAAGTCATGGGCCACTGATTCGTGTATGACAGGAAATTCTGAATATGACTTGATATCAACTGATCCCGAGACTGCATTGTGTTCATCTACTGTATCAGATTGAAGATCTATCTGCTCATCATCATTGAAAATGCCTTGCTCCGGAGTGTTGAAGGCAGAAAGGTACTCCTGCAGGTTTCCATTGTGTCTATATGTACTATGCGAAAGCCTGCGGAGAACAGCCATTTGCCTATCAGCCTGAGGCCAATCGAGTGGGCTTACTCTAGCTCCATGATTTCCATCTGCAGATCGAGCTTCTGGGAGTTCTTTCCACTGAGCACGGCATATTGGGCAGATAGGGTTGCCGTGCTTAACATTTGAAGAGATACAATGAAAATGGAACCTGTGGGAGCATTCAGCAGTGAACAAAGCCTGTCCAAGTCCTGTCCTCATTCCACCCAGGCAAATTGCACATACCTTCAGAAATAATAAAGAAAGTTAACAATAGGTCAGCTGTGTAGTATCAGACTACAAATGAACAAAAACTTATATTATGCCACGATTCGCAATGATGAAGTGCTCCGTGCATATGCAACCACATTACAAAACAACTTCACAAAGGTTTCAGAAATTTCGAGGCAGTCAGCTGCCAGAACCTAAGTTGGAAAACGGCAATATAATCGGAATATAGATTTTACACTTCAAGAAGAGATTTAATACGAGAAAAACAAAGAATTGATCAAGCTGTGAACAAAAAGTTCGATACCCACAAATTGGATCCTATCACAGGAATGTCTGCGAGTACAATTTTACCTACTAATGGAGTGTGCTCAGCTGGCTATCATGCAGTCATGGTTGATCAACAAGTTATGATGTGAGACTGAGTATAAAAACGATACAATATTGAATAAAAAGGAACAATTGATAGTCTAGCCTAATGCAGGCACCTTAAGGCACTAAATGACAGATGTCTGGTTATCATCCTTGGACATAAGAAACCAGAAAGACCTAAGCGATATGGAAGGCCATTTTTCTCTTTCCAAATATATTTGGATCATAAGACAACTATTCCATGCAAATTCCATACCTGGTACGACTGCAGATAATCTTATTGAAAAAGGGATGACAGTAAATAAGGTGTGCAAATTATATTCACGACTGCAACTCACAAGACCTTCGGCTGTTATTTCTTTAATGCAGTTTGAGGAAATCTTACGACATTAACAATTATTTTTACGTAATAGTAGTACACATCAGAATCTCTTAGTTCTTAGTTCCAATTTTCCTAGCAGCTAGGAGGCTAATAAGATGCACCTACCAACCAAGCAGAGCACATGGAAAGAAAAAGGTTCAGACAGCTGCCAGTATTTGACTCTTTCCCTTTCAGTAGAAATATGGGCATGGAAACACTTTTTAGAAGAAAAGACATTGGGATTGGGTCAATAAAAAAAGTCGTTGGGAAGATCCCTAGGGTTGATTAGTTGCCCATGATGCAGTCATAATTGCACCACAAAGAGAGCTTACTGATACGCTCATGCAACATTCTCTTCCCATCAGTGTTCTAACAGGCCTGAAGGACAATGTTTAAACATGGTAAAAAAAAAGGGGGCACCGTACAATGTATTGCAATTCATCTCCAATCTCCTAAACGACCTAGTGAACCATTCAATAACTATCTTGCAACATTCTCTTCCCATCAGTGTTCTAAATTTCTAATGCGATTTTCGTGCCGTTTGAACAAGCTTACACAAGGCATTATTCCGAGAGAAAAATCAACGGCCTGGGTAGCCACCAGTATGGACCAAATTTACTAGCAGCACGGCAAATTTGATATAACTTCTACGGGGATCCTTGACCAGCATCAAACCAAAAGAGTCGCTTTTCTGTTTGGAATTTAAATAAAAAGATACATTATTTTTCCCAAATTCGCACGTAAAACTACGATGAAGCAGAAATTTCTTCCACTCTCCATACAATCCGGCACTCCAAATCGAGCCAACAAGATCGAAAAGAGAAGAAAAATCAGGAAGGTTAGTGACCCTCACCTGCGAGGTCCGGCTCCCGGAGCTAGTCTGCCGCAGAATACTCGCGGAAGTAGAGTCCGACGTGCACCCCGACACCTCGCCCGTCCTATTCTCCGGCGTCGGGTCCTCTGCGGCCCTCTGCTGGGGCCCGGGCACGCTGACGCATAGTCTGGTGGCGATCGCGCGCTTGGCGCGAGCCCACGCCGCCGCCATTGCTCCCGACCTTCTGGAGGACGGGTGTCGCCTTTGGAACGAATTATCGGCGTTGCTGCTGGGAGTTGGAGTTGGAGATCAAAGGGGCCGCTGGCGCGGTTCTGTTCCGGGGTTTTGCGGGTTGCGGTTTCAGGGAGAGGAAAAAGGAAGCGGAGGAGGGAAACGGAAGGGGGATTTTTGCGAATTTGACTTTCCTTTTTTTAATGACTTACTCTATCATTTTATTGTTTGTTACTGCTCCTCGGTTTCAAAATATAAGTATTTTTAAGTTTATTCAAAGTTAAATTTTTATCACTCCGATCACTTAGTAATATATAATTATTAATATTTTATTATGTAAAAATTATATTTTTTTAATTCATCATTAAATAAATTTTCATAAAAAATATATTTTATATTAAAAATTATATATATTTTTTATATTATTGGTAGAAGTTAAAAGATTTTGACTCTTATCAAAATTTAAAAATATTTATATTTTAGAGTAGAGGTAGTACGTAAGACTGTGAATGAGAGTTTTAAGCCTACTAAACCGGGTTCTGTTTGGTTCTGTTTCGAACGAACACCGCGGCGCCGGAACTTGGGTTAGCTCGCGGCGCGCCGCGGATTATTTGTTCAACACGTAGGTACACGCGCGATCCCGGCTAAGCCCTCAACGTTATTCCGCTGTACTAGTACGCAAGGCAAGAGCGCGGCGTCCTGGACGAGGAGAAGTCGGACGCGGGCTTCCAAAAACGGCCCGGCCGCGGCTCGTCGTCCTCGAAATCTGCTGCGTGCGCCGTGTGTTCCGGGGCAACGAAAACGCGCTCGGCTCGATCCCATCCGCCACCCCACGCCTCCACCCACCCGACGGCGCAGAGCAGAGGGGGTCACGGCACCGGCGCACGCGCACGCCGTGGTGGCGATTTGGCGTAGACATATGCCGGATTCCGAATGGCGTCGACCCGACCGCAGCATCAGCCGGTGCGTGTATCGCTTTGACGTTAAAGTACTTCGTTGGATAAAGCTGTTGGGCTTATCTCCTTCCTTGCACAGGCACGAATTAGCTTGGACTTAGCAGCAGGTGCTACTGGCAACAGGACCGTACCTATATATTTTGGGGCTCGGTGCGAAATATTAATGGAGCTTTTAAATTTAAAATTTACATAATTAAATTACAATCGTAGTTAATTGTATAACTTTAATACTATTTTTTATAATATTTCACAAAATTTGATACTCCTTCTATCTATTTTTATTAGGTGTATTTAATGTGGGTTCAAAGACCAAATGTAACTTTTGTGACTTTAATATCTATCGCTCCCATTAAACTCGTAACAACAAAGCTTTATTGGGAGACATGCAGCACCGTAGCAAGGCATACCATTATTCCACGAAATAATTAACCAACCAATGAAATATCTATGCAAATTAATTTCACAAGGAGAGAAAACAACATTGCACATTGGTTGAGACAACGAACAAAAATACACCTAATATAATATTTGTAGAAATATCTGTTTGGTAATCACGTCTAAAAAAAATAAGCGAAGGAAGTATGCAATAACAACATTAAGAAAACATCCTAACTATTTCAAATACTCCTAGATTTTTAAAAGTGAGAAAAAAATCTAAAACTTAATTTATTTTTTGAGCTAAAGAGATTTTGAGTAACCTAAGTGTTAATTTTTCATTCTTTATATTTGTTTTCACTAAATTTACCTGTATGAAAATTGTAAATTGAGGCCCCAAATTTTTAGGGCCCTGTTCCATGACACTGCTTGTTCCTGCGAAGGGACGAGCCTGCTGGCAATCATGACTTCTCCATCCATCGATCTAACGCTGTTCGTATTTACGAACGTCATCCTGCTATTTAATTGGAGAATTTCAGCTAACATCATCAGTAAAAGGTTGCCATCTTCAGAACACTATTAGTAAAGACACGAGCGGAGCGAGAAAATGAACATGACAGGAGTCAAATGTTTATAGGTAAATTATAAAAAAGTTCACATAATAAGTTTTCTCTTAATTTCATGGTAAATTTTTGTGTTCAATAGCTGCTGCACCTAAGATAGGGGGGCCAGCCCCTGCTCGCCCCTGAGTAAAAAGACGTCCAGAAAACACCACTCCTAAGAAAAATTCTTATCACCCAACTAACATTATCATTTTTTCTTTTTCTTTTTCTTTTCCATTATACTAATTACAATCTTCCTGTTTGCCCCTCCCACCAAAACACAAGTTCGGCTCCAGACACTATCGATCAAGGCGCTGCTTCCTGGACACGATCCATCCAAAACACACGCCCAGAACAAAATTTTTCCTTTGGATTTATAATTTATAATTTCAAACAAATTTGAATAACTAATATTTCAAACAAGTTTCAACAACAGTAATATTTCATAAAATAATAAATTTCAAAAACGTGAACTGCAAAAACATAGTAATTTTTTCAAAAATTAGTAATATTATGTTTGAAAATTTCAAAAAATTTGAAAATTTTCAAAAACGTGTTCTTTTTTATTTTTTTCAAAATTTTGAAGCCCAGAACAAATTTTTTCCTTTGGATTTCTAATTTATAATTTCAAACAAATTTGAAGAACTAATATTTCAAACAAGTTTGAATAACAGTAATATTTCATAAAATAATAAATGTCAAAAACGTGAGCTGCAAAAACATAGTAAATTTTTCAAAACTTTGTAATATATGTTTGAAAATTTCAAAAAAATTGAATAAAAAGCGTGATTTTTTCAAAATTTTGAAAAATTCCAAAAAAAATCAAAAACGTGAATTTTTTCCAAAAAATTAAAAATTTCAAAAGTGATTTTTTAAATTTTTTTTAAATTTTCAGACATAGTATTACAATTTTTTGAAAAATTTACTATGTTTTTGTTTTGAAATTTATTATTTTTTTGAAATATTACTGTTATTCAAACTTATTTGAAATATTAGCCATTCAAATTTGTTTGAAATTATAAATTAGAAATCCAAAGGAAAAATTTTGTTCTGGGCGTGTGTTTTGGATGGATCGTGTCCAGGAAGCAACGCCTTGATCCATGGTGGTGTGTGGAGCCGAACGTGTGTTTTGGTGGGAGGGGCAAAACAGAAATATTGTAATTAGTATAATAGAAAAGAAAAAGAAAAAAAAAAGAAAAAAGATAATATTAGATGGGTGATAAGAATCCTTTTTAGAAGTGGTGTTTTTCGGACATCTTCTGTTTTGAAGATGACTTCTTTTACTGATGGTATTAGCTGAAATTCTCCGTTTAATTGTTGGGAGGTCGTCTTTGATCCATTCGTCGACCAGGCTAAAAGTGTCAAAGGCTGAAGGAGTGACAGGGACATGTAACAAGCGAAGCGGCATGCATCTATCATCGCTGCACTGGCACGCACGATTGTACGAATCCTCCGTTTCTCAACGGTCCTTCTGTACAGCACAGGAGCATCACTGGCGCTGTTTTCCTTGCCATTCTGCTCGGGATGATCGACTTGTAACCACAGTACTTCATCCGTTCTCATGGTCGCTGTTAATTTTTAAATTCAAATTTGACTATTTTGTTTTATTTAAAAAAATTATTCAAATATATAAAATTTTAAGTTGTGATTTAAATAACTCTAATGATAAATAAAATTATATCAAATTATATAAAATTTATCAATTTTTTTTAATAAAATAAATAGTCAAAGTTAAATTTAAAAATCAACAACGACATTAATTAAAAAAAAAAGAGTATGCTGGAATGAGCAGGGCACTGTGAGCCACGCCGTTATTGTCTCCAGCGGCGAGCGACATTTTCCACATTCTAGCGTTTCAAGCGCTGCTTCTCGTTACCCTTTGATGACTAGTGGGGAATTCTGCTTGCTTGCGATAAAGTCCAAGCTTGAAAGAGGAGGGTGATGCAGTCCTTAGTTTTCGCCGATGGGCGCGCACCGCCGCGCCGGATCGGAGTAGAGTATTGGAAAAGTAGGACGGGCTTGTGGACTCCGCGGCCGCCCGGCTGGGGTGCTTGCGTTGGACACACACGGACACCTGGATGGTCTCCGGTGCTTTGGTTTGATACGGAGCTGGCGTTTAGACGTATCCGTGTCATCTCATCAGCTCTTTTTCTAACTACTTGGTCATCGCGGAGTCGAGCATGTATGCACGGACGACTAGAGCTACGTGAGCTGTGGTGTAGTGCGTGCGTGGACATATAGATGGAGACTCGGCTGTCGAGCACAGGTTAATTAGGAACGCCGTCTCTACTGTACTTCTCTTTTTTATCAGCCCACGTCGTTTGGAAAAGCGCAATGCTACGAATAATGTAAAAAAGGATGGGATAATTCCATCTTCCAAGAAGGATCCGTTAGTTGGGCCTTAAATCTTCAATGGGCCTACGGAAGCCCAGAGAAACTATAATAGTAGCGCTCTGCCATTCGAATGAACCAGAGAGAACACAAACGACAATGTGATCAACAAGCAACAACCAGCCGCTAAATTCGTTTCTGGCTCCTTCATTCTTGAACTGGATCAAAGCAACGAGCAAAATTCCATGCATTTTTGAGCATAGCCAGACTCAGAAGGCATCAGATCAAAGCTTGAAACGTGCTGAACAGGCCGTATACACCTTGAAATTAGTTCATTCGAGTATTGGATCAAAGCAACAAGCAAAATCCCATGCATTCTTTGAGCATGGCCAGACTCGCAAGGCCGCAGATCAAAGCTTGAAACGTTCTGAAGAGGATGTGTACATTTTGGAAATTTTCTTCCGGAATCATATATCGTAGTATTACAAATCACAAGTTCCTCCATACATTTTTGTAGGATGGTAGCGGCAGTACATCACATATGAACATTCTGCGAGCTTCGAACGACGCCAAAATCGGCAGCAAAGCTCGGAACGTGGCAACTACTTACCCGGTCGCCACACCTACCTGAGCTACTGCTTTCAACCGAATAATAGCAAAGACACGTGTAGTAGTATATCACCGTCTAGCGTACAAGCCGTAGGAGAAATTTATGTGGACGATGCACGCGCGGGCTCAGTTGCTTAGCGCCACAGCGGCCTCCTGTACGAGCGGTTCAGTTGCGTGAGCGACGCCCGACGCCTCCCTCTCCACCTGCTCGCGGCACAGGTCCCGCGCGCCGGACTCCGACATGCGCTTGACGAACGCGGCGAAGCGGCGCCAGTTGTCGGGCTGGAACAGGTCGGGGCCCATGCGGAGGTACGTGAACGCGACCATGCGCTCCTCCTCGGCCTTCTCCGCGGCGGTGGCCACCACCTGGTCGTGCGCCGTCTCGTCGTACCTCGGCAGCGCGTTCTCCCCTGCCAGGCCCACGCCGGCCTCCCTCGCGGCGGCCGCCACCTGCTGCACCAGCGCCTCGGGCCTGCACAGCGCGTCCTGCGGCTGCTCCTGGTCGCGCATCTCAACGCACGTGAAGTTGAGCACCGCGCCGTGGCGCCCCAGCATGCGCGCGATCGGGAGGTACCCGTCGTGGTGCCGCGTGTTGTAGTACCCGGCCGTCAGCTCCGCGGCGTGGGAGCGGGTGCCGTAGTGCCAGTGGATGCCGGCGACCTTCACGGAGATCTTGACGCCGGGGGTGCCGGTGAAGACGGCCGTCGACGCGGACAGGATGCGCTCGCCGTGCTCCAGGAGCATCTGCGAGTACCAGCTCATGAAGAACTCGCCGTAGGGCGTGTTCCAGCCGCCCTCGCGACGGAAGAAGGGTGTGTCCTCCGGCCAATCTTTGTAGCTGCCGGAGTCACCAGGCCCCGCGTTGCCCCACTCCGGCTTCCCCACCGCCTCAGCTGCCGCCTTCAAGCTGCTCAGCATGTACTGCAAGACAGTATCAAAGAACAGGCGCGTCGATCATCAGTAACGCCCGAGGAAAGTGCACAAGGAACACAACAACTGGAAGCCGATTGATCAAAGACGAACATTCATACCCTGTCATAGCACTGGAACTCGCCGATGCCGGGGAAGGCCCAGGTGCCGTTGGCCTCCGGGTAAGACGGGTAACGCAGCTCGCCGGCCGGACCCATGCCAACTTGAATCTCCTGCACGCGAGAAGAGAGGTGAGTACAAGCAACGACGCGGCATGAGGCTCGAACCGGCGGAAAGGGAGAAGCAAGAGGACGTACGACGATGGTGTTGCCCATGAACGTGGCGAAGTGGTCGCGGAATGCGCGCATGAAGTCGCCGTAGACCTGGATCGGGGTGCGGCCCTTGAGCACGGGCATGGTGTCGCAGCCGAGCGAGACGTACTCGTAGTTGCGGCGGCCCGACCTGTCGGTGTAGGCCAGGTCCTGGTCCTTGTCCATCTCCTCCAATACCCATTTCGGAAGTGGTATGCTGCAATCACACAATTTGCAAGATCGTCATCAGTATTCAGCTCATTGTTCATTTGCCCAAAACTTCAAGTGACATCAAGGAGCATCAACATGCTAATCAAGTTGACTACCCTACGCAGCCGTGCAAGATGGCTCACATGCACCGCGATTTTTTAGCCAGTTGCACGCGGCCTCTTGTCCGAAATTCTGGCAGGGGCGGAGCAACAGCTAGCCATCGGGGTCAGGTGACCCCGATGAATTTGTACTTCGTGAAGTTGATCCAGTAAACAATACGATAACATGGTGACAGGCGAGGCATTCGATCCTGGCTCCGCCCCTGAATTCTGGTCACCAATGGCACGGGGGCCGGGGGAGTCACATGCACAGCCGGCAAGCAGCCATGGAAGTGGGAGCCCCAGCACCGTCCATTTTTATTTTCTTACCCTTCTTTTATGGAATGATGGGTATTATCAAGGAAAAATAATGAAAGGTACCCTTGCCGTGGTAAGCGGGTCGCCGACCACGGGGAACTTGCACGTACCTTGAGGTGCGTCACAAGATTCCATACTCCTGGGGTAAAGGTTCAGCAAAAAGAAAAAAGATGCAGATCTTTTGTCGATACGTTAAGGATCCGGTGACTTGACCTTTCCACACCAAGCGTGAAATAAAAAAGACGTGCTAAAAAAAATCCTAACCCTATTGGAGCAATCCCTAACTAATGTTTTATGCATTTTATTTCAGAAAATGTTCCTGTGAATTCTATAGATGTTCGCGGAAAAAGCAAATAAACAAGACACCAAAAAATGCATGATGAGAAGCATCGGGGAATGACGTACGTGACTGAGTCGCCGACGTTGCCGCCGCACTGGTGGAAGGACATGACGGCCTGGACCTTGAGCCCGGTCTTCTTGGCCATCTCCATGAGCTCCATGTAGCCGTTGAAGTTGTAGCGGCCGGGGCCCTCGGCCTCGGCGATGCCCCACCACACGTCCACCATGATGCCTTCCACGCCGGCGCTCTTGAGCGCCGCCAGACTGGCTTCCACCGCTTTCCTCCGGTTCAGGCCGTTGCCGTCCTTGCGCACCGTGTCCAGCGGCATCATCACGAACACCGGCACACCGGCCTTGCTCTTCGCCTCCCCGGCCACGTCCGGGTGCTCCGCCTCCGGCACCTTCTCCACCAGCGCCTGGCAGGCCATGGCGAGATCCGGCTTCACCTCCGGCGGCTGCGCGGTCGCAGGGTCCACCGTCAGCGACTGCAGCTGCAGGCTAGGCGCCGGGGACGGGGACGCCGCCGGCGGCGCGACGGTTGCCGCTGCGGCGACCACGGCAGTGCGGGGTGCCACCGGTGCGGCTAGGGATACCACGGCGGTCGCCGCGCCGGTCTGGTGGGCAGCGGCAACCGTCGCGCGGGGCGCCACCGGTGCGGTTAGGGATACCACGGCGGTCGCCACGCCGGTCTGGTGGGCAAGGTTGAGCGCCATCGCAACGACTGATTGTCCAGACAAGCTAGTCTAGCTCGATCTTTCTCCTAAGATTAATAATAACGCGGCGATTGAATCACCAAGAAAGCTTGAACGAAATGGATCTTGGTTGGTATCTGGAAATGGATTCGGTCCGGGACCTTGTGGTTCCTCCTCCCTCAGCTGCGACGATCTGGGATGGGATTATTATTAGAGAGAGGCGAATGGCGCCGGGTTAAATAAGGGTTGGCGAGGTCGCGGGCGACGTGGCGCGCGATGTGCCGGTGAGTGGAACGTGAGGCCGCGACGACGGGGGAGGTGGGGCAGGCCAGGCCATGGGCGGCGGGGAGGGCGGGGTTCCCGTGCGGCCGCGCCTCGAAGCCTCGTGGGGATGGACGGCGACGTGTTTTGGCGCGGACGGCGCGCCCGGGCCACGCTGCTGACACCGTCGGGATACCAAGCCTGGATGCGCGACGCGTGTCCCTCAGGCAAGGACATGCTACAGTGTTGGACGGTTTGGCGTAGAGCGCTAGGGAATAAAATTATAAAGGACGTGGGTCCTTCCGAAAATGCAAAGGACCTCCTCCTTCTCTAACTACGTGTTTGCTCACCAATCTCAAAGCAGTTCCTCCTTCTAATCCAAATTTTCTTCCATGCACGTGTCGCAGGGCGGTCTCCGTATCAGCGGTGTCCGTGTAGTCTCCACGACGCGTGGAATTAGGTGCAAAATTTGATCGGTAACCGTGGGATTAGCTGATCAGCACGAAGGTTTGCAGAATCATCGAAGGATTAACTGATCACGAGCTAAGGGTGACAATTAATTATCATTAGATTACTCTCCAAATCTCTTTAGTTCAAAAAAATAAAATAATTTTCAAAAGTTAATTCAAACCATAAAATTCTGGTAACACTATATTTACCGTTGACAAATACTCTTTTCATTCTTAAATTGCCGTTAACTTCAACATCATCTTTAACCATTCGTCTTATTCAAAAAGTTAATTCAAATCCGTAAAATTTGAAGTTGTGATTTAAGTAACTTTAATGATAACATAAATTGTAATAAAATATACTGTATTTATAAAAAAAATTGAATAAAATAAATAGTCAAAGTTGATATTAAAAGTCAACAACGATAACAATTTAGAAACGAAAGTAGTATTGTAATACCATTTGGAGAGATGCCCATGTTTTTTCACCAATCCAAGGGAATTTACAAATTTGCAGTAGATTCTGAATGTTCACTCCATTGAAGCTATATTTATTGATAAAATTTTAGTTCAACAGTATATTACTATAATTCAATACATTTTGTTTAACCAACAAAGCATTGAAGCAGCTTTGCGGCAACTGTTCAATCCATTGCGGCCATCTAAGCACCAGGGCCCCCGCAGAACTGCTTTGAGATTGATGAGTACACGTGGCTAGATGGGGAGGAGGTCCTTTGGATTTTTGGAAGGACTCGGGTCCTGTATAATTTTCTTCCGAGCGGTACTCTAGTTTCGATTCTTTCGAACGTCAAATTTCACATTGAGTATTTCTCCATTTTTGCGAAACTGAAACAAAAAAAGAAAATCAACTGCTACGCGGGATGGATGATGATTTGCTGGCTCACGATCACGGCTGACAAAATGGTACATGGACACGGCTGGGCTGGGCGGCTGGGCAATTGCTTTCCGACTTCCTCAGGATGTGTCGCATGCATGCTTGTACTACTGCTTTGAACTCATGCCTTCGACCGTGACGCGACTACGCCGATCCGGGCAACTGGAGCCGTGCGACGTCAGTTCATGATTGGGATGAAGCCTCTTCAAAAATTTAGAGAAGTTATCGTGTCGTGCTCTCACTGCAGCGGTCGCTATGGTGCTCGGGTAAACTTCTAGAGACTCCGGGTTCGCATTCTTCTCCCGTTATCGTGTCCAAGCCAAAGACAAAGAGTATAGTGGAACACAAATTGCGGCGCACGTTTCAAGTTCGCCTCCGTATGAAGACCTTCCCGTTTCCTCTGCCGCCTGCTAGATTCTCCGCCGCGTTCTCCGGATCTAGGAACGCATGATCAGCAAACGACCTCTAGAAAATACTCCTTCGATTTTCAAATTATTTATTGATACATTAATTTTGACTATTCATTTTATTAAAAAAATTTAATAAATATTATATATTTTATTATAATTTATTTTATTATCAAAGTAGTTAAAACTATAAATTATAATTTTACACATTTAAATTAATTTTTTAAATAAAATAAATGATCAAAATTAATATTTAAAGTCAATTAAAAACGAAGAGAGTAGCAAAGCACGCGCGGATTCAGCCAGGAACGCCTATACTTGGCGCTCGAAGCGTGGGAGCGCGATTTGGACGGGAGGTATCCACGCGTCCCCCACTTTTCTATCCTCTATCCTCTTGTCCTGGTGTGTATCTTAATCTCGTCCTCAAATTGGCTCAAATCCAAACTGGATTGGCAGCATCAGTTTTGTGGCCAGAGTTTCTCAGCGATCAGGGCATGCACACGTACTGACAGCTATTCTTAGCCAGAGCATGTGAAAACAATCACCTGTTCCAGGTGTCACTTATTCTTCGGCGTGTAGTCCCCGTCTCCCTTTCCAAAGATGAAAGGGATCAGTTTCAGAAAAAAAGTTGAATGAGATCTCACAAGCTCCTTGCTCACAGATGGAAGCGAAGCGTCGGATGCTGTACATGTTACCGTCCAACTGCCAATAATCTAGGAGTAACAGAAATCACAAGCCACAGATATTTCAAGCAATGGTTTTGAGTAGGGTCGTCAAGAAAAAAAACGCACGGATAAAAATGAAGTCCATGCGCTAACAAGTCTGCCGGACGCTATACAAACCTGGAAGCAAAATATTTCTAACACCATCATCATACTAAGTGACAAAAGCTCACTACAGAATCCGTTTACTCCGTACCTCAAAAAACAACAAAATTTTGACAAAAATACATAATGAATGAAATAAAAGTTAAATGCTCAAATTTCAATGCAATCGTGTCAAACACATTATCCACAGATGATCAGACTTAAGGATAATTGCAAATGACAGGCAGGAGGATGACAGGATGGAATTCACAACAGCAAATCTTTAATGTTAACCAGTAACCACATAGGTTCTATGCTCAATACATCAAAACGAACTAATCAGCGTCCAAAAAACTTCAGATAAACAGATGCTAATTGGCCTAAGTTCTCCTCAAAGAAGTATCTAATAACCACCCTTGAGATCATTAACCACATCATAAGGAATGGGAGTTACTGTCTCAAGTGTAGCACCCTCAACCATGAAGCCAGGCTTAGGTCCCTCCCGCAGCCTCTTGGTGCTGATCACCTCACCACGAGCCTTGGCATCTGCCTTCAGCTGGTCGTTCTTGGCTTTTCGGAGGACAAACTCCTCAGTGCACCTGGATGGCTGCACATGTTCCACACGGACATGGATCCTCTTCTGGATGATGCGGCCATTTACCTAAATGATCAAAGAAAAAATGTCAAGTAAACATCAAAAACATTCATCAATAGTAGAGATTGAAACTAACACATTCAGCAATGAACTATATCACATCACATACATATGTGATTGAGAAGGCCATCAGATAAAGAAAGAAATTTCAAAAAAAAAAAAACAAACTAGTAGTGCTATGTCAATTGGAGGTCAACTGATTTTTATCAGCCTGTCTGATTCCAACCTAACAAAGCAAACCATCGGCGAACAGGCCTAACTGACACGTAGAGGTAAAAAACAGCAGCAAATGACAGCAAGATTATGGTTGTATCATCCAGAATGGCTCTCTTAACTGCATCTAGCACAGAAGAGAAGCCAGAATGACAAATTTTGATGTATGCCCATCACACGTATAACGTGTGCCACAATACCCTCTCCCGTGGAATACCACGCCACCCCATAGCTTAAGAGGTAAGCGCTCGGCCTAGGGCAAATAAACAAGGATAGCATGCAGAAAATTTCAACTAGTATCAAGCTCCAAGGGTCCATATTAACAGGAAAATGGTTTCACAAGGCACAAACAACCATCACACAGTACAAAATTCAATAGCATCAGAGCAATATGCGCACAACCAGAAACCTGAATATATCATATAAATAAGCGCAGCTCAAAACACCAACGTGCTAGTCTATAGGTGAGATTGCCCATCTCAAAATTAGCAAGCTAATGAGAATTTTTACGGAGTTAACAGTTAAATGTACTAGCGCAGATTTCACAGATATTAGATTCATGTCTCAGTTGCATCGAAATTGTACCAGCTGCACAACCATGCCGAAAGCGACACTACATCAGATCTACTCCTAGCAAGCAGGGCGACATAGGGTGATAGGGAGAATAAAGAGACGACGCAGGGTCTTCAGCGAGCTATATATACCTGCTTGTTGATCTCAACGCCGATGGCGCGCTTCGTGACGTTCCACACGCGCCCGGTGCGGCCGTGGTAGAACTTGTGCGGCATGCCCTTGTGGACGGCGCCGTTCACTTTGACGTCGATGTAGTCGCCGATCCTGTAGGTGCGCAGGTACGTCGTGAGCGGGATGTACCCCTTCTTGCGGAACGGTCGCGCGAAGGTGTCGCGCGTGCGCGAGCGCAGCCCGTGCCCCGCCGGCATCTTCCCTTCCTCCTCCTGGCGGTCCTCCCTGCGGCTAGGGCGGCGGCGGCGGCGGCGGGGGAGTGCGCGGCGCGAGGGCTCGCTCGACAGGGCCCAGGTGGCTCTCACTAGTACACTAGCAGGTAGAATTTGGGCCTCGGATTGTTGGAAAACTCAGTGATAGTGGGCTAGGTTAATGGAGAGAGATGCGACGCTCGTTTCTCTTTGGGCCTGCCTAGTGATATTTTAGCCCAGTCACTTTGGGCTCGTTTCTCTTTTCAACACTCTCACTCTTCCCTTGTTCCCAGTGCATGGCCCCGTTTGCAATGGAGAGCGAGCAATTCGGAAGCAGGAAAAGTTAAAAAGCGACCGAGCAATTTGGATAAGGATCAGGCAAGTGGCCACGGCGCAGATCTTTGAACTGCACTTTGGTCATTGTCACCCACAGTCCAGCACAGCGAAATTCCTGACGCTTCTTGTGCGCGCATCTGACACGAAGCTGGCCCGAAAGGGGGCCCGGCGATAAAGCTCGTTGATTCGTCATGGAGTGGAGGGGCCCCGATCCCTGGAGCAGCGAAGGGGCAGCATGACACTGACTGAGGTTTAGGTATGTTTAGGTCGCTAATGACGGCGACGCTCTACTAATATATCTCTGTAATAACCCTTCGTTCACTCTTCTAGCTCAATCAGGCCTGGGTTCAGGCTGCATTTCGTTGTTTCAGAGATAATTCAGAGGAAGCCTGGCTTCTGGTGCAACCAAAGGTGAACGGGAGACAGCAGGCACCCCCACTGTTTAATCAGCACTTTCCGTCGCTGATGATCACATCACACTTGCCCTGGAGGTGCAAGTGGCGTTCTGCTTTACGACCCCATTTTTTCTGTTCCAGAAAGGACAGCTCGATGAAGCTGACATGGTCTCCCCCTGACGCACCAATGCATGCATGTGACGCTTTTTCTTCAGCTGTGGCAACGATGTTCAGAGTGAAATGACCCACTTGAAATCGCCAGGAAATCAGAAACGGACCCTGCAGAGACAGGCATGCTAAACGAGAGTGACAACAAAGTCGCTTGCACCGTAATTGTTCTCCAGGAATGCGATTAGCAAAGGGATTGTTCAGTGTGTTCTTTCTGCACTGAGAATCTAGGATGATAGCATGCATAACAGGCTTGAGAGTATCCAGTTCTCTGCACCGGCTCGAACATTTGAGCTTTTCCCTTGTAACTGCGTCCATTCCTTTTTGGAAACGCATCTGTCTTTCAAAAGGTTATAAAATCCTTACCAGTAGTATCACCCGGTCTTTCTAATCGACACGTCGCAGAAAGCCGTATCAGTTCTGCCACTAGAATTATGTTTCCGTTCCAAAAGTTCGTGGCAAATGCTCTTATAAAAACAAAAAAATGCATGATGAAAGACCAGGTGCCTTTACATCGAGATTCTGCAGGTGTCCACTGATGATCGCTCAGCTGATCCCGCGGACACGCGTTGCATGGAATCTTCCTTTACCAAGCAAGTGGAGAAGGCTTGATGCTATACATCTTTTCTTCGGATTTCTTGAACCTTAATTTTGTCCATCAAGTTTACGCTAGCTAAAGCGCATGCGAATATCTTAAGTAGCCAAAAATATAAGCCATTCCTTTTTCCCCACTAAATGTCACATTTTCTCCACTTGAGATAGTGTAGTACTAGTATTATGAGAATTTTGAACGAGCTGAATTGGCTGGGGGGCTTGCTTCAGAGGAGGTTGGCCTGCGAAACACATTGCATCGGATGTGTTCTCTCGGCAGTCCCGAGTATCTGTATCTCGATCCCGCGTTGCATCGCCGTTAAGGATATGTACTACTACTCGTAGTACAGTTTTACTCAAGATTTTAACTCACTGGTAGAGAACACATCCAGTAACTGCCTACCAACCACTACGACTGCTGATAATGTTACTCTTAACTATAGGAGTAATCAGTAGTCTCACCAAACAAGGACATGGCGGGACCAGCCTGCTGCTGCCCTGATGTCTACTAAACCAGAGTAACTCGACATTATTTTACTCATCAGCATTTGGGAAAAGGCAAAAGAAACTTCATCGAGTACCTTGAGATCAGCTTAACAGTAGCTTTGACAATTCTAAAAGCTCGAGCTAGTGGAGAAGTTTGGTGCCCTCTATCAATAACGCGCATAAATGTTGACAGAAGTGTTACAGTTGATGATGCGATGTGCGGACTTTAAATTCCAGGACCGAGTATAACCTTCATCTGGTTCTTCTCTTCTCTCATCCCTCCCTCAGCCTTTCCACGTCCCTGTTCTGGGCCAATGAGGATTGGATGTGGCCATCGCGTCTGAGACAGCGAGTCACTTGAAGAAATCAAGAAACTCCTGCTCTGCATCCTGCTTGTCTCTCTGGCATCTCGTTGCTTCATCGTGGTCAATGACGTCGCCGCCGTCGGTTCCGGCGTCGTTGAATAGGCGCCAAGATCACCGCTGGCGCCGCGCACCGAGTTGTATGGAGGCCAACGCTGCAGAATCAGAAGATGATGATGCAGCGATGAGTTACAAGGAAAGCAAGAGCTAGCTGCTGTATTGTTGGAGATATAGGCAAGTCTAATTCTTGGCTGTTTGATTGTTGTTACGAGATTTTCATGGCCTGTTCTTGGGATGAGCTGTGTCTCTCTCTGTACGTCTCACATCTGAACGAGCTCTGTCTTCTCACTTTTCTCTGTGCCTGCGTCCATTATCAGAAAAAGATGACTTTCAGCTTTGTTTTGATTTCAATAGTACGTGCAAAGGTACTATCCTTGTGTGATTGACTCAGAATAGGTAGTACATGAGACTGTGAATATACGTATGTACTTTATCTGTGATTTGGTTTCTGATTGGAGAGCCCACGACGATGACGGCGCCAAGAATCGGCGGTGCTCGTGGAGTTCACCGGCCTCTGACGCTGATGGTGATCGGCACCGACGAGCCGGAGTTGTTTAACGGCGGCGAAAGGTCCTCAGGGTTCCGGGCCTGATTAGGATTTAGGCGCCATAAAGATCCGGTGAGTTTGGCATGCAGAAGACCACCGCCGGGAGAGGAGGAGGATGGGCCGCAGGCACTGTTGTCGGCGGGCAGCGCCATGGTTGGTCAGAGGATGCAGCAATTTCATGTCTACGCGTCCTGAATCGCATGCCAGATTCTAGGTTTGAGAATGGCTAGCATCCCCCTTCGACCAAAAATCAAAATCTTTACCCAGATTTACCGAGAACGAACTTGAGGAGCTGGGATTCTACTTCCTGCGATTGATGGCCAACAAACCATCATTTTCACTCTTGAGGAATTCCAGCACAGTATGCCATCTTACGGAAATCATACAGTTTTCAAGCAAGCACCAAAAGCAAAAACCCACATCGAAACTCTGAATAGAAGGACCAAATCGAAGAGGAAACATGGTACTAGTTTCTGTTCATTCAAATAGTTTAAACCAAATTTATATATAATAAAATTTAGTATAAGCATATGCGGGCAATGCTCATGCAAGTTGCCAGTGAACATAAAACCCCTATCGTATACCACATCCAAAAAACAGTGAGGTGTTAATCTATGGTTCATCAATCCAGCAGCGGGGCTTAAACAACTGTTTTGGTTTATATACCGTTACTTGTTTCCCAAGTGAGCAAATTAATCACGACACCTAAGATCGCTCTGGTTCGCATGGTCTCCACACTGTGCCAGTAGGCTCATCCATTAGAGCAATGCCCAAAGCAGCAAGCTTTTTCCTGATTCCATCAGACACATCAAATTGCTTGTTCTTTCTTGCCGCAGTTCTCTGCTCAATCAGATCTTGCAGCTGTTGTTTAGTATATCCTGCTCGAACATGTATGGGGAGTAGTTTAATTTATATTTTTTGACAGGCCAAGTGGCTTTAGTACCTCTGCCAACGAAGATGACGGCATCAGGCCAAGTATAGATAACTTATCTTTAATTTCTGTCTCCAGTGCGATCAGAGCATGGATATGATCTTCTGGTTGTTTCTGTGGTTGCTGCTGCTGCTTCTGCTGTTGCTTCTTTTGCTGCTGTTGCTTCTGCTGCTGCTGCTCTAGTTTTTGCAGCAGCTTCTGGAAAAGGAACGGTTGATGAAGCATAGGTCCAAATTCTAGAACGTTGGAACACATTGGCACATGAAAAAGACACTAACATACCTTTAAATCATTCAAATTGCTATTTACTGCCTTCAGCAGGTCCATGAAGCCATCCAGAACATCTGTAGTCTTAAGATCATCTGACATATAATCTAAGAAATCTGAATGGTGACTTTCAATAAGTTTTATTTCCTCTGCAGGGACGGGCACAGAGACAGCCCCTTCACGATACTGAGACAATGCTTCCTCGCAATCATATAAAGTCTGCAAAATTTTACATTTGAGATAACGATGATCAACACATACATCATATTGGTTATTATTAATCCAATAACTGATTATTGAATATTTCAATCAAGCACCTGATAAATGTAGTACACGCGATCCGATGAAATCTCAACTGCACTATCAGAGAAATTCACATCAGATCTATAATGTGTGCGCATCAAGAAGAATCTCAGAGCCATGGGATGGTATAAAGCAATAATCTGAAAGAAAACAATTGTTAAGAGATCTCAAGAGAAACCTACAAGTAAATTCATCAAACAAGGTGTTAGGCCTCCTTACATCTCTGATCGTGAAGAAATTATTGTCTGATTTTGACATTTTCTGATCGTCCTTGTCAACAAAGCCATTGTGCATCCAGCACTTAACCTAACTCTCTGGATAAGCAGCTCGGCTTTGTGCGAGTTCATTCTCGTGGTGAGGGAATATGAGATCTTTCCCTCCACCATGAATATCAAATACATGTCCTAAATAGTGAGCACTCATTGCACTGCATTCGATATGCCATCCAGGCCTTCCACGGCCCCAAGGACTTTCCCAAAAGCGCTCCCCCTCCTTAGCCCCCTGAACACAATGATCAGAAAGGGATGAGAAGAAAATGAAAGAAGAGTATACTAGAAATACCAATGTATCAAAATTTACTTTCCACAGTGCAAAATCTGCCGGGTTACGTTTTCTTGTATCAACAGCAACCCTAACACCAGCAAGATTGTGATCTAACTTTCTTCCAGACAAACAGAGATATTCAGGGTAACTATCAACCGAAAAGTAAACATCCCCTTCAATAGCATAGGCTTTCCCATTCTCCATTATCTGTCCAGGCACATACATAAAGTGGAAACAATTTTCAATCGCAGAGTAAATAATTCCTTGTATATAGGAGACAAAAAGGACAATAGTAGAATTTTTGTAGGACCATTATCATATATAGTAAGTTAAACATGATTTCGTGCCATGCTTGTATCAGAGGCAACATGCAAGAGAATGGGTTTGGTTGCAACTTATTTTTTTGTATATCAACAAATAATTATAATAATAAATTATGCTTACGTTTACGACAGCTGCAGAGTATCATGAAAAAAAAAGCTAGGCCCTAGTTCGTTTCATTTATTGCAATACCAGAACATACCTTAGTTATCAATTCTTTAATATGCTCGATGTGTTCTGTTACACGTGGCTCACAAGTAGGAGGTAAGCACTGGAGCTCAGCCATATCACGAAGGAACTCGTTGATAAACCGGCTACTCAAACTTGTAACAGTTTCACCGGCTTCATTGGCTCGCCTGATAATCTGGACAACCAAAGCAAGCTTGAAATCATTACAGCCAAAACTGCCAATGTACAGAGTAGAAATCCTTGGAACATAACGTGATTACAGCACCATGTAAGTTCTAAAAACTTCTTAGCCTAATTGGAAACAAGAGCGACTTCCTAAACCTGGGATCTCACAAGGAAACATGATCCCATGCAAGGAAAAATAATGATGGCACAGGTGGTAGCAACTTCGACACTGCCTCGATACAATAACAGCTATATACATTTTTAAGCCTTTGTTACAAAAAAGGAAAAATGGCACCCTTTGGTTAAAATAATAAAAAGGAAGCACTAGATAATTAGTTGTACCATTACAAATTTTACCATAGATGCTACTTTCAACACAAATATTCCCACTATAATTGTTGTTTCATCTATCAATTGCCAAAGCACAGCCATAGATCTGCGATATAATTACCTTGTCATCGATGTCTGTGAAATTGCGCACATAGTCAACTTCATAGCGTAAATATTTAAGATACCTATAAAGAACGGAAAAGCATTTTATAGGATAAACAAGCAAGTATGCAGGACTCATATGTAGTGATGATGCAAGCTTCAATCAGATTTCACATAAGGCAAATTGACAATTGTACTATATTGAAACATTTTGTTTGATCAAAACATTGTAGGTCCAGTTTGAACGAGAATAAAATCAGGCTAACATTAGCTGGTCTCGGCGCGTTCCACGTTTAGGCAGAATCCTTGTTGACTACTCCCTTCATTCATAGCTGCTGTCGTTTGGAGAACAACTATTTTATTTTTAAATTAAAATTCTTGTCCTAACGACAACAATTTAAAAAAAAAGAAGAGTGCAAACCCATATCTCTCAAAGGTTTAATCTGTCTGATACAGATCATTAAACATAAACCCGGATATCAAATGCAACTAGCAGGTAATGCAATCAAATATAATCAGGCTCCACCTAACAGGTTCGATCACCCTATCCAAGCATGAGCAATAAACCACCAAACCCCAACACTGCACTAGAGGCCGCACGATTAAGCATTTTATCAGTTGTGAGAAGAAATTGCTGAATTAAAAGTACAAGCAACAAGAGCAAACGAAGTCTAGTCAATTGCTGAAGAGACTAATCCCTTTGCTCCTCGCAGCCGAACAACATATATTAAACGCATCACGCCCCTAATGACCGCCCATCAACTGCGCACATACGAATCCAAACGGGGTGCCAGATCCGAGAGGAGCTCTACCTGTAGAGCACGTCGAAGGCGACGTAGGCGCCGGGCGTGGCCGATGTGGCTGAAGTCGTAGGGCGTGACGCCGCAGACGTACATGCTGACCTTGCCCTCCACCCGCGGCTGGAAGGGCTCCTTCTTCTTCGTCATGGAGTTGAAGAGCTCAAGCTGCGGGGGCGTCTTCCTCTCCGCCATGGCCAGAGGATGGAGTGGAGCTGGAGAGGGCTGCAGGCGCTAATCCTGGAGGCCGCGCCTCTGATGAGTTGGTGGGGCACCCTCTCGTAACAAAGACCATGCATAAGTTACGAACATTCTGAGTCGCGAAAAAAAAAAAAAGTTACGAACATTCTGTAGCAGTTCTCATTCTTCCCACAGTCGCACACTTCCCATCATTCGTGGGCTGCCGAGCGGTCACGATGGGCCAGACACCATGGCGCATTTTCGTGTTGATCCATGCGCTAGAAAGTCACATGGGCTCGTCTGAGAAAAGAGGCCCCCAAGCAGAAATGGTAAATCTTCTAAAAAATGGCAGGAATGGTATATTCCTTTTTGTTTAAACGAGAAAATACGATTTCGTCGGGGGCATATCCGCAAAACAAGATCTCCTCCACCCTCCACGCCGGCCGGCGAGCCCCGTCTTCCGGTCGTTCCCCTCCCCTTTCATCGCATCTGGCTCGATTTGCTGGGTGTACCTGAGAGAGGACGGCCTTAGGGTGAGTGAAGTCAGAAAGATCTGCGCCGCGGCAAGCGATCCCCATACCATGGGGTTCCTCGAGGATTTCCAGGCCAGTGAGTGCTCTCCCTGCCCAACTAGGGCACGCGGCCTTCTCGGTCTTGCCCTTCGTCGCTAAACCGCATCAGTTGCATGTACACGCGGGAATTAGTCCAAAAATTTTGCTGATTGGGTAATACCCGGGTCTATTAGGGTTTCGTCATTACAGTAGATGATTGTGCAGTGAATCTGGTACTGACGTGCTGAAGGCACCGAAGTATCTGCCTGTTGCATAGTGATTATGCAATTTGTATACTGATTAAAGTACTGGTGATGACCATCTTTTTAGGTTGCAGTTTGTACAAACAAATTGCTTCTATAGATAGCAATTATGATCTTTCTACTTTGGTTTAATAATCTCAAATTGTCATCGGTAAACCTTGGTTTTTGTACCATGACATTTACTGTGGTTTCGGTTCTTTTTCATTTTAATACTTGTATATTTTCTTTTAGTTTTTGATTGACTGAAATTAGGAAGTTATAATTTGACTGTTGGTATGAAGTCTTTTTGTCCTGTGGAGAAATAAACTTAAGAATATGCTAGCCTTATTGCATTAACCTTAAATCTTTATTATGTTGTTTCATTTTACTCCTTCTCAGATGGTAACCACTTAGTGCCATTCTATACTTTAACGTCATCCATATTATATAATCCTATTTGTTTGCTCTCAGGTGTTGAGGCATTGCCAGCTATGCTGCACAAGAACCAATCGTTAATGCGACAGCTAGATAAAAGCTTGCAAGGTATGCAAAATTTTTAATACATAATACGTTGTTAGTTACTGTTATGTGCGCCAAGTATGGTCCCACTTAGGGGCTAAGATCAGCCCTTATTAACCTTTTCCTATTTTATCTCAATTAGGATAATCTTTCTTTTTATATAGGATCTCTAGTTGTGGAGGTCCTTTAATTTAGGAGTCGAGTGGATAGGATCAGATCCTTTAATATAGGATCTATAGTTAGCAGAGAGGCTATAAATATGTGTAATCAGGGATTGAAGAAATCAAGCAATAGAACAGAAGAAATCTGTTCTAGGGCTTCCCTTGCGCCTCCAGCCAGCACCACGACGCGTCAACCCTCTCTCTCCCATCCCTCGAGTAACGATCCTAACAATCTTGGTATTCAGAGATGCTAGGTTCTCCTCCCACCATCGCCCTGCCGCCGTTCCCCACATGAGCGTCGACCCCCACCTCGGCGCCAACCCCCTCATGGGCGCCGGCCACCCACTCATGGGCGTCGACCCCCACCGGGAGCCGACCTCAACCTGGGCGCCGAACCCCACCCTGGCGCTGACCCCCACCTAGACACAGGACGCGCCCATGGACGCTGCCATGAGGATGAACGACTTGGCCAAGACGATCAACGAAATAACTCGCACCCTTGCCGACTTTTGCGTTCGTCTCTCCATCTTGGAAAATCAGGGGACGCTGCCACCGGCGCCCGTTGTCACCCTTCCACCGGTGTTTTCCTATGAGATGCAGGGCTATGCCATGACGGGGCTGCCACCGCCGAGTGCGCCGAGCGGCCCCAACACCGTAGAAGCAGAAGCCGCCGCCGCCGCCGTGAGCCCTCTCGCCGTCCCCGCCAAGACCCTGGAGGGCGACTTGAACATGGGCTCGGTCGGCCTGCCGATCCCTGTCAAGGCCCTGGAGGGCGACTTGGACACAGGCTGGGTCAACCTACCGTTGGAGTTTGCCACGGGCTCTGTCGGCCTGCCGCTACCCGACATCGTCCAGACGCCAATCCGTTCCAACTGGACCAAGTGCATCCACAAGCTGCGGACAGGCAACAAGCGAAAACCCTATGACATCACCCGTCGTGCCAGCCACCAGATCCTGGGGGAGGCCTCGGCGATCGCAGCCATCGCCGGCCCTCCACTCGTCAGGGCGCGCGGCATGCTCATCATCTACGGCACTGAATCCAGAAGCGTCAATGACTTCCGCAATCTCCCTGGTGTCGACGTGACCAACGTTGAGCGCCTCAACCTGCTGAACCTCGCCCCTGGTGACCACGTGAGCGCCCTCGTGAAGCTCGAGGAGGATAGGGGATCCACGACGACGGCTACTGATAAGGACGCCATCGAAGCCGGTAGTCATCCACCCATACTACCATCCCCATTCCCAGATTGAGGACGGCCTCCTACCCGAACTGTAGCTCGAGGACGAGCTGCTTGCCAAGAGGGGAGAAATGTTACGTGCGTCAAGGATGGTCCCACCTAGGAGCTAAGATCAGCCCTTATTATACTTTTTCTATTTTATCTCAATTAGGATAATCTTTCCTTTTATATAGGATCTCTAGTTGTGGAGGTCTTTTAATTTAGGAGTCGAGTGGATAGAATCAGATTCTTTAATATAGGATCCATAGTTAGCCAGAGAGGCTATAAATATGTGTAATCAGGGATTGAAGAAATCAAGCAATAGAACAGAAGAAATCTGTTCTGGGGCTTCCCCTGCGCTTCCAGCCCTTCTAGGTGCCGTGGTGCTCACGGCACCAACCTTCTCTCTCTCATCCCCCGAGCAACAATCCTAACAGTTACTGTCTCTCTTTGCCATCTATTAAAATACGTGTAGCTTTACTAAATCTGAGCATAACAAAGGTTGAGTGTCCCCGCGGCATCATAAGGTGATACATCTAAATATCAAATACTGCTTATATGGTTGCAAATTTATTCGGCTTCCATGCGTTCATTTTCTTGAAGAGGCCTGGTTTGTTTTATTCTGATTGCATTTGTGATATCTCCTTACAAATGGATAGATAGAGCTGTAGATAAATATTAGGTTGGATTGCGACGCTCTGCATAAAACCATATTTTAATACTTGAAATGCTTGTCAATTACATATCAAATTAACTTGTTATTATAGTTTAAGTTTAGCTTCTGAAATGATGTGATGCCATCTATGTGGGTTGTGCAAGACATGTTAACTAATATTTTGTATCAAATAATAATTTTTAATAGGATAATCTATTGCTGCAATTAGCGAAATGTCAACTAATTTTATTTCTCTGAACAGGAACTGCAATCTTTGTAAAACATAAGTTCATCTTCATTTTGCCCTGAAACGGCCCCCGTTTTGTGATTCTCAATTCTCACTAGGTGTGCAACTAGAAAATGAACATCGCTGTCAGCAAGAAATTGAAGACATTAAACATGGACTTGAATCTGGAAGTATTACTTTTGACCCAGCAATACTGAAATTTTCTGATGAAGCAATTGAGGAGCGGAAACATTGTATTAGAATTGCTGATGAGAAGGTGGCTTTAGCCACTCAAACTTATGATCTGGTAAGTATCGCAGTTACATAACTGTATCTGATAAATACACTGCACTATGAGCATTTTTTCTTTCTTTTTTTTTGTGTGGAGGAAACATAGGGAGCATGGAGCAAAAATAATCCTCTCTCAATTTCGTGATGAAATGAACAATTGCATAAAATTTTTATGAGTTTCACCATGTCTTTCTTCTGTTCATCTATTGTGGAAAGTAAATATCAATTTGTGCCTGTGAATTTTTTATCAATCTAAATGGAAAGCAAATGTTATAAGACTTTGTGGATAAAACATACTTTTCATCTTACCATCAATAGTGCTTCAGGTTCCAAGTAACAGAACACACCATCTTATACATTCTCATAGTTTTACATTTTAAGCTTATGCTTCGATAGGTTCTGCTGCTGTGAATAAGCGGGTTTCAGATTATTCTGATATGGAATTTGTCATATAGGTTGATGCTCATATCCAGCAGCTCGACCAGTTTATGAGGAAGCTTGAAGAAATTCGACAAGGTACTGAAGTACCAGTTAAAATAACACTGGGATTTTTTTAATTGTGTATAGTTTACTTTCCATTTTAAGTCACATGCATTACTGATTACCCTTTTAAAGGCCTCAGCAAGATGAAATTACTGACTATTTGTATATCATGTATTCTGATGAACAGAAAAGGAGGCAGCTGTGGCTGTTGCTGCAGGAACGACTGTTGCTGCTACTGCTACTGTAACTGCAACTGCAAACGCAAATGCAGGAGCGTCAACTGCTGATGCTACTCCGAAAGGTGGAAGGTCTGGTGGGAGAGGTGGTCGGAAGAAGTATGTTTTGCATCTTTGCATCTGGATTAAGCTTCATCCAGTCATATATTTTTTAGTGTAACATATCAATTCTCATTGGCAGGGCCAAGGTTCAACCTGAGCTGCCAGCACCAGCTATTGATTTAGAATTGCCTGTGGATCCTAATGAACCAACGTATTGCCTTTGCAACCAAATCAGCTATGGTGACATGGTCGCATGCGACAATTCTGATGTATGTAACAGTTCCTTGTGCCCCTGTATTTCAATTTGATGTTTTTTCTCTAGCTTGTTTCTTATTACTTATGGCATCCATTTGGCAGTGCAAGATCGAGTGGTTTCACTATGGATGCGTGGGCGTGAAAGAGCGACCCAAGGGAAAGTGGTATTGCCCAAATTGCATTGGGTTCCAGAAGAAGCGAAAAGGCAAATGATTTATGATGTGGCTAGGAGGTGGGGTTTGGTTGTTGAATGTTACTATTGATGACGCATGTTGATGTGGGCAACAAACGATATTGTTCTCATTTCTGTTGTGACGGTGCATGCAATTGTAGTTCCAGTGATCGTGTAGTGTACATGTTACCTCTTTATTGCTGGGGAAACTATGTAGCGCAGACCCAGCACTAGGTGAGCCACATAGCCCATGACCCCGTAGGACCATGCAATTATGCAGTGCAGGCGCGGTGAGTACCGTTGCCTTTTGTGAGTACCCGCATGAGTCCCAGCCATGCCATCCCAATCAGATCTTCTTGCTGTCATAATCAGGGAAGAGTGAATCATGTTGGCCATCTCGGAGATGATGGAGCATTTTATGGATGTTGTTTTGTTTTTATGGGTAGTCCACGAATTTCTTTTTCTGGCGAGTTTTTTTTATATAAAAAAAAATTAGCTTCGATTGTTCGTTTGTCTGTGCTTGTTGCAGCTGCACCCTGGAAGTTGGGTGCTCGCCGCTGAAGCCACAGCTGCGGCCGCGTCAAGTTTGTGAGATTGGTCGATGCCATATTTTCTGTGTCTCATTTCAATTTGTAAAATTGCGTGGTCGTGCGGCCGGTTCAGATTTCATACGTCCGGAATGGTACTGGGTATGGGCGGAAGTTTTTCTGCGCCCTGGGCCACGTACACAGGCATGCTCCTAGTCCTACCAGAAGACGTGGATCTCCACCTGTAAAAAAGGAGGTGATCTGGATTTCCTAGATAGAGAGAAAATTGGAATTGGAGGTGGAGAAAGGCTCAGGCATCTTCCTGCCGTCTCGGGGGTGAAGTTTGAAGTGAAGGGGGCAGCCCGCAAAACGGTGACATGCATGGCATGGATGCACGCTCTGCAAAAGGCTGGCTGTGGCTCTCCCACCGGACCGCGGCAAATGACAGCACGGCTGAAAACAGAAAAAAGGCCCACCGGCGGTCGACACTGGCAAAAAGGCACACCGTCCTGATTCCGCGGCCAGGGCAACGCAGCCAGACAGCACCACGGCAAATGCAGCGGGCAGCCAGACAGACACTGCGACTCCGAACGCCTCGGTTCCTGCACGCACCATCTCGTGCCCGTGTACCGCACTGCCCTGCAACGGTGAAACCCGCAGCAAAAAGATGGATGCGTGCGTGGACGACTGCGGCGTTGGCCGCTTTGCCCCCTTCTCACCTCATGGAGCTATCATTCGTTGCGCAGTGGGAGGCTTGCGTTTTCAATTGCGCATTTGCATTGAGGAGGTTTCTGCAGATCACAAAGAGCACGCAGTGTTGTCACCATCAAATATTCTCTTTTCAAAGGATAAAAAGCAAAGCCACCAAATGCTCTGAGTTGCTGTGATGGGTGCTGGTGCTGCTGATTTTTTTTTTTAGCTTGTCACCCCCCTTGTCGTTCATGTAAGGCTAAAGGAAAAGCCAGTTTATTTATTTGAGAGTGGCATTGCTGGTTGTTGCAAGAGGTGAGCGATACCCACCAACTCTTGGCCTCGCTTAGCCTAGCAAACGGACAGCACGCCGATTGCGTTTGCAACTTTGCATACTCTCCCTCCGTCTTGATTCTACTCTCCTACCTCTAAAATAACTTAGAGAAAAAAAAAACATTTCTACCTCTTATTTTATCTTTATTCATCCATTCTCTACCTAACAAATTAATTACAAAAACTTTATTTTATTTTTTTAATCTCTTATATTTTGAAACAAAAAATCTATCAATCTTTTATATTAAAGGACAGAGAGAGTATTATATATAATCCCTTGAGGATGCTCTCTCCCACACATAAAAGGCGCCTCAAAAAGTTGTTTATAAAAAAAATTAACTCGTGATGCCTTGTAGGACGGGTGCAGATTGAGTACACAAGTCCAATAAAAAACATATCAGTACCGATCTAGCTAGGTCCGTCCGTTCACAAAAACTTCAGAGCGAGAAGACTTGCGCAAAGCTATTCCTACGAATTCACCAGTTCAAGAAAAAGAGAGAGGTTACGAAGCTTGTACTACTACGCTATGGCGTGATTTTAAGAATTTCAGTTTGGTGCTGTCTGCAACCACATTTCTTTCTGGTGAGCGCTGTCCGTGAATTAGCTGAACGGCATCCCTCAGCAGTCACCGTCACATGTGTGCCTGAGACCACAACGTTGCATGGACTGTTCAACTAAGCGGCAACAACCTCACCATTTAATTACTGTCCTATCAATCGAAAAGCCGCCATCAGAGTGGATGACTTCGTTAAATTTCCCCGAACTTATTTTTAACTCTGATTACCACCCCACATGGGCCACATACGCACCGTTATTCTGGCGACCGCCCTCGCGCTCTCCCTCCCTGATCCCTCCCTTCCCTCGCCAGGCGTCCACTACGGTACAAAAGCTCAAGAACCCACGCACGCGCGCGCCCACCCACCACGGCCACCCCACGTCCCGCTCTCCGCACCACCCCGCCTCCCTCCCGCTACAGCGCCCGTGGGGCGCCCCACGGTTGCCGGCGACCGGACGGAGCCGGTGCGGCCTCCACCTCCGCCGCCGTCCGCGCCGACCCGCCGTTCTCGAAGTGGTACGTCCCCCTCTGTCCGCTGTTTGCCTCTTTTGGGGATTCTGTGGCCTTTCTGTTCGAACGCGTGGGCGCGTGATCCGGTTTCGGTGCGCGGTGTTCGTCGGGCTGTGCTGTCTTCCTGCCGGGGATGTGGTTTGGGGCTCCTCCGTGCGGAATTGGAGCGGGAAGGAATGGGATCTTGCCGTGTTCGCCCCCTTTTTTTGTGGTAAAAATACCGCCTTTTTGCGCTTTTGTTTGGGCCGCTTCACGGGCGTTTTTCGCTTTTCAAATTCTCTTGTACTACCCTCTTCACTCTGCTAAGTTCGCTCGTGCTCAATTTATCCCTCATTCCCTCTGCGCCGATGGCCGTCTCAATCCAACTGAAGCCTCCATTCTTCGAGCCTCTGTAGCCTCTCTGTTCTGATGGCTTGCTCTGGTTTTCACTGCTCTGTTATTTCTCTCTTACACGCAGGCATTAGCCATGATTTAGTGGAGGGAATTTTCGTTGCGGCTGTTCCGGGGTGGTGGATTGAAGGAATAAAGAATGATCAACCTGTTTGATTTGAGCGCTGGAGCCAGCGTCAAGGTCGCCTCAAGAGATGGTATTATTAAGCAACTGCTAAACGAGTGATAATCATTTTGCTTCCAGTAGTTGCCGGTATGATTGCCTTTCTGACGACGGATCTCCTCTTACAGGCTCACCAGTGAGAGGAACTCAATCGGAGCGGAAGGATTACATTGGTTCAAAGACAGTAAGTGCAGTTTTTACAGCTAGCAGTATTTTTAACGATCATGTGCCTGTCAACCTGTAATGAAATGTTTGCCACCGCCTGATCATTGCGTGATCCATGTTGGCAGGTTGCTGGCAGTACGAGGATCTCGTCAGATAGATCAGGAGGCACGCCCATGAAAATGCTGATAGCGCAAGAGATGTCGAGGGAAGGGGACACAAATCAAAAGTCCACTAATGTTATTGCAAGACTGATGGGCCTTGACAGTGATATGGATCTTCCTAGGACTGTCATGTCTTCAAACAGGAGAAGTTTCCCGGATGGCCATTTATCTGCAACACTGGCAAGAGTTAACAACCAAATGTCATTTGAGAAGCACACAAGATCAGTTGATGATGTGGAGTACAAGGATGTGTATGAAGTTGGATATCAGCCGCCAAGAGGTGAATTTTTTAGCAAGGGGTGTCGGAGGAAGCCAAATGAGGATCATGACAAGAGAAGAATGGATCTTGTTCGCCAGAAGTTTGTTGAAGCAAAGAGGCTGTCTTCACATGATAATCTCCTCCGATCCAAGGAATTACATGATGCTCTTGAAGTTCTGAACTCAAATAAAGATTTGTTTCTCAAATTTCTTGAAGAACCTAACTCGCTCTTTGCAAATGGATCTGAAGAACTTCATCCAGCAACAACGTCACCTCCGAGAAAGCACATTACTGTGCTAAAGCCATCCAAATCAGTGGAGGTGAAGGGTGATAAAGCAATTAAAAGGCAGAAAAATCACGCAGTTGATGGAAACAGATTTGATGCTGATCAGGGGAAAGAAGAAAGGTTTCCCAAGCACACCCGGATAGTGGTCTTGAAGCCTAGCTCAGCACTTACTTCTGTGGAGAGATTTGAGCAAAATTACCACGCAGATCTGGATGACTCTGAAGCACCTGTTAGATCAAGGCATTTGAGTGATGAGATAGATTGGTCAGTCCGTGGCATCTGTCGACGGCATGACGAATCTTTGTCTGGTTGCATGCAATCAAATTTGTTCAGCACAGATAGATCTTGTCGTCAGTATGCTGAAGAAGAGGGCACTAGCCTAAGTGATTCGGATATTGGAACTCCAACATCACGTCATTCTTGGGATTACATATACCGGTTTAGCAATCCTTACTTTAGCTCGTCTTTGAGCCACGCTTCTTGTTCTCCTGAGGCACTGGTAACCAGGGAGGCTAAGAAACATACCTCTGACAGATGGGCGACTGTCCCATCCAGTGAGATAGACAGGGAAAAGGTGCCAGTGCGCAGAAGCTTGAGCACACTTGGTGAAATGCTTGCCATGTCTGATATTAAGAAAGAAGAGTTTGCTGATCAAACATCCCCTGAGGCTACCAAAAATTTGTGCAGCAATGAAACAACAGTCAGGATACCATCTAATCGTGCTGTTGATGATGGTGAGGGTGGCAGCTTGCCAAGGAAAATTTCCAGGTCGAGATCTGTCCCTGCTTCTTCATCAGCTTTTGACAGCCTGCGGTTAGATGGTGGAAGTTCGGATGCTCAGCACAGTGAACCCATAAAGTTAAAGGACACCAAAACTAAGAACGGAAAATCATCTTTGAAGGGAAAGATCTCAAGTTTCTTCTCAAAACGTAAGAAAGCAGAAAAAGAGAAGGCTACTCCATCTCCCTTTGGAACCCCAAATAGTCAAATTTCATCAGCCAGCAATCAATCTGTTTGCGCTATTTTACAAGACGATGCTTCTTTGAAAAATATTGAAGAGCAAAGTTATAATGGACCAACTGTAGTTCCGGTCGATGAACCTGAAGCACCTTCGTCATCTAAGGTACGTGGTTTACCCACATACAAGTATAGATTTCTTCACACTCCAATGTGATAGTTTTTTTTTTATTATCGACTTTGTTGATTGTATTTGCAGTCTCCAGTTTCCCTAGGGAAAGCATTGTCATTTGAGATTCGAAATTTCCACTTTGATGAACCCAGCCCTACATCGGTTCTTGATGCACACTTTGAAGAAAATAATGAGAAATCTCCCTGTTCATCTGAGAGTGCGGTTACTGCTAAACAAGGTACGTAAGGCATTAGCACAGGTTCCCTCTCATAAATATTTGCCAATTTGGCTGAAGCATGTTCTTGAGGGCCTTTTTGCCATAGCTCCTGGCTCTTTATTCTCAGGAAAAATCAAAGGAGCTCTGTCAAATACTGTTTTTTTTATAAAATGTGATTTTTTGTTCTGATTCTAAGAGTTTACTTAGAGAATCACTTTCAGCCATTAAAATCACTTTATAAAAGAATCAAAAGTAAATTCAAAGAATCAGGAGCTGAGAGCTCTGTCAAAAAAGCCCCAGAGACACATTAAGTTAGGCCATAGTGATAATGTGTGTTAAATAATTGTTGGTTAGGCGTGTATATGTCACTAAGAGCAAATATCTTGCTTGCAGAACCTTTGTCAAGGTCTCTTCCTATTGGGTCAGTCGCCAGGACCTTGTCGTGGGATGATGCTTCCCAAGAGGCTCCATTGTGTTCAACCAGCGAAGATAGCAATGAGCAAGAACAGTACGAGTTCATTGAGAAGATTCTATCGTCTGCCGGCTTCTGCAACGAGAAGACCCAAGACATCTTTGTCCGGTGGCATTCGCTCGACTGCCCTTTGGACCCTGCTGTACCTGACCAACTGCTGGAGCGCAAAGTGGAGGACGCCAAGTGCAGAGAGAGGCGGTCTAACCAGAAGCTCCTCATCGATTCTGTCAACGCTGCCCTACTGGACATCGGCCAAAGTAAACTTTGGGACGCATACCCTTGCGCTGGACGGCATGCCAACGCGCAGAGGGTCGCTACATGTGATGCGCTCCTAACCGATGAAGCGTGGAGGTTAGTGAAAAGCTGGCTCTTGGACGACGAGAAGCGCACCGTCAGTGGCGGTGGAGACAACGCGGGCGTCGCGGCGGATTGGGTTGTCGGCAAGGAGATCCACGGCAAAGGGTGGTCCGAAATGCTGCGGTTGGAGGTGGATGAAATCAGCAGGGAGATATGCGGGGAGGTCCTGAGCGAGTTGGTTGGGGAGGCATTTTCGGGGCTCGCTGGGTGCCATTGATGTCGCTTTATTTTCTCCGCTTGTGGCCTCCACTACTTCACCTATGGCTTTTATTTCCAATCTGGATGGAGAGTTGGAGACCGTTCCTGAGGCTCATCTGCACCCCCCAGAATTGCTCTTGTGTCTACATTGCCCTGATAACTGAGTATCTGTACTATGCTTGTCGAATGTTCTCCCCTCCTCTCTGTAACTTGCCATCGCCATTGACACGTTCACAGTAACATCGTCTATGAATACAGCTGCATTTCAATTTCTTTTTTGTCACATTCCTCTCTCTCTCTCTCTCTCTCTCTCTCTCCATGAGGTGACAAAACGGTTGGTAAAAAGCTGGGAACCTTAAGATCCGTGATGTGCAGCCTTATGGCTAACTGCAGGCTCGTAGACGCTAATTTACCTCTGTCTATCACTTCAAAGCCAGTATCATTAGAGCCCCTGTGCTTCCTTCCTCCAAAGCACGCATCAGTCCAACGCACCCGCTTTCAGTGCATTTCTTTACTCCTTTTCTCCCCCTTCGTCCAACTTGCAGCAAGGCTGCATGCAGAGGAGGTGGATTAAAAACGGGCGAACCAGCAGCAAACTCCATTGACATTCTGGGGAATAACAGCATCTTTGTGAGGGAACCCCTGCATTCTTTTTATAGATCCAAGGTTCACCTCCTAGACACGCTTTTAAAAAGTCTTGCTTAATGATACTAATAAGTATCTTATCGGCTAGTCTTTGCCGCGTTCTAAGCGCTGTCCCTTGTGTGCCAGCTCGGTGCCATTGCTCGCGGTGCAAGCGGTCCCTTGATGCGGAACTGGACTGTCGTGATCTGTCGAACGCTGGTCGATCGATCGCGGGTCCGTGAAAGGTGCAGGACTTCTCCTCTGCTAGTGGTCAGCGTTCTGAATCTTTTAGTAGTAGTTGCTGAAGATGCAGCGGCAACTAACCGTGACATTCATGGAGTTTTAATTATCTATGTCCTGGATAAGTTCCTTGTCGTCCCTTCCAAGCGGGATTATTTCAGAGAGTCGGAGGTTGCCATACTTGGAGGTCTGGTTTTGAACGCTCATCAGAGGCGTTTGTCTCAATTGGCTTCAAGTTTGCTGAAACTTTTGCCTGCTTATTTGGAGATCTATCGTCACAGTAGCAGCAAGTTGTAACTTGTCAATGTTATATATTCAGGGGTAATGGGTTCTTTCTACAAGTTTTTACTCCTATTTTATGATGTATATTCAGGGGTTATGGGTTCGTTCAGTACTGACGTGATCTAAGATTGCTATAGTTGCGAGCACAGAGTTGTGGATGGTGGTTGCGGTTCCGTTGGACCCATGCTACTTGCGTGAAGCGATTTATGGGGCCACTCAATGCATGTTTCGTAGAAGCATCCTCCAAACGAAAACGACACCAGCACGAGGTCAGATGCGTTATCTTTTCGATCTCTACTGCGTTACTCCAAACGAATTACTGACCGTTAATTGTTTGGTTAGCACAAATATTGATCAGATCGTTGGTGCTCTCTTCTTCTTCCAGGAACGACGGACCTGAGCTGATCTGCTCGCTGTATCATAAACAATAGTAGCATGTTCCAGGTCGATCGTCCTCTGGATCTGCTCTTCATCTTGTGATCACAACGTCTCCTTCCGCACGCTTGTCTCATCCTTCGTTGGCACGCCGTTGAAGATTCCACGTCGTGACCTGTTTGTCGTTGCGCTCCGGTTTCGTGGGGGACGCGCCTGCCGCCAAGTTCTACACATCTGGCAACGGTCTCGGGGGTGAGAATTCTCAACTCAATTGCGCCGTCACCGGTTTCTACTGTCACTGTAAATCCGAAGTGATCACCATCAGCTTCTTGAAAAACGAAGAGAGAGAACTTGATCTGGCTGGTTCGACTACATGATTGAGAGAGCACTGTACGTCGCACGTGCCACTATTCAACCGAGGTCCAGTCTGCCTGGACTTTCACTTCGAAGTTCTTGGTACTGCCTCAACCTGCTTGACTGAAAAATTGCCGTGCTCTTCTTCTGAACCAGTTACCGCGCTTCGATACAGCTCGACGACGGAGAAAAACGAGCTAACGGTCGCCATATTCGTACTACTACATTCACACCACTCGATCCAGCGATGCAATCACGGGCCTGTAGGAACGGTAACACACGGAGACGCATCGTACTCTACCACGTCGCATCCGCCGTCGCGGCGGGTCCGTTTTGAATGCCTGACCGTGCGGCGTCGATCGGCAAATCATGGCTCGGGCCGGAGGCGGGCGTGATTGAAGTTGAACGTGCTCGCTTGGAGGCACGTACGGTACGGGTCCTTGTGCTGGCTGGCCAACAGCAGCGCGAAGCACCAACAGGGCCACATGGGGGCAGCGCTGCCCGCGACTGTTGCCGCAGCGAATTGGAGCGGCCGGCGTCACTGCACATCAATAGGCCACAGGACAGGGACGCAGCGGCCGGTGATCAGGAGGCGCCGGTGCCATGCAGCGGGCAGGAGTAGATCCAAGTCCGAGGGGAGAGATGGAGTGACAAGACTTGGGGAAGGTCGACTCTTTTAGCCGCCATGTTCTACTGTGGTGCCCAAATCCAATGCCCGTGTATGTAGGAAACGACGGATTTGGAAGGGAAGTCGAGTCCGAGGAGAGCCCGGGTAGAAAAATCATACCAGGTGGCAATAAAATGGGGACACGGGATCGAATTAGATCACGATCAAATCGTATTTGAAGTTTTGGCATGTGTTCGTCACGATATTTGATGATACTTTAATTAAGACTGATTAAAGCACTAGGAACAAAGGAGAAGAAAATATTAAGTGGTGGGCTTCCCTGGACTACTGTGGGCCAAATGAAGGACTATCTCGTCGGCCGATAGGCTCTAACAAACTTGGCCCACTGTACCAAGGCCTCGCGCGACATCGTCTCCAAAATAGGTCCACTCGATGATGGATCCAGAATCATTTGGTAACTTTTCTCTTTCGTCCCTTTCACTTCGAGTACACTTCACGTCTTCTTTCACCTCCCCGCCCCTGGCCCACCGTCCCCACAGCCGCGCCCCAGCTAGTCACGGGACGGTACGTACGACGCTACGAGTCGGTGCATCTGAGTCCCCTTTCCCGTCCCCTCCGCACGACGAGCCCGTCTTCGTCGTCTCGCTCTACCACCACCTCGCTCCCACTTCCATCTCAACTACTTTGCCACTACAGCCTCGGCCGCGTCTCCTTCACGCCTTCCTGCTCGGCGGCCTTGGCGGCCGCGGCGCCGGCGACATGGCCATCCCCGTCGAGGAGGCCATCGCCGCCCTTTCTACCTTCTCGCTCGAGGTAGGCAATTCCGGCCCTGCTCCCAACCCCCAGTTCCCGCGCCCGTCCCTTTTTCGCGCCTGATCTGGGCGCCCTCGGAATCCGTTCGCGTAATGCGGCGTTCGCGCATCTCCTTCAACCATTGGGATGTTGCTTCCCGCTGCTGCTCGAGCAGCGACGCGAATTGGCGTGGTTACTTTAATTGTTTGTTTATGTGCTGCTGATGGAATCCAGGGATTCGGGTGTCGAATTGGTTTAGTCCTAGGTCTGAGTTGAGTAGTAGCTGGGATTGCTTCTGTGAATGTATGGGGATAATTGAATCAGTAATTGATAATTTTATCTGATATCCAGTCCTGTGTCAGATGTGGATGGTTTAATTTGAATGCACTATTCATTTGAATTTTAGAATAAGTTTATAGATTACTGTGCCACCAACTCTAGCTGTTATTGTACTCATTACCAACCCAAACAGATATTAGATGTATTCTTTAGTACCCGTGTGTGTGTAACTTTATCAAGAATATGGACCCTCAGGTTTACATAGTTCAAATAAACTGTGTTACGATGAGTTTTGATTTGATAGCCACCATAGTTATGCCTACTTGTTCAACTCTGTATGTGGATTCTGTTCTTCTAAGAGGAATGTCGTCTCTCACAGTTCCCTCTTCATCTGCCAAAACAACCTGAAATGTTTCTTCGTGCTCTGTATATCACATTGCTTATTCTCAATAAGTAGATTTTTGACATTCAAGTTCCTGGACTGATTGGGAGTGTGCTAAACATTCCCACTTATAGTTTACGTTTACTCATCCATTTTATGACCTCCAGAGATCGTTATCCTGCATTATGTAGCATCCATTTTGTTTGCATCAGTTTGAATGTATGCTCGCGCTGGATTCTGCTTTCGAATTAATTAACCATATTTGTAATTCCAGGATGAGCAACCGGATGTGCAGGGGTTAGCTGTGCTCCTGTCAAGTGAAAGATATGCAACTAACAGCCCTATTGGTATGTGACATAAACAAAGTAATACCTTTTATATTGTTAGTTTTAAGTATATTTTTCTGTATAGTTGTCGTGGTGATCCCTGATTTGCAGATGGCACCAAACAGCACATTACCAACGCTTCTGCATACCATTGCAGCGTACAAAACTTGATTTATTTTCCTTTTTACGCTTAGATAAGTGCTTACTGTCGAGCAAAATTTCGGTATTTGCATTCATTTTGAGTTTCACCGCTGTTTCTTATTGCCCCATTGCCAACTGAAAATTTGTAATTTCTTATTCAGAATACAGTGACGTCGCAGCTTATCGTCTATCATTAGGAGAAGATACAAAAGCAATCAATCAGTTGGTATGCACATCCTTAATCTTTTGGTCCTATCTGGGAACTGGAGTCTTTGAGAGATGTACTTGTGAACTGATACTTGTGGTGCACACTGCACAGCATGTTGATATAGAATATCCTGTCTTTTCCCTCTTTAAATCAGTATTATCTTCTTTGTATAATCACACTTCTTTGTCTTGCATCAAAAGACTATCTTTACCTTTCTTCCCTTGTATGAAAACAAACTGCAGAATTCGCTGATCCAAGAGGGAAAAGAAATGGCATCTTTGTTATACACATATCGTAGCTGTGTAAAAGCGCTACCTCAGGTTAGCTTCATAACTTTATCTGATCATTGATCGTTTCTGAATGCTGAAGCATCATTTCATTATGCCATTATTTTTTAAATTGTATAGAAAAAACTTTCTCATCATACCCTGACCCTGTTTTTTCCCAGTTTGTATCATTTTGATATGACAATTGTATGCCATCTATTTCTAGTAACTGAAGTAAAACATTATTTTTCAACTCTTTTTGTATTAGCCTCCACAAATTGAAGACAAACAGTATGTTGTGGACGCTTTTGTTGGGCAGCAGTACAGCCGCAGGAAGAAGGGGGCTGCGGCCCCTTCTAGATAGGTGCGGTTGCACTTTTCTAGCTAGGTCAGGCGCAGTTTGTTAGGATGAAGATTAAGTTGTTAGGTTAAAGATTGAGTTGTTAAGATTTAGAGGAATAAGTGGATCACCCAACCGACCAGGGTAGCTATATAAACCCAGGGTCGGCTAGGGTTGAGGCAGGCAGAAAATAGAGAGAAAAAGGATCGGCCTCCAAGGGAGGGCGATCTCCTCTCTGACCTGCTGTAATTTCCCTTCCAGTTCATCAATGAAGCGCCCAAATTCCTAGCCACATCATCCTGGTACTCTGACCTGCTGTAATTTGATGATGTGGCTAGGAATTTGGGCGCTTCATTGATGAACTGGAAGGGAAATTACAGCAGGTCAGAGGAGATCGCCCTCCCTAAGAGGCCGATTCACTTTTCTCTACTTTTCTGCTTGCCTAGGGTTCAGCTCCGCCCGGGTTTTTATAGCCACCCGGCCGGCTAGCTGCTCCTCTTATTTCTCTAACTACCAACAACTTAAGCAACTAATCTCCTATTTCTTAGCTGCTTCCGGCTGAGCCTAATCCTTGCGCCTGCCCCTTCTAGAAAGGTGCAGCCGCACCTATCTGGAGGGTGCCGCAGCGCCCTTCTTCCTGTGGTTGTGCTGCTGCCCGATGAAGTCGTCCATAACACTTCCACTTTCCTTTCGAAACAGCTCGTCCTCGAGCTGTAATTTGGGGAAATTTATCTTGAACTCCTCGAATGGCATAGTGCGCAGGGCCATAGATATCCTCGCCACTTTGTTCGCGCGGATCTCTTCCCTGAACTTTGCCTCGTGGGCCTGGTACGCGCGCTTCAGCACCTCCCGGACGCACTGTTCCGGAGGGGTCGGTTTCCGCGACGCCACGATGGCTGAGGCGCGTCGGGTGGGGAGCTTCTTCCAACGGGGCTTCTTCCAACGGCGGTTAGATACGTGCCCCGCGATAATGCCTTTGTAGCTGGGATGCCCTGAGGAGATCGGCTTTGAGGGGTATGTCAGGGAGGGCACAACGTGAAGCTTTGACGGTCGGGCCATGTCACCGTCGAGCTTCATGGAGTCCCCGGCTGCTACCAAGGCTTCCTCGCGGTGCTTGTGCTTGTCGCGCTCGCTGCTGAGGCCCTCATCGAGGTGGGAAGCCATGGAGGGAGCTGGTCGGCTACTGGGAGATGATTCGGGAAGAGGGTTGTTGCGCAACGGCAGTCCAAACGCGCGCTGGACCTTTTTGACGAAGTCCGGCCAGGAAGGGGCGCCGATGTTCTCCTCCAGCTAGTAGTACCAGTCCTGCACGGCGCCCGCCATGTAGAAGGACGCGTACCAGACGCATTCCTCCTCTGGTGTGCGTTGGGTGTAAAAGAACTGCTCTGCCTTGTCGAGCCATGTGACTGGATCTGTGGAGCCGTCGTACTTCGAAAACCGCAGCTTGGGGGTGGCCAGTTTGTGTGGTGTCTGGGGCGATGGTACTGGCGTCTCCGTCTCCTTGCTGCTGTCGGAGCCGCCAGCTGAGTGCTGCTCTGATTGCAGCCTGTTGACGGTGATGGTGAGGTGATTCTGGTCGCCTTTCATCGTGGCGACCTCTTGATGGATGAGAGTTTGGCTATGATGGTGTCCAGGGTGGTCTTGAGCCCATCCATTGCAGGCCAAAGGATCAGATGGATCGTGATACCAGAATGATCCATTGATCCTCTGACCTGTGATGGATGAGCTCAAGTCCACCGTGGACGCCATCTTGGCTGACCTCTCGTCCATCAAGAACGAGGTCGGCACGATGAAAGGCGGCCACAGCCGCGTCACCGTCGTCGTCAATAGGCTGCAGTCCGATCAGCTATCATCGGGCGGCTCCCACAGTGGCAAGGAGTCGGCGCAGGACAAGGAGATGGCGCCGGCGGCACCACCACCTCAACCACCACGCGAACTACCCACCCACAAGCTGCCTTCGCTGAGTACGACGGTTCTGCTGATCCAGTCACATGGCTCTATAAGGCGGAACTGTTTTTTCGTGCTCATCGCACACCAGATGAAGAACGCGTCTGATACGCATCCTTCTACATGGAGGGCACCGCGCAAGATTGGTACTACCGGCTGGAGCAGAACAGCGGTGTACCGACCTGGCCGGACTTCGTCAGCAAAGTCCAGCGCGCATTCAGCCCTCTCCTGCGCAGCAACCCTTTAGGCGCTCTCATGAAGCTCCGACGCACGGGTACGGTGGAGGAATACATTGCTAAATTTCTGCCCCAACTCGCCCGCTGCCGCAACATCGACGAGAGGGACCAGATCGACATCTTCATAAGAGGTCTTTGCAACCCGCTGCAGACAGACGTAGAGCTGCAGTGCCCATAGTCCCTCGATGACGCCATGGGGCTTGCCAGGGTGTTCGAGCGTCGTCAGGCCTTGGACGACGACGAAGACGTCCAAGCCAGGTCCACGGGAACCCGCGTGCCTCAGGTTTACCCGACAGGTCGGGCACGTTCCCCAATGGCCGTCTCTACGCCATAGACGCCACCTGCGGCCTCCAGAAGTGCTACCCAGACACCACCGGCCCCCATAAAAGAAGCGTCGCCGCCTGCCGGCACCCGCTTCAAACGCCTCTCCCCTCAAGAGATGGCACAGCGTCGCACGGACGACCTCTGCTTCGACTGCCCAGAGAAGTTCACAAGAGAGCACCACTGAACATGCATGATGAAGGGCCTATACCTCACGGAGCTGACGGAGGACGTGGCCGATGAAGAGTCCCCGACAGAACGAGACCACTCTGGTGAGGACGAAGTGGAAATCTCTCTCCACGCCCTCACAGGGGTCACCACGGCAGACACAATGCTACTGGACACCACTGTCCAAGATGTTCCCTTGCGCGCCCTGGTTGACTCCGGCTCTACCCACTCCATCGCCCGAGACACTGCCTGTCGACTCGGTCTCCAACCAGAGCCAAGACCGGGCCTGACCGTGGGTGTCGCCAATGGGGACCGTGTTCCATCCGATGGCGTCTGCTGCAATGTAGAAGTTTCCATCGGCGGTGAGGGGTTCTCCATCGACCTCTTCGTCCTACCCCTCGCTGATTACGAGATGGTGTTGGGCTGCCATTGGCTCCGGTCCCTCGGACCCATCCTATGGGATTTCTGGCACCATACCATGGCCTTCTGGCGCCATGATCACATGGTCAAGTGGACAGGCGCTGGCGCCCCAAGAAGCATGCACCTCCGGGCCACCGAAAGCCTGGATCTGCTACAGCTCCTGTTGGCGGAGTTCAACGACATCTTTGCTGTCCCGACATCACTGCCACCAAGTCGGCGCTGTGCTCATCAGATGCACCTCCTCCCCGACACGCCGCCGGTTGCAGTTTGGCCATATCAATACCCACAGCTACTCAAGGACGAACTTGAACGGCAATACGCGGACATGCTACAACAGGGCATCATTCGTCCGAGCACATCGGCGTTTTCATCGCCGGTGCTGGTCGTCCGCAAGGATAACTCCTGGCGCTTCTGCATCGACTATCGTGCACTCAACGCCAAGACGGTCCGCGATATGTTTCCAGTTCCAGTCGTCGACGAGCTACTCGATGAACTCCGGGGTGCCTGCTTCTTCACCAAGCTCGACCTCTGCAGTGGCTATCACCAAGTCCGGATGCACGAGGATGACATCCACAAGACGGCATTCCGCACACACCACGGGCACTTTGAGTTCGTGGTCATGGCATTCGGTCTTATGAATGCCCCGGCGACATTCTAGTCCCTTATGAACGAGGTTCTACGGCCTTCCCTTCGGAGATTTGTGCTCGTGTTTTTTGATGATATCCTGATCTACAGTACATCTCTCTCGGAGCATCGACAACACCTTCGTGCAGTGTTCGGCGCCCTGCGTGCCAATTGCTTGTTCCTCAAGCGCTCCAAGTGCTCGTTCGCTGAGGGTCGCGTCAAGTACTTGGGCCACATCATCTCGAAGGAAGGCGTGGCCATAGACCAGACCAAGGTCGAGGCAGTATAGAAGTGGCCGCTGCCGCGCACTGTGCGCGCCCTACGAGGATTCCTCGGTCTCACGAGCTACTACCGGCGCTTCATCAACAACTATGGCGTCATCGCTGCTCCTCTCACAGCCCTCCTCAAGCGGGATGCGTTCCGCTGGACAGAGGCAGCAACGGCATCCTTCGAGGCACTGAAAGCAGCCCTAACATCCGGACCAGTACTGCAACTGCCGGATTTTATGGCGCCCTTCATCATCGATTGCGACGCCTCGGGCTTTGGATTCGGTGCCGTCCTTCATCAAGGCACTGGGCCCATTGCTTTCTTCAGCCGCTCGGTGGCTCCCCAGCACACCAAGCTAGCCGCCTATGAGAGGGAGCTCATCGGCCTCGTCAAAGCAGTTCGACACTGGCGACTATATGTGTGGGCACGGCCGTTCACCGTCCGCACCGACCATTACGCCTTGAAGTTCCTCCTCGATCAACGCCTGTCGACAATCCCCCGGCATACCTGGGTAAGCAAACTGTTCAGCTATGATTTTCAGGTGGAATACAAGCCGGGCCGCCTCAATGCAGCAGCCGATACCTTATCACGCCGTGATGAGGACAGCTCAGAGCTCGCTGCCTGCGCTCTATCTCGGCCAGACTTGGAGCTCTTCGATGAACTCTGGGCCGAGGTCACGGCCCTACTCGAACTCCTCGCCAAACGCGCAGAGGTGGAACAAGGCACCGCAGGGGCGAACTAGTCTCACCGACAGCTTCGTACTACATCGTGGCCGCATCTTCGTGCCAGAATCATCAGCACTGTGGCCTCAGCTGCTAGCCACAGCACATCGCACGGGCCATGAGGGAGTTCAGAAAACTCTCCACCGGCTGCGAGCATCCTTCTACAACCCCCAAGCACCGCGCATGGTCCGGGACTACGTTCGGGGCTGTGAGGTCTGCCAACGCAACAAGACCGAGCACCTCCACCCCGCCGGCCTGCTACAGCCGCTGGACGTCCCCCACTCTATTTGGGCGGATATTGCACTGGACTTCGTGGAAGGTTTCCCTAAAGTTGGCGGAAAATCGGTGGTGCTGACTGTGGTGGATCGCTTCTCCAAATATGCACACTTCATCGCCCTCGGCTATTCCTACAGCGCACCGTCAGTTGCTCAAGCTTTCTTCGACCAGATCGTGCGCCTACATGGGCTACCATGTTCCATCGTGAGCGATCGGGACCCAGTGTTCACCAGCTCCTTCTGGACGGAATTATTCCATCTCTCCGGCGTCAAGCTTCGCCTTAGCTCTGCATTTCACTCCCAGACGGATGGACAATCAGAGGTGACCAACCGAATTCTCGACGTCTACCTCCGCTGCCTCGTCAGGGATCGGTCGAGGAGTTGGCTGCAGTGGCTTCCGTGGGCCGAGTTTTGCTACAACTTGTCCTACCAAACAGCCCCTCGCACGACACCATTTGAGGTGGTCTATGGCCGCCCTCCACCAACCTGGCCTCCTATCAGCCAGGGGTGGCGCGTGTGGCCGCGTTAGACAAGCAGCTTGCAGAACGGGACAGCTTCCTCGTTGCTGGTCGGGAGCGCCTCTTGCAGGCCTAGACCCTCATGAAACAGAACCACGATGCTCATCATCGTGATGCCACTTTTGCAGTGGGTGATTGGGTGTGGCTCCGCTTACACCAACGCGCGGCCTCATCCGTCAAGACCAACCAGAATGCGAAGATGGCACCACGGTACTACGGGCCCTTCCGTGTGCTGGAAACGCATCGGCTCCGTAGCGTACCGCCTTTAACTTCCACCAAAGGCTCACATTCATGACGTCTTCCACGTCATGTTCCTCAAGAAGTATCATGGCGTCACCCCTGCCAACGTCGTCCCCCTACCCACTATTGACCGTGGCCACGCTGTGCCGGAGCCCCAAACAGTTATCCGCGCACGCCTCAATCGTGGGACATGGGAAGTGTTGGTGCAGTGGGTTGGCCGTGGACCAGCAGACGCCACTTGGGAATCTCTCGAGTACAAGACAACATACCCTCAGTTTCAGCTCAAGACAAGTTGTTTCGAAAGGAGGGTGGAAGTGTTGTGGACGCTTTTGTTAGGCAGCAGTATAGCCGCAGGAAGAAGGGGGCTGCGGCCCCTTCTGGATAGGTACAGTTGCACTTTTCGAGCTAGGTCAAGCGCAGTTTGTTAGGATAATGATTATGTTGTTAGGTTAAAGATTGAGTTGTTAAGATTTAGAGGAATAAGTGGATCAAACCGACCAGGGTAGCTATATAAACCCAGGGTCGGCTAGGGTTGAGGCAGGCAGAAAATAGAGAGAAAAAGGATCGGCCTCCTAGGGAGGGCGATCTCCTCTCTGACCTGCTGCTGTAATTTCCCTTCTAGTTCATCAATAAAGCGCCCAAATTTCTAGCCATATCACAGTAGGTCTACTAGTTACTCCCGCCGTCCCCAATTACTTGTCATCCTAGAGTTCACAAGTTTTATCTTTTTACTTGTCATTCTCGCTTTTCAATACAACTTTCTCTATTCCCAATACATCCCTATCTCTATCTCTCTCCTCGTTTTCAGCGCATCCCAGCTTTTTTCACCATCTTTAATCCCCGTGCCCACAAACGACAACTAAATGGGGACGGAGGGAGTACATAGAAAAGTAGAGAATATAGTTTATTTGAACTACGTTTTCACGCATTTCATGTTAATGAATTTAGATCTGGTTGATCTTATGATTTATATCAGTTACATATTTGTTGATCGATCTTGGTTCTGATCTGACTTCCGAGTTTGTTAGTTCCTTAAAGAGTCATCTTGTTGGGTCTGGTTCCTCAACATCTGGTATTTTGTTGTTATCCTTATCCATAATGTTGATGCATACTAAAAAGGCTTTGTTGTTTTTGTTGAAGCACAAAATCCCCTATTGTTTGATCACTGTCTTGAGAATAATAAAACAGAAAACCTTGAATGCAGCTACCTGACTCAATGAAGCATAACCAAGCAGACTTGTATCTGGAAACATATCAAGTTCTTGACTTGGAAATGAGTCGTTTAAGAGAAATTCAGAGGTGGCAAGCATCTGCTGCTTCTAAGGTAATAGCTTCACATTTTTTTTATTAAAGGCATGTTCTTTGGCATTCATGCAGTATCTCTTGTTGAGTTTCACATAGTTGTGTAATGGTGCAGTTGGCAGCTGATATGCAGAGATTTTCTAGGCCAGAGAGACTTGTTAATGGACCCACGATCACACATTTCTGGTTTGTTCTTTTGATTGATAACTTTAACTTGGTTTGTTGAAATAGTTCCAAAGCTGACCCATGTTCATTACATGTCATCATGCCTTCTCTGTTCTTATTTTGCAAAAATTTTTTTGCTTTTCAAATTGAGAATGGGATGTATGATTTTATTTTCATGTCGCGCATATGGCAACGATGCAGGTCTATGCTGAAGTTGCTTGATGTTCTACTGCAGCTCGATCATCTTAAGAACGCAAAAGCAAGTATACCTAATGATTTTTCATGGTACAAAAGGTACATGGTCATGCTTTGACCTGTAGAGAACCGAACCTATTAGAGAATGACAGAAGAACTGTGTGGATGCTCTAAACAACCAATGATTTTCTCATCATTTAATATGTGAAGTTGATTCCCAGTTTTCATGCCTTATTTAGTAATACTGATATGCGTACCTTGATTCTACATTTCCATTCATGTACTGTTTGTAATCATTACTTTTCAGTATACTGCTCAAGTTGCCATGAGTTAATACTTTGGATGATGAGTAACAATCTTTTCTCAATATTGAAGAAATTACCCAGTGGGCTGTAGTGTCATATAGTAATCTTTGCAACTTTCATTGTATTATATTTATTGTAGATGTCAATAAGATTACCATTCCTTTTGCAACATGATTTGGATATGCTATAATTCCAAATAAGCTTTTGCTTTTAACACTTCAAATTACCAATTTACTATTTACATGTTAGATTTAGATACTTGAAGTTAAATGTTGTATTATTGTAATTTATGGATTCTAGAGTACACCCATGTGTTATTCTTAGTCCCTCATACAGGAAGGTTATTGATTTATTTGCATGCATTATTATGCAGAACATTTACTCAAGTGAGCTCTCAGTGGCAGGATACCGACACTATGAGAGAAGAGCTGGATGACCTTCAGGTTTGTGATTTGCCGCTATTTGTATTTAAAATAGTTTTAAATTGATTTCAGCATCAGAACTTATATCTATGCAATTTAAATTGATTTCTTGCAGATTTTTCTGAGCACCAGATGGGCCATCTTGCTAAATTTGCATGCTGAGATGTTTCGGACAAATACGTATCCAGCTTTCTGTGTTTCAATGTCACAAATCTTTGGTTGTTATGAACAATCATTATTAATTCTTTTAGACAATTTTTTTATAAAAAGAAGAAACAATTTCGAAGTTGATATATTTGATATGTTTACTACAAAGATTCTGTCTCCTGTAACTTGCTTTAGGCGAGACAGATCTACATTATATGATAGACTGAAGCATGTTGCTTTTCTTGGGGATATAGCAAGAATGCGAATACAAGACTCTGTGTGAAATCTTTGCAGAAAGGTTACTTATTTAATTATTTAACACCATTATCATAGATTGTGTACTTGCAATTGCTCAGTCAGCTAAAAACAACTACCTTATGTGAAATTTCAGATGGTGATTGAATGCGTGCATATCCATGCACATTTTATTTTGAAACAATTCTATGCTCTCATTTGTGGTTGCTTTACTTTATTTGCACATTTGGTATTGAATTTCTTAACTAAAACAATAGCGTTGAAGATATTCTACAAGCCCTTATAGTATTTTGTGTGGAATCATTGGAGTTGGACTTTGCTCTTCTCTTTCCTGAGCGTCATACCCTACTTCGTGTACTCCCAGTTTTGGTTGTTCTGGCGACCTCATCAGAGAAGGAGAGTGAGTCGCTTTATAAGAGGGTTAAGATAAATCGTCTTATCAACATTTTTAAGGTTTGATTATCTTCCTGTAGAAACCCTTTTCAATCTGCTTAATATGATAACCTTGTCATGCTTCAGTTCATATTTCTCGCTGAACTTACTATTGCTCCTACTTAACTTTTCAGAATGACCCAGTTATTCCGGCATTTCCAGATCTGCATCTCTCACCTGCTTCAATTTTGAAAGAATTGTCATCATATTTTCAAAATTTTTCCAGTCAAACTCGTCTCCTTACTCTTCTGGCTCCTCATGAAATTCCTCCCCGAGAACTACAAGAATATCCTTTGTGCTATTTTCTTTTTGTAGGTTCGAAGTTTTATAAGCTCATTTTTCAGTATGGGTTCAAACAGGCATGTGATTTCACCTTATCAAATTCAATATAATCCACAGAAGAACATCTCCATGATTTATTACATTTTATAGCTGTGATGAAAATCAAAGAAAATTTATGGGAGCATGATAAATAGCATGATCAAAATGAACTAAATCTGCATACCACAGGGCAGGGCATGCGTGAATTTCCTGAACTAAACCACTTATCAGAGACATTACTTGATTCTAAATCACATGGGAACTATCCGAGCTGAGCATGATGACTTCTCTATACGTTTTGCTTCTGCTATGAATCAGGTGAAATTTAGCATGTAAATTTTTGTTCCATTACTTCAGTACTCATTTCTGGAATAACTTTAAAAATATGTACATGATCACTGTACTACTCCCTCCGTTCACTTTTATAGGTCGTTCTAGCTCTGGGCACAAGAATTAAGGAAAAGTGAAAAGTATTGCACGCAGAAAACGAGAAGGAAAGAGATAGAGATAGAGATTTATTGGGAAGGGAGAAAGTGTATTGGAAAGAGAGAAAGGTGTATTGGAAAGTGAGAATGACATATATTGAGGAACAAATTTTGAATGCTAGAATGACTTATATTTGTGAACGGAGGGAGTAATAAATAGTATTAAGTGTCAGAACATTGTTTCAATCCCTTTCTACTGAATTCTCTACCTTATAAATTATGAAGCGTACTGCAAGTTCCTGAAAGGAGGAAAACTTTTAAGTTTTCATTTGCCTCTAAGAATGACATTTATTAATCTTTGATGCTCAGTTGCATGCATTAACACCTATCTGTTCTTTCAGATGATAACATTGAAGTCATCAGACGGTGTAGATAATGACTGGTCTAGGGATATTAAAGGGAATATGTATGATATTGTGGTTGAAGGCTTCCAGCTTCTCAGTCGCTGGACTGGCAGGATATGGGAACAATGTGCTTGGAAATTCTCTCGCCCCTGCAAAGAACCACCTATTTCAGATTCGCAACAAAATCCCACAACATTTTTTGATTATGAAAAGGTATTCCTCTCTTCTCTGCATTTAATTTTACGATCACTTGTGATTGTTTATCTATCATTCCTCATTTTCCAAAAATATTCTTATCAGAAGCTCCATCTCTTTGCCTAACTTTAGAGATAACTCAAGGGTTAAGTCAAATCATCCCTATAAAGATCCAAGACTTTGTTATGAAGATAGAAAACTTTCTATTTTGTATCTTTCATTCCTATTTTTTTTTAACCTCAAATTGGTATCTCTATCTCTCCAGCTTCCAATAACTCAAGGGAAAAGATTGATCAACTAGTCTCTACCAGTGCCTAGCACTACCATGTTGCACCACCGCTCTGAGAAATAAGGTTTACAAACACCATCTTCCCATTGAGAACCAGTACAAGTTACAACAGGTGCAGTCACCAGAAAATCCAAGCCACAATATCTCAGTACCAGCTTCCAGTGATCCTGTAGCCTCCACTGCCACCTCATCGTGAATAATTATGCCATTGTGAAACACTAAAATGTGTTTACCTCAACAAATTTTATGAACATTGCATGTTCTGTGCAACTGCATGTTTTGATGGCCCCCAATGACATGTTAAATGGTCTCTCATTCTATTGCTTATAACTTAATGCATTTCAGTCTAGGCTTATTAATCAGAGTATGCATATTGAAGCAGCAATTGTTACGTTAGAGATCCTTAAATGCTCCCTCTTTCCATCCTGGATTTGTATGTTGTTTTCTAAAAAAATTCATTACGTTGCAATCTATAGTTATAATTTATCTATTGCTTTTTCATTGGTTATTTTGTTTTGTCATGCAGGTAGTACGCTGGAACTATACTGCAGAAGAACGAAGGGCCCTGCTTGAATTGATTGGTTACATAAAGAGCATTGGATTGATGATGCAACACTGTGATACCTTAGTATCTGAAGCTTTGTGGGAAACGATACATATGGAGGTCCAGGATTTTGTTCAGGATAAACTAGATACTATGCTTCGTACAACTTTTAGAAAGAAGAAGGACCTTTCTCGGTAACCTGTTATCTCAACCAACCTTTTATTTACCCGACAGTTGACATTATATATTATCAACAGTTCTAGTAGGCTCAGGTGTTTTTGTTATCAGCTTATTTTGGGGACTGACAGACTACAAACTGGATTATTTTTGGCATGCATCTAAAATTGAGAATGGATTTGGAAGTATTATAAGTTTTGCTTATTTTCGTCGTTATTCTTTCAGGATTCTCTCTGATATGCGAACCCTCTCGGCAGATTGGATGGCCAATTCTAGCAAGGTGGATCCTGAACAGCACTCGCTGCACCAAGATACCATGGAAATGAGACAAAACACATTCTACCCAAGACCAGTTGCACCAACTGCTGCACAGGTTTTGTTAATTTTTTCAAATACTATGAATTTATGTTCCTATTAGCCCCTACACTGCTTACAAATTTTTCATTCGAACATGTTCAAATGAAGAATATCCTAGAGGTCAAGATTTAGGGTCCTAGGTGGTAGTGAGTTCTTCAAACGTATTATCATTGTATTGATTTGAGCATTGTAAATTGAAAAAAAAATATTGAAAGATGTAAGAGTATCTAGACTTGATTGAATCATTTCAGAATTTATGATCTGGTTTTTGAAAACTCTCTTGTTACATAACTGCAATATTCTATCAATTATCTGCCTTTTTTGCCCTCACTAAAATATGTTTCTATTTTGTTCATACTCTTGAATTTAACTGCCCTCTTGTATCATTAGTAGGAAAGTAGTTCATTTTAACCGTTAACTGGATTAGGAGTTGTTGAGAATCCCATGATTATAACAAACTGTAATGATTTAATTGCCCATATTCTAGTTACTACCCCCAAACTCAATTTGGACAAGGTGCTTAGTACTAACTTGAACTAAGCACCTTGACTTTTACTTTTGTCTCTGTTGCTTTTCACACCCTTTCAACTTATCTCCCCCTGTTTTTGCTTCCGTTTTGTGAGTTCTTGTTTTGGGTCTCATTTCTAGCTTACCTAACTTGTTTGGGACTAAAAGGCTTTGTTGTTGTTTGTGTTGGCAGAATGTATTGTATGCACTATATTTCTAATTTAACTTTTACGATTTTAACAAATTCTTTTACAGATTCATTGTTTGCAATATCTTATCTGTGAGCTTGTATCTGGAGGTAATCTGAGAAAACCTGGAGGACTATTTGGGAATAGTGGATCTGGCATACCTGTGGAAGATCTTAAACAACTAGAGACATTTTTCTACAAGCTCAGTTTTTTCTTGCATATTCTGGATTACACAGGTGCCTGCCTCTGCCTTTTTTCTATATCAAACATTGAAATACAATTCACATGGTCTATGGTGCTGCTGTATCAATATGATAACGGTCTGTTTTTGGGCACATGCAGCCACCATTGGGACACTGACTGATCTTGGGTTTCTTTGGTTCAGGGAATTTTACCTTGAATCTTCCCGTGTTATTCAGGTGAAGCGCATTGTAATTTTAGTTTCAAATTTTCAGAATTACCTGATAGCAAAATTTATTTCTGATTAGTAAAACTTCACTTTTGTTGTTCATCCTGAAGCCATTTCTTTCGATTCATATTTATTCGGTTTGCTTCATGGTCTAAGTTCTCATGTAAGCTTGGTGAAGCATTGCTAACACTAAGATTCTAGAAATTTTGTATCTCTTAAATGAAAATATAGTTACCATCAAAATTGTATCCCTCCCTCTCGAATTGTATAAAACATTGATTTCAAATATTTGGGTGTTTCCTTTGTTTTGTTTGCCTTCCTAGTATAATACTAGCATACACCACAACTGAAAAGAAAGCTTCTTGATAATCATATGGTTTTTCTATGCAATTTGATAATCATATAGTTAATTGATAATGGTCTAATCCAATATAAACCTTACATGCTCAATTGAATCTGATCATTGGAGCTTGTCAAGTCGCCAGTCAAAGTTTTCGCTGGTTTGTGTTGCTTTAAATGCATTCTAATAATATTTATGTCTTGGTGACAGTTTCCAATCGAATGCTCCCTTCCCTGGATGCTAGTGGACTATGTCATTGAATCCCAAGATGCTGGTCTTCTTGAAAGCATTTTAATACCATTTGACCTTTACAATGACTCTGCTCAACATGCATTAACTTGTCTGAAACAAAGATTTCTTTACGATGAAATTGAGGCCGAGGTAGGCAATGTCTTTTGTCACACTTGCCCTTTCCTAGTCCACACTGATATATTTTAGGTTCTGGACATGTTTCTGATCGTAGTTCTTGTCGACTTGTAGTTGTCTTTCTTAATATAATTGATTAGTTATAATTTGTACAATTGGCTTTGTGTATCCGGAACCTGATTCATTCCAGTTTGGGCTGCTAGTTGTACATAAATTCCTCATAGCTTCTGGTAAAAAAAAATCATTATGACTAGTCTGTTTGCATATAAATCATCATATTGGATTAATTCTTTTAAGCTAAGAAAGTCAGATGTTGCCGTGTTGGTTAGATTTGAAAGCACCTGTGTCTCTACAATTTCAATTATGTTGTTTTGTATTCATAAGCATCTGACCTGAAATTTTTACGCACTGATTTGTAGGTTGATCTTTGTTTCGACCTTCTTGCTCAGAAGCTCAATGAGATCATCTTTACATATTACAAGAGTTGTGCAGCAAGGTATCGAACTTTTGTCTGTTCTGCCCATTTATACACAGAAATAAGTTGTACGTGCACATTTGTTGTCTGGAAATTTCTTTTTTTACTCATCTATTCCCTCATGCAGTACTCTTCTTGATAGTTCATTTACATATGCATGTGACGATGGTGAGAAGTACTTTGTCAAACCTTTGCGATTTGATGCAATTTTCAAGTTGAGAAGAGTAATGGTAAGGTTTCAGTTGATCTGATACTATTTCTTTTTTGTTTGTTAGTTATTACTCCGTACGGTTTAGCGCATGTTTTACTTTTATCATCAAGCTGACCCGGAATTACTATCAAGATCAGTAACAATCTGTTCTTTATTTTATTCAATCATTGCTGAAGAATTTCACTCTACATCTTAGGTTTTAGGGAGAACTATTGATCTGAGAAGCCTAATTACTCAGAGAATGAACAAATTGTTCAGGGAAAATATTGATTTTCTACTGGAGCGCTTTGAAAATGGAGATCTCTGTGGTGTTGTGGTAATTTTTTCTAATTTACTTATACTCTGTGGTCTGTAGTTTACTTAGAGCAATCTAGATGCTGATTCTGGTTAGATAATTTTTAATGATTTAATCCCTCATTTTGCATTTCTACATCAGGAACTGCAACAACTGTTGGATATTTTGGACCTTACTCACCAATCAATATCACGATTTCTTGAATTGGATTCTTACTCTCTTATGCTTAGCGAGATGCAAGAGAACCTTTCCCTGGTTTCGTATTCAAGCCGCATCTCTTCTCAGGTTAGGGACTCTATCATGTCACTTCTCTACTTGCATAAACTAATGTTTGATTGATGGTTGTTTAATTCTAAGATTGTGCAACTTGAAATGATGTATTACTTGTTGACAATCAGTTGGGAAACATAAACAACTCGGATAAGATACTTATAAGAAATCTCATTACCTGTACGTAATCATGTTCCATTATGAAATGCATTTTGGAGCTTATTCAAGCATATGCTGTTGGTACATCCAATTAAAGTCTTATACTAATGAGATATGTTTGGGGTCTATCCAGATTTGGAATGAGATGCAGACAGATTTCTTGCCAAATTTCATTTTATGTAATACCACACAACGATTTGTGCGATCCATTAAAGGAACTCATTCATCTCAGAGATCAAGTGCTTCTACTGGGAAGCCTTACTTCTTTTGTGGATCACATGTAAGCGATCTTTATTAAATGACACCATGGCAGCAGTAGTTTGTTTCAACTTTCAACACATGAATTTGTCAAATGCTAACAACACGCACTGCTGTGTGCACTCATTTTCTATGTAGGATTTGACCATGGCATACCAGGGTCTTGCTGGGTTGTACCGTGACTTTTTTGGAATGCCACATATGTTTGCAGTTGTTAAACTTCTTGGTTCCAGATCATTACCTGCAATGATCCGTGCTCTATTGGATCATATATCAAGTAAGGTGAGCGGTAAGAAGCATTGTATTGTATCACATACCTCAAAGTGCAGTAGCCCAACACCCTAATCACAAATTAATGGATAAACAAACTTGATATCTTGTCATTTGATAGCAAAATTGATGTTGGTCAACCTATTATACTAAGAAATTAATTATTGGTCTTCCTTTTCAGATTACAGGCATGGTACCAAAAATAACAGCACTACAAGAAGCATTGCCAAAATCTATTGGCCTTCTTTCATTTGATGGCGGTATAGCAGGTAAGCATGTTGTTAGTTTCATTAGTGGCTCCTGCTAATGTGTGCCTAACCCACATCTCTACGACATTATTTATTTATTTATACAATCAACCCCTTTAATTCTTTTTATTTTACAAGGGAAACTCTGTTGTTGCAGAAGTTCCAGTTTAAATCATGTACTATTTGTGACCATCTCCTGATCAGAGCTATCTGAAATTAGCCATTATGTGTAGCATGGGCTAGCCAGCATGGTCGTGTAGCCAAGTATTCTTACACTGGAGCGATCTCTTAGATTCTAAAATTTGTTGTATGCTGGCTTTATTGTAGGTTGCCAGAAGATAATTCATGAAATATTGACATGGGAAGCGAAGTCAGAAATGAAAACTGAAGTTCTTCACGACCTTAAGGAAATTGGAAGTGCTTTGTATTGGATGAGCATTCTGGATATTGTTTTGGTATGAGCATATTTATACTCATACTGTACTGTTCTGAATATTTTCCCTGATCTCTTGTCACTTTCCTGCCCTTCTTATACTGCTATTTGTTGCCCCAATAGAGACAAATCGACACCACACAGTTCATGCAGTCAGCTCCATGGCTTGGACTGATTCCAGGAAATGATGGTCAAGTGAAGCATGCCAACTCTGACAGTACTCCATTTACGACGCTTTTAACTGCTGCCACCAATGCTGTCACATCAATTCCTGCATGCCCAAATCCATCAACTTTTCTTGTCATGGCAAAGCAAGCTGAAGCTGCTAGTGAGTGCAGAGACAGCTAACTCTTTCTAGTGATATTTGCATGTTGATATGTAACTTTAAAAATGATTCTTTTTTGAGGCCCTTGTCCTCTGGTTTTTAGATTCTGTAGAGAATGGACGTATAACTTTTAATTAAATCAACTATGCTTACTTTAGGCCTATGTTCAGAATGGATGGGATCCCAGCTTAGCTCCACAGGTTGAGCTGAAGTCCCACCATCCTGGCCCATCCAATGGAAACAAAGTGAATTTGTGAGTTCCTTTTTACTGTTTTACTCTATTCTCAGTTGGCGTAAAACAAACATTTTCAACAGGTCTACTGTACAAAACAAATCTCAACTCTGGCAGTGTACTGGAGTATGCTCTTGCTTTCACAAGTGCTGCCCTTGACAGGCACTACAGCAAATGGAGCGCTACTCCAAAGACGGGTTTTATCGACATCACCACTTCAAAGGATTTCTATCGCATTTTTAGTGGTCTTCAGTACGTAAGTATACTCCAAAAGATTTTGTTTATTATGATGCTAGCAACTTACATCAGATACCTTTATAAAAAAAGTCCTTGTTATTCTTTGCAATTAGATTTTGTTAACAGTAGGTATTCTGATGCATTAGCATGCATTTAGTAACCCTAATGTTATTCATTTGAATCACATATTTGTTAATTGTATTCGGATGCTTCATCTCATAAATATATGTTAGCAACCTAAATCTAGGTTAGCTACATTGAGGAGTACAATTTCTTTCTAAATAGCTGAAGGCCAAACAATGGGCTGCACTGGCGGAGCCTCTCTAGGGCCAGGGGGTGCCATGGCCCCCCCCTAATCTCCAATATTTACTAAAGAAAATGTTGATTTTGCTATTTATATTTTAAATGTTTGCTACTTAAATTTCAGTCAAATGCTATGTTACTCTTTACTGGCTCCCTCTACAATTTGTCTTGAGCTCAGCCATTGATTGGCTGGCAAGCAGTCTAGGTGAGCCGGTGAGGGCTGGTTAGGATATCTTAAGGAACTAGATGCCTCTTTACAGAGTCATTTGGGCCATCCACCGATCGAACCTTGCTTTCTATTTAGGGCATGCGTTGTAGCTTCAAGGCTACTTGTGCTTTTTATCTAGCTTGTGAGTGTTAAAATTTATGATTGCTGTGAGAAAACAGTTCCTCTTGCTTTTCAGAGTTACTTAGAAGAGAGCATTAACAGTCCTTCAAAGAAGCATGAAATGCTGGGTGATTCTGTGGCATGGGCTGGTTGTACTATCATGTACTTACTGGGACAGCAGCAGCACTATGAGCTTTTCGATTTCTCCTACCAATTCCTCAATGTGGCAGAAGTAGAAAGTGTGGCAGCTTCACATTACCAATCTTCAGATAGGACCAGAAGTCCAAATTTCTTACAAGTGAGATCATTTCGTATTGTATGTATTTTTAGAATTTTATTTTATTATTACTGATGTTTTATTCCTGCTACTTTGCAGCAGTTATTTCAATTCAAATTTCTTGTTGATTTCTATTTTAATGAGACCACGTTATAGAAAGTAGGTGCAGATCCTTTGCAAAAACCCAGTGTGGGTACTAAAAAATGTCAGTAAAATCACCAGATTTGGGTATCCGATACACATATCTTTCACAGCATGTCGCATAGGTGCTAGGTGAATACTCCATCCCATTTATCACATTACTCCAGGTGCTACGTGAATAGTCCATCACATCTATCACATTACTCCATTTTTATCTTGACATTAGGATAGTCATGCAAATTTGCACAAAGAAATGAAAAGTGAAGGTACTATTGATTTTTCGGCCATCCTTTTGTCTCTGTTCTGAAATAGGAATTTTATTACAGATTTATTTCATTTTGACTTGTAAATTGATTACTTGGCATATGATGTTTGTGAGAAGGGCTATGAGGGCATCCTTGAAGCGATGAGGAAGGCTAGGAGGCTCAATAACCACGTTTTCTCCATGTTGAGGGCACGCTGCCCCCTCGAGGACAAAGTTGCATGTGCTATTAAGCCAAGTGGGGCACCTCTTCACCGAATGAAGTTCTTGAACACTGTTTCTGCATTCGAGACGCTACCACAAAGAGCCACCTGACAAGTGACAAGCTTCCAGATATGTTCCTCTTTTGTAGGCGATGTCATATTATGTTGTTGTAAGTTGTATGTATATTATGTAGCTGCAGTCATGAATAGTGTACCTAGGGACTTGAATTAATGAATGTACCTGTTTTATATCGAGATTACGGTCTGAGTTAGTTTTTAAGGAAAACTCGATGTTTAATTCAATTTTTTTATATTACTTCAGTGACCCTAAACCTGCAAGGTCATTTCTTTGTGCATATTCAAACTTCTGCAAAAAAATGCTGTTAACATTGGAGGACTTTGAGGGTTCCTCTCTGCATATTTACATGCGCGTAATTATTGTTTGCTTCAAATTGTAGCCAGATAATGCCAATAGTTTTGCACCGCGATGTTGCTCATTGTCATAGTGGCATGCACCGAATTGATCTGAGTCACGGCGATGCTTTGTCACCGACCATACCCATACGCATGCATGGAAAGGCATCCTGATCGAAAAAAACAAATTCATGCGTAGTGCATACCGTCCAAACACAGGACTTACGGTCCCACGAGGATGACTGGCGCGTGGAGAGCATTCCAGGTTTCCACTTTCTCTTTTTTTGTTGGGAATTCGGGAATTCAGATTTCCACTTTCAGCCCTAGCCTATAATATAAATGAGGTCAAAATCATGATCACTGACAAAAAGTGGTACCCTCGGTTTTATCTGAGCGAGGCAGCCGAACTATCATGCTTGGTTCAGTACTATACGTTTCCTTTTCTAGACAAGCCCAGCTATTGTTTCAGGCCTTGACGATGTTGGTTTTGGTAGAACCACTTCAGTTCCTCCGAAGTCCGAACTGCTTCACTCTTCCCTCCAGATTTTCGTGGTCAGAACACTAACTGCTTCACTCATTCTTGTCTTCCGATGCATATTTGCACGTAAACATTCTTCAATGTATATAAAACCCTGCTCCTGACAATGGTTTAATCACCGGAAACCGCAAAGGAACAAACATCGTTGAGCTCTAGAAACAACTAAACAAGCAAATCCAACGAACCCATACCCAAGATGTTTAGCCTCCCATCAACCGCCGTTCCTCTCACCGTCCTTCTCATCGCCACGCTCCACGTTGCCACCATCCATGCACAGATACCCGCTTCGGCAACGACAGGCGCCGCTGTCGCGGCGACAAACCCGCAGTCAAGCAGCGGCAGCGGCGGTGGCAGTGTAGGCGCCGGCGCCGGCGGCCCGGACGCGCCTCTAGAGCTGTACATGCACGACATCCTAGGGGGCTCGAACCCGACGGCGCGGCCTATCACCGGCTTGCTAGGCAACATCTACAATGGCCAGGTCCCCTTCGCGCGGCCCATCGGCTTCAACGCGCCCAGAAACGGCGTGGCGATCCCCAACGCCAACGGCCAGGTCCCCACGGTAAACGGCAACAACGGCATCCCGCTGGACACCGGCCTCTCCGGCGCCGGCTTCCTGCAGCCGAGGAACGGTGGCGCGGCCGCGGCCGCGGCTCCGTCGCAGGTGCAGCTCGGCCCCGACGGTCTCAGCCTTGGCTTCGGCACCATCACGGTCATCGACGACGTGCTGACGAGCGGGCCTGACCTCGGGGCGCAGCCGCTCGGGCGCGCGCAGGGCGTGTACGTGGCGAGCTCGGCCGACGGGTCGTCCCAGATGATGACGTTCACGGCCATGATGGAAGGCGGCGAATACGGAGACACGCTCAACTTCTTCGGTGTGTACAAGGTAGGCACCCCATTGTGCCGGCTGTCCATCACCGGCGGCACCGGCAAGTTCAAGGGCGCCTGCGGGTTCGCCGAGGTGCGCCCGCTCATCGCCTCCGGCCAGCACGTCACCGACGGCGCAGAGACGCTGCTGAGGATCACCGTTCATCTCGTTTAAGCATGTTAGAGATAGTGTTTAGATAGAGTTTGTTACGTGCATGAGTAGTGACCGGCTCTCACGGCACTACATCAGCGTATGCACCACTATCACCTGTAATCTCGCTCCACCACTCGTTGTACCGTGTACACTGTCTTGGCTATACTGTTATGAATACAATCATCGCTGGTTATCAGCCCTTCGTCGATACTCTTACATGACATCAAACGTCTAATCCTGAGCTTGAATTCCCTCCTCGCCCACCATGAGCGCATCATCGTCTCCTCCCGTCATCCCAACCCTCCCTCCACATCCTCTGAAAACTCGGCTTCCTCCTCTGCTATACCTATATCGCATACTATTCACAGCGTGAATATTAAATCCTTGGTTCCCAACGCTCTAGACATGCATGCCCACGATTACACCAAATGGAGCAAATTGTTACTTCTTGTGCTTGGCCGCTTCGGCCTGCGCCCCCACGTTGAGGATGCTGATCCTCAGCACGACGATCCTGACTGGGTTCGGAAGAACGTCACATCATCACATGGATTTATAACACGATCTCTGACCAGCTCGTCGACATGCTGCTCAAACTCCCAGAGCCGACGGCGTACAAAGTGTGGAGTGAACTCCAGAAGCACTTTACCGGCAATAAGGCGAGCCGGGCCATCACCATCGAGTCTGAGTTCCACAGATTTGTTCAAGGTGATCTCTCTGCTAATGATTATTGTCACCGGTTGCAACAAATGGCCAACGCACCGTCTGATTGTGATCAGCCAGTCTCTGATCGCACTCTTGTGCATCAGCTTATCCGCGGGCTCCATCCCAGATTCAGTGTTCTTCGCACACTACTGCCACTCCTTCCGAAATTTCCCTCCTTCCTGGAAGCACGCGATCTACTGATTCGCGATGAACAGTCTCATGCGGATGCCGTCAACGCTTCCACTGAAACTGCTCTTACTGCCACCATTCCGGCGCCACAACCGGTCGACACCTTGGCCCCTCGTCTTGACTCTGTCCCACGTCCGCCCTCTTCTGGTAATGAACGGGGTCGCGGACGCGGTGGCCGACGTGATGGTCGTTCACGTGGCCGTGGTGGATATCAAGGTCGCGGGTCTTACCAACAGCCAACCGGATGGGGCTACTCCTATGCGCCCTATCATATGCCTTGGGGTGCATCCTGGCGTGCTCCGTGGACCGATGCCACTGGCCCGGGAGTGCTCGGACCTCGTCCTCCACCATCACCTAGCGGCTAGGCGTTCCCCGTGATGCTGCGTCCGCCACCTCCACCGGCCCCGTTTCCACGACTCCTTGGGATCGGACTGGGCTCCATCATGCACCACAGGCGACCTCCCTGGATCAGCAGTACCATGGTCCGGGAGACTGGTACATGGACAGTGGCACATCATCACATATGACCGGTGACCCAGGTAACCTGACTCATTATTCTTCTTCTTTAAATCATCATAATTCCTCACATGTTATTGTCGGTAACGGATCCGCACTTCCCATTCGTGGCTCTGGGTCTACCTCTCTCTCTTCTCCCAATCAAAATTTTTCGCTTAATGATGTGTTATATACAACGCATATTGTGCATAACCTCATTTCCATTCGCAAATTTACACGTGATAATTCATGCTCAGTTGAATTTGATCTTTTTGGCTTCTCTGTGAAGGATCTTCTCACCAGGATGGAAATTCTGAGGTCCAATAGTTTGGGTGATTTGTACCCCTTCCCTGGCACCACCACCACTACAGCTGCCACTGCTCTATCGTCCTCTACTGCTTCAATTGAGCTTTGGCACCGGCGGTTTGGTCACCCATCCAATAAATCCTTATCTCATTTACTTTCCACAGATATTTTTTTTTTGTACTCATAAGCGTTCTACTTCAACAGTATGTGACGCATGTCAGAAACGGAAGCACATGCGCCTCCCCTTTCCCATTTCCTCCTTATTTAGCTATTTTCCCTTTCAAATTATTCACTGTGTATTTGGACTTCGCCTGTGGAAAGTTTTTCTGGCAAGAAATATTATCTTGTTATTTTGGATGATTACTCGCATTATACTTGGACTTTTCCGCTTCGTCATAAGTCTGACGTTCTTGCCACATTACGTGATTTTTACTCCTACATGCTCAACCAATTCCATTTGTCCATTCGGGCCATACAATGTGACAATGGAAAGGAATTTGATAATTCCTCTGTTCATGCTTTTCTCACGTCTCGTGACATTGTTCTTCGTCTATCGTATCCTTATACCTCACCATAAAATGGGAAAGCTGAGCCCGCCTTACGCACACGTAACGATATTATCCGCACTCTTTTGCCCCCTCAATACTGGGTTGAGGCCCTGAGCACAGCCACGTATTTATTCAATCGTCGACCCTCCAAACCACTTAATCTGACAACACCATATCACGTCCTGTTCCATCAGCCACCAAATTACACGCACTTACAAACCTTTGGCTGTCTTTGTTATCCCAATCTCACCGCAACGTCCCCACACAATCTAGCTCCACGTTCCACCCCCTGCCTCTTCCTCGGATATCCTACTGAGCACAAAGGTTATAGGTGTCAAGATCTGGCAACCAAAAAAATTATTTACTCACGGCATGTCACATTTGTTGAAGATAATTTTCCCCTTGCTCAGGTTCCTGCACCGACGCCCACAGAATCGCCCGCCGCACCAGATCCGGCGCTATTCTTCTGGGATCTGGTGCCCGTCCGGATCACGCGCGCCTGCCGCTTCTTCCAACGTTGATCACGTCCGCGCCAATGGCTGCCAATGGCTTCTCGCCACATCGCCTCGCACCGACAGCCGCAGCAGACCGCGCGGACTCGCATGCCGATTCGCTCCCTGCGTCGCCGCCACGTTTCGAGCTGGGTCCCACCGCTCCTCCCGCTACGTCCACACCAGCCACTCAGCCCACAAATCGCTCCGCGCACCCAACTCCATGGCCACCACATCCGATGCAGCCACGCGCCCGCGATGGTATTTTCCAACCCAAGAAACACTTCAATTTATCCGCAACTCCGGCTCTTTCTCCCATTCCCTCTTCTTACAAAAGTGCACTTAAGGATCCTAACTGGCACAATGCAATGTTAGAGGAATATAATGCTTTATTGAAGAACAATACTTGGAGTCTTGTTACTAAACCTGCAGGTGTCAAAATTGTTACCAAGAAATGGATTTTTCACCACAAGTTCAATGCTGATGGGTCCTTCGCTCGTTACAAAGCACGTTGGGTGGTTCGTGGCTTCTCTCAACAGCATGGCGTTGATTACCAGAAGACATTCTCGCCTGTGATCAAGCCGGCTACTATTCGCACCGTCCTCAGCATTGCGACGTCTGAACACTGGCCTCTTCATGAGCTTGACGTCTCCAATGCCTTCTTGCATGGCAATTTGACTGAGACAATGTATTGTCAGCAGCTGTCAGGATTTGTTGATGCTCTTCATCCACACAAAGTTTGTCGGTTACATAAGTCCTTATACGGCTTGAAACAGGCACCGCGTACCTCGTTTCTGCGATTCAAGGACTTCCTTCTCTCCCTCGGGTTTCATGCCTCCAGGTCAGACTCGTCCCTCTTTATTCTCCACTCTGGTGCTTCCACTGCCTATCTACCTTTATACATTGACGACATTATTCTGACCGCCAACACCAAGTCTCTTCTCGATACCATCATCAAAAAACTTCGCCATGAATTTGCCATGAAAGATATCGGTCCTCTCCAACACTTTCTTGGCAGTTTTGTGTCTCGCCGCGACTCTGGCCTATTTCTCTCCCAACATCAATACATTTGTGACATCCTTGAGCGTGCCAACATGTCTAACTGCAATCCTTGCGTTACACCGGTTGACACCAAGTCCAAACTCTCAGCCACCAATGGACCGCTTCTTGAAAATCCCACCGAGTACCGAAGTCTTGCTGTAGCCCTTCAATATCTTACTCTTACCCGGTCTGATATCAGCTATGTCGTCCAACAGCTTTGTATGGTCATGCATTCTCCCCGGCTGCCTCACATGCATCTCTTGAAGCGCGTTCTTCTCTATATTCGTGGCACCTCACATCTTGGTCTCCACATTCGTCCCAGCTCCAGTCACCACCTCATAGCCTACTCCGATGCGGATTGGGCTGGCTGTCCTGACACCCGGCGCTCCACTTCAGGGTTCTGTGTTTATTTTGATGATAACTTGATATCATGGTCATCCAAGCGTCAAGCAACGGTGTCTCGCTCGAGTGCTGAAGCTGAATACCGAGGAGTTGCTAATGCAGTGGCCGAGAGCTGCTGGCTTCGACAACTTCACACCGAACTTCATCGTGCACCAGGTCAGGCGACTGTGGTTTTCTGTGACAATGTCAGTGCTACATATATGTCCAGCAATCCAATTCAACACCAACATACAAAGTACATTGAGATTGATCTCCACTTTGTACGTGACAAAGTCTCCCTCGGCGAGATTAAGGTACTTCATGTCCCCTCAACCATGTAGTTTGCAGACATCTTTACAAAGGGTCTCGCCAGAGATATGTTCGAAGACTTTCGCACCAGTCTGAACATCGGAGGACGTCCAGAGTGAGGGCTGTTAGAGATAGTGTTTAGATAGAGTTTGTTACGTGCATGAGTGGTGACCGGCTCTCACGGCACTACACCAGCGCATGCACCACTATCACCTGTAATCTCGCTCCACCACTCATTGTACCGTGTACACTGCCTTTATATAGGCTATACTGTTATGAATACGATCATCGCTGGTTATCATCCCTTCGTCGATACTCTTACAAAGTAGTAGCCGTGAGTTTGTGTTGGTTTCATGTCCTCGATCGGGTGGCTGTCTCGAATGCTTCTTATATAGTATCGTGTTTGTTTTTTGTCTGCCTCGCGAATCATGATACTGCAGCTGTCGATCTGCCTCAGCAGGAAGTATGAATTGTGAAAGCAGTAAAATGTTTTGCTAGTAGTAATTAAGCGGGCCCAAAGTATTGGCCCATTTGTAAATGGGGCCCACTTGGTACTAAGGCCGATCAGATATTCAGGTGTATTGCCGCGATAAGGCCGGCAAATAGCAGAGCCCGTGCCGTTCACGAGGGCCCCTCTTCTCTGCAACTCCGACGTAACTCCTCGACTACGCAATGCAACATTCTGCAATCGCCGCCATCACCATGTCGGCAATGGAGAATTATAGCCGTTGAGAACCTTGAGATCACAACATGGAGTTTTTTTTTAAAGCAAATTGGCATGTGCTCTGCCGTTTCATTAAAGTAGGAGTTTACAGCATGGCGTGTGATTACCGTACTGAATATCAGACATCATCAGATAAACTGGCGATTTGGGAAACTGCCTCCTCGAGGCGAGACAAGTGTGAAGCAAACCGATCCTTCAGCACCGCAAACTCTGCCTCGTCAAAGGCGCTTCGCATGACCTTGAGACCATTCTGCAGCAACGCCATCCCTTCGCAGATTCCATCTGGCATCTTCCTCTTCTTCGCGCTAACATCCCTAGTGATCGCCGCTTTCTCAAGCCCAGGCACTACAGGAATTTCAGCATATGCTTCGACCAGCTTCTTCAGTGCTCTCCCCTCCGAAACTAGAAAACAGATCTGTTCCTCGGCGAACCATCTGTCAGTGTGCAAGGCAACCTCCTTCTGAAGATAAGCTCTCAACTCCAGCATGAACCCATTTTCATCTATACTCGTCCCTGTGCTTGCGTTGTATGAAAGGGCAGCGTCTGCGGGAACAAATTTCCAGAGTTGTGTGAAAGATGTGCGGGCAGCAAAGTACCCAAAAGAATCCATTGCAAGGTGGATGAGTGCCCAATGCCGTTCCCTCAGCAAGAAATGGTACAGATCCCATATTGCAGAGCAGAGTATGTTAGCATCATCTTCGGTAACATTCAAGTGACCAAGAATTGCCATAAAAGAGGCCATCGATGGTTTGCACTGAGATAGAACTGCATTTTGGTTATCAGAAGTGGACAGGAATAGACTCTGCAACCCCAAAGTTAACTTCTCCAGTTCATTGAATGCGCATAGATGCCTCATGTTTGAGATAATATCCAACATGGAGCTGATGTGCTTGGCGATGTGGTATTTAGTGCTATCGGATGCGGTTCCATACATATTTATGAGAGAGATGGTGAACTTAAACATGTTGGCAATGCTCTTCTCATCTATGATACAATTGTCCTTTATTTCGCTGAAAAAAGCAATGCTGAATAAATATAACAAGTACAGGAAGCAAAAAAAAAAGGCATCCATCTAGCATAAGATAGAATAAATACAGGTACAGGACAACAGACTTACCAACGCTGTAACGCAGAGGCTAGAGCATGCACAGGAAGTCCTGGTACACCCCAACTGGAAGCTGGCAAATTGATTGCCCAGTGGTTCTTGGAGTAGCCCTCCAGATGGCCAGCGAAACTACTAATCATTTTCTTCACAGCAAGCTCTTTTATACCACCAGATAATGAACTAAAAGGAAATCCTTCCATCAACAGTCCTAAGTGCAACATCGATGACTTGGAAGAGTTCTCGTCATTAAGGAAAAAAGTACATATCTGATCAACGGTTGCAGCAGAAGCATAGCTCAAGATGATACACATTGCACGTGCAACCTTCCGCAAAGCACTGAAGGGTGCAATAACAACTTCTGGTGAGGCCACACTCTTTAACAGAAGCACTAGTTGATTAATTAGATAATTTGATATTTCAGGTTCAGCATGACGCATGAAGAAACACCATAGCTCTGTAACAATTTCCAAGCAAAGGAAATGGGGATGGAAAAGGTTTACAAGCAAGAAAATTTCCAAATCATTCCAAGCAGCGCTTGAAGCAGAAGCACTAATCATAAAAGTCTTCAAGGCTTGTATAAGAGAAGTATATGCAGGTTGCCATACAAATACAGGAGAATGGTCGGCACCATATAAGGCAGGAATTTGGCAGCCGAGGATATACGAGTAAATATCTTCTGATGTTAACATATCGAGAAGAGCTTGTAACTTTTTAGATAATTCAATCACCACCTCTTCTCTCAACCATGGAGAAGTATTGAGAAAGTGCAAAAACACAATTATCTCAGCAGGTTGAAGTGCTCTGTTTCTATTGTAAACACCAAACTCCGTACAAAAAATGCCATCCAGTGAAGCCAAATTTATATTTCTCTGGCCATCTTGTTCCATGTGAGCTGTATTATTGGCTTCTTCATTTTCAAAGAAATAATGCACAAGCTGGCATTTGGACTCAGGGGTTACTTCAGGTGACTTCATTAGTGTATCTAGTAAAAGAAAGGAAGTAGGCTCCAACAATTCAACAAGTGCCTCATTTGCTGCTTTCAACTTTGGTTCTTTGCTGAATAAAATACTTAAGGATGTGATCACCAGTGCACACCTGATTAAGTCCCTGTATATAGTCATTGCTTTGGATGGATATACAGAGCAAACCCTAACAGCATTTATTAAGAAAAACTTGATTGGTAGGAATGCCCTTCTAGCTTCAGGGGTACCAAGGGTTTCTAGTGATGGTGTACACCATGTTTCAGCTGCAACTCTCAGAGATTCAATGGACAGGGAGACAAGGGTTAAGATGATATCCCCAACACTTACTTTTTCCTCTATCATTCCTTTACCAATCTGCAGTAAGGATACAACACCCTTCCATGATGCATTCAGTAAAGCTACCTGGCTTCCACCACTGGATGCTGCATGGGTTCCCATTTTACAAAAATTCTGAACAACTGATGCTGTAATCCTTGTCACACTGCTCGTAATATCTGGCTTGATATGTTCCACAGTCACCTCGTCTTCAGGGATAGTCACGTTGTGGTTATTTACTTTTGCAGCCTCAAAGTATGCCTTGCACAGTTTGACAGTTTCATCAAGAAAAACAGGTATAGTCCTAGCAATTTCCGGCGCAGCTACATGAAGTTTCTGTGACCAGATATTCGTCAGAGAATATAATATGACACAGTTTCTGCAAGATCAAAAACTTGAAAAGATTGGAACATACACTGCCATCTCATAATGACATGAACGGATTTTAAATAAAAAAAAAAGATCAAATGTACCATTTAAAGTAGCGAAAGGCCTAAAACACATGGGGATGCTGAAAAGTAATAAACAAATATATGAATGATTTGGGAGTAACTAAGCATGGGAGTAGAAAGTATTTTCCCTGTATTATGTATGAAGGGATATCTGTACCATATTGCTATCAACAAAATGATTAGGAAAAGGAGTTACAACAAATCCTTGTTCAGTAACATATCGACAGTAATGCATTTGTGTTAAACAAGCAGATGTATCACTGCCTAATTTAAAAGTTTACCTTGTCAACTATTGATGTTTCCATCAGAGAAAGCAGCTCCAAAATAAAATCTCCAATAGTATGCACCATATCGACAGTAATGCATTTCGCCACGGAAGGAAGGAGCTTGATTGTGATATTTAAGGTGAGTAAAATTATCTGGAGTTAAGAAGTTAAACTTCTATAAGATTTCTTCTAATAAAATCGCTACCATAAATGGATAAAGGACGTTTGACTATTCATATGTCTCCAGCTATGCAAATTGTTCTATTATGCCATAAAATAATGTTCTGTCAACAATTTATGCAACTTTAACTGTATAAGCCATGGTAATAGCTACAAAGAATTTGATATATACTAACTGCCATCTGTACTTAAAATGAACTCTCTAGAGGAATAGACTGAAATCGCCATCTGTACTTAAAATGAACTCTCTAGAGGAATAGACTGAAATCACAAACAGGATAGGAACAATGGATAATAATTGTCTCGTTTGACATCTCATATGTGTATTGATCTACAGTAGGCTATAAAACGGAAGCTGGTAGAAAAGGAAGGTAGCAGATGGTAAGCCAGTATATATTTGAAACACTCCACCCAAAATGACTGATTTATGAAAGCCAAAGGCATAGTTCTGGTGACCTCTGGGAGTAAACTGGAGTGCTCTTCCTCTTGGGCCTCTTCAAATTCATCCATAGATTCAATTGACCACAAAAGATGCTTTCCACACCACGAGCTGGCCTGGTATAGAATAAATTTTGCTTTAATTCGTTGAGCAAAATATAAGATAGCCAACTATAATTGGCAACCATCATCCATTATAGACTTAAATTCACTTCATCAAAACATAACAAATACCATTGCACCAAGAGTAAGAAATTGCCCCAGACAATCAGTTGTATCGATATTTGAGCATTTCAGAGCAACCTGCAAGATGGACTTGTGCAGCAAGCAATGTGATACACCTGAACATCCAGAGTCATCCCAAGATACCTAAATCTTGTCAAGGTAATATACGAGAAGTCCATTCCATAACAACTATAGTCAAAGCATCAACTAGGGAAAATCAAATCAGACCCTTCTTTTCAGTAGAGAGACCTACCATCACGTCTCTTATTTAAACATAACAAAAGGATGCATATTGAAACGATTAAATTAAAACAATGACGATGCAAACAAAAGGATACAGTCAGACTGTCGAGTATTGCATGCAGATCATCGGCTGAATAGCTAAAGGAATGCTCAAGTTGGCTGATAAGGGAAGTTCTATCCTCCAACACCTGTCATAAATCAGTGTAAAATTAGCACGATGCATTTGACTTCGTCAGATGAGCACGAATTCTAGGCAATTCCAATGCCATGGTAAAATTGCAATTTGTGGAAACAATTTGAAATGGCAGGTCGGACAAATCTCTGTAGCGTCAGCATTTCATAAATAAAAAATAACACAAAAACTTTCAACATCAGTCCTGAGCTTACCAATTAGCATGGCGAACACAATAAAAATCTCACCCTCACTGCGCCATTTGCTACCATCTAGTAACAAGAAACCCGACCAAATCATCATCCAGACACTCACATTAAATCACGACAAAGCAGCGAATACACGGAGTCCTAATCCGAAATCAAACCCTACGGAAAGGGGAACTGTCGGGCGCAACGGAGGAATGGAACAGCCGAACTCGACGAACCGCGCAGGGGTGATGAGCGATGTACGTACCTCGGAAGATTTGATCGCTTCTAGGACGGATTCTAGCTTCCCGCCTTTCGCCTCGTCGCCGCCGCCGCCCTCGCCGGCCACCTCCATGGCTCACTCGTCACTCTATCTGACTCTGGGGAGTGGAGCCGCGCGTGTTTTTTTTTTTTTTGATCGGTGGGGCCGCGCGTGCTGCTTCGCCGTTTCCCGCCTCTTCATGGTATGCGCGGGCCGTTCTCCCCCTGCGGTCCACTACTTGGGCTGTAAAATATGGAAAACATATTCTCTGTTTGGGCTTGGCGTGGCAGTCGGGCCTTAGGCCGATTGGCCCAATACCCGAGGTTACCGGCACAGGGAAAAAACGAAAATTCAGTAGATAACTTCGTGTTTCCAGGTTATGTGACCTGCCTAGAACAAGGTCTATGTATTTGAAAGCCACCACTAGCTTCGTCACTTCTTGTATAGGTGTAAATATTTTGTTCTGCACTAGTACTACTAGCACAACTATGCTGATCATCCTTTGACTAGCAGGCTAGGAGTAGATTATAAGGAGTGATCACATCCGAGCATTGGACGAATTAACCAGAGGCACCCAACCCCACGGTCTAGTGCATGATGCTGCGTGATTAGCACGTTGTCATCACTATACAAAGTTAGCAGCGCTCACGAAGTCAGTTTTGTCTACGAAAACCATCGCGTGATGAACTTGCGTAGCGGATGGGGTCGCTGGCCTTTTTACTGTCTGTAAAAATATATATACGCACACATGGAGTAATTATTAACCGCTGCAAGTCGTAGCATTATACTGTTTTTAGTATTATTGTTGTAAATTAAGACATCTCGTGCTCTTCCGATCTAGTACTAGTGTGTTGTCGACCGATACTTGTAATCTGCATCTGTCGGTGCTAGATATACGATCTCTTACACTGAAGTAAATATAAATACTAGCGAATTGTACTGGTCCCTTGATGACCAGAAGATCCAATAGCCGGGGTGGCTAAACAAACAAATTAGTGGACAGAATGGAATTTTAAGGCTTAATTTGATAGGCGTGGACGTGCATGTGCAGCGTCTTCCATTGTAGGAGTACTCTGCTGGTGACTGGAAGTTGGAAATCTCCACTGGCCAATTGCAATATTGCCTAATGCCAACTTTAATAACGGAACAAATGAAACCTTCAGAAAAGGTTTGTAAACAATGTCGGCCGTCAACGCTGCGCCCAAGCGCGGGCTCTAAATTGAATTATTTGAAGATTAATTGAGCGATTTAGCTTTGGTGTTCGCAAAAGCTCCAGAGCACAGCGTAAGACTGCATCACTCCTCTCCGCAGCGATCACAGTACGCCCTCGTCCCTCAGAATAATCGTTTTTCGCCCACCGCTATATATGCTGTACATTGTACCAGCTACACTCCAGCATGCGATCTACAGTGGCAAACTCGATCGCGCAAGTGTTGAGGGTTCCGCTCAGATCCAATTTCATTCTCTCCAGTATATAATCTTTCTGCACCAGCTAGCGTACTTCATTTGCATAAGTTTCTTCTTCTCCGTGTTAGATTCTCTACTTGTACAGAGAGCAAACCATTCTGATGCTGTTCTCGTGGTTCTTGATTCACCAGCTGATCAAATCCTCACCGAAAGCAGGCGGCGGCGGTGCTCGGCCGCGCCGGGTGGCCGTCGGCGTGAAGGGGATGGAGAAGGCGGCGGCAAACGCGTTGCCGCCGCTGCGGTTCCTCGCCGTTCTCGCCGTGATAGCGTGGACCTTCTTCCTCTACTTCCACTTCTCCGTGCTCAGCGGCACCACGGTGGAGGTGAGCCACGGGGATGACGGCGACGACCCGTGCCGGGGGCGGTACGTCTACGTGCACAACCTGCCGTCACGCTTCAACGCCGACATCGTCCGCGACTGCCGCAAGAGCGACGACCACTGGGGCGGCATGTGCGAGTTCGTCAGCAACGTCGGACTCGGACGGCCGCTCGCCGACCGCACCGAGGGCGTGCTCACGGAACGGGCCGGGTGGTACGACACGCACCAGTTCGCGCTGGATTACATCTTCCACAACCGGATGAAGCAGTACGAGTGCCTGACCAACCACTCGTCGATGGCCGCCGCCGTGTTCGTCCCGTTCTACGCGGGATTCGACTTCGTCCGCTACCACTGGGGCTACGACAACCAGACCAGGGACGCCGCGACGGCCGACCTGATCAAGTGGCTCGTGTCGCGGCCTGAGTGGCGGCGCATGGGCGGCCGCGACCACTTCCTCGTCGCCGGGCGGACGGGGTGGGACTTCCGGAGGAGCAACAACGTCAACCCGGAGTGGGGCACCGACCTCCTCGCCATGCCGGGCGGCCGGGACATGACCGTGCTCGTGATGGAGTCCACGCTTCTGCACGGCGGCGACTACGCGGTGCCGTACCCGACGTACTTCCACCCCAGGACGGACGCCGACGTGCTCCGGTGGCAGGACAGGGTGCGCGGCACGACCCGGACGTGGTTCATGGCGTTCGTCGGCGCGCCGCGTCCGGACGTGCCGATCAACATCCGGGTCCGGGACCACGTCATCGCGCAATGCAAGGCGACCGCGGCGTGCACCCTGCTGGGGTGCGCGCGCAACCTCGGCAGCACCCAGTGCCACACTCCGCTCAACATCATGCGCCTGTTCCAGAAGACCGTCTTCTGCCTGCAGCCGCCCGGCGACTCGTGCACGCGGCGATCGGTGTTCGACTCCATTTTGGCCGGCTGCATCCCGGTGTTCTTCCACCCGGGGTCGGCGTACAAGCAGTACCGGTGGCACTTCCCTCAGGACCACCTCAAGTACTCGGTGTACATCCCGGACGCGGACGTGCGGCAGCACAACGTGAGCATCGAGGCCGTGCTCCGGGCGATCCCGCCGGCGAAGGTGGAGCAGATGCGGACGGAGGTGATCAGGCTCATCCCCAGGCTGCTGTACGCCGATCCCAGGGCGCCGAAGCTGGAGACTCTCAAGGACGCATTCGACGTCACCGTCGAGGGGGTGCTCGACAGGGTGGCGCGGATCAGGAACGGCGAGGAAGTCAACAGTGGAGGCCCGGTCGACGAGGACCCGCCGTTCCTGTTCGCCTCGACGGACTCCAAGTTCCGGCCGCAGCTGTGGAGGGAGCGAGTCTACGCTAGTCCTGTTGTTGTACGCAAAAAAGAAAAAAACTCGAGTGCAGAATAGGAAGTAAACTCAAATTGGACTAGACTGGTGCCTGCAGTGACTGCAAATTTTGATCTGCCATTGTGCACGTTCAGATTTCATCTGGACCCTGGAGCATTGTGTTCAGCGGAGTTTTCAGTGAGAAATGTACAGTTTCAAAAAATCAAAATTCGTATCAAAATTTGCACTCACTGCCAGAATCTCAGCAGTACCGGCCGGCTTCGGCATCGTACCTCGGTCCATAAAACCCTTCTGATTCCGCGGGAATTTCATCGCTGATTTTAGTGAGGCGCGTTGCTTCGGCGTCACGCAGCCGACGGCCGGCGCGCCGGTGAGATCCCGGCGCCCGCCCCCGCCGAGCTGATCTCCGCCTGGTCTTCGCGGTCCTAAGACCGAGGAGGTTGATTAATCCCCAGCCATTAATTACCCTTGATCGAAGATCCGCTAATGAATTTTTTTAACCCGGCGTCAAACCCTCAATCGACGAGACCGTCAGCAACGCATGTGCCGTGCGTGCTCTCGCGAAGCTCGTCGATCGACCCAATGCGACTTCGACGCGCGCATCTTCTCTGGTCAATTTTGCACACGTAATATAGTTTTTTTTTAAAAGATCCGCACGTAATATAGTAAAAGGGCATCGTTCTTGAAGTGAAACGGGGTCGCTGAATTGAAGGGATCAATTCAGGGAGCTACAGTATCTCAAATTTGCCTTTCTCATAACCCTTCGATCGAAAATTAAAAGATGAGATCTTGTGATACAGTAAAAATAAATAATTTTTTATGCAGTAACAGCAGAAAATAATTTAGTGAACAGTATAATTTTATAGTGCTGCAGCACCTGATGCAGGTACTGTAGTAGTACTACAGTAGCCTAAATTTTATTCCACCGAGCACCGGATCCGAAGTGAAACAGAGATGATGAACAGTATTTTTTAGCACAGTAACAGTAAAACAATAATTTGGTGGCCAGTATAATTTTATTCCTCGCTGCACCGGATCCGGATCCGAAGTGGCTCAAGTCCGCTCGTCGGTAAACAAGTAGCAGAAGTTCTTTATTTTCTTTTCTGATCGGGATCCAAGGGTTCGTAACAAGCGCAGGCAGTCTTCGATTCCTCACGCAAACTCGCATTCGATTTTGGCAACCGGAGGAATCTCTCTGCTCTGGGGGACACAGTTTAGTCACCTCCGGTTTTGTTCAGTGTAAGCTTGCTTAGGTAACCACGAAAACCCACACTTCACTGGTCACCACACCGTAAAGTGTGAAACTCTCGACGGCACGGCGCGCTGCCATGGAGAAGGCAGGCGCCAACAAAGGCAGGCGGTGGCTGCTCCGCCTCCTCTTCATCGTCGCTCTGTCCGCGACGCCCTGGCTGCTCGTCTTGTACTGCCATCTCTTGGTATTCCACGGCGCGCCGCGCGCATCCATCGTCACCGTCGCCTCCGACGGCGAGGACGCCCAGCGTTTCCTACTCCAGCAAGAACAGCAGCTCAACGAGCTCCCGTCCGTCAGCGCCGGTGCGCTCCCGGCGAGTGAGGAGGAGCGGCGTTCCCACGGTGACGACGATGGCGGCGTCGACGCCTGCCAGGGGCGATACGTGTACATCCACGACCTGCCGCCGCGGTTCAACGCCGACATCCTCGGGCAGTGCCGCGTGTGGTACCCGTGGATCAACATGTGCGTGTACCTCGCCAACGCCGGGCTCGGGCAGCCGGTGAACAACTCTGACGGCGTGTTCGCCGACCAAGGGTGGTACGCCACGGACCACTTCGGCCTCGACTACATCTTCCACCTCCGCGTGAAGCAGTACGAGTGCCTCACCACCGACTCCTCCCGCGCCGCCGCATTCTTCGTGCCGTTCTACGCAGGCTTCGACGTGGTGCAGCACCTGTGGGGCCACAACGCGTCCACCAAGGACGCGCTGTCGCTGGACCTGGTGGACTGGCTCACGCGGCGGCCCGAGTGGCGTGCCATGGGCGGCCGCGACCATTTCGTGCTGACCGGAAGGACGGCCTACGACCACCAGAGGGAGACGGACAGCGACTCGGAGTGGGGGAACAAGTTCCTCCGGCTGCCGGCCGTGCAGAACATGACGGTGCTCGTGATGGAGAAGACCCCGTGGCTGGACTTCCCCTCCCCGATACCGTACACGACCTACTTCCACCCGGCCAAGGACGCCGAGATCTTCGAGTGGCAGCGGCGCATGCGCGGCATGAAGCGCGAGTGGCTCTTCACGTTCGCCGGTGGCGAGCGCCCCGACGACCAGACCTCGATCCGGAGCCACCTCATCAGGCAGTGCAAATCGTCGAGCTTGTGCAAGCTGATCCAGTGCCGGAAGGGCTCCAGGAACTGCCTCAACCCCAGCACCTTCATGGGCACGTTCCAGAAGACGCGCTTTTGCCTGCAGCCGGGCGGCGACACGATGACGCGGCGGTCGGCGTTCGACGCCATCTTGGCCGGCTGCGTGCCGGTGTTTTTCCACCCGCTGTCCGCGTACGATCAGTACAAGTGGCACCTCCCCGAGGATCATGACTCGTACTCGGTGTTCATCCCGGAGGACGACGTCCGCGCGGGCAACGTGAGCATCGAGGAGACGCTCCGCAGGATCCCGCCCGACGTGGCGGAGCGGATGACGCAGACCGCGATCGGGCTCATACCCAGGCTGGTGTACGCGGACCCGAGGTCGAAGCTGGAGACGGTCAAGGACGCCGTGGACGTGACGTTGGAGGCGATCATCGCCAAGGTCAACAAGCTCAAGGAGGAGATGAGAAGAGAGCGACAAGGGCATCAGCAGGTGCAGAGCGGCGACGGAAACATCCAGCAAAGTTAGCTCCGGTGGATCTTCATGGATACGCTACTGCCAGGAGCAGTAGTGATGCAACCATTTTTTTTTCTTTTTTTGCGGGACAATGTAGGGAGCCTGAAACGTGCAATTAACCGAGTTTCTTTTAAAAAGATTAGTTTCTTCGAGTTGTGTTCACTGAAGAGACCAGAGAGCGTCACTAACGTTTCAGCAAAAAGAAGAGAACGTTATTAAGGCCGATGACGGAAACTTTTGTGGCCTGGCCCAAGGAAGCTGCTGGCCAGCCCAATAAGCGAGCCATATCGTCGGCGCTGTTCTCCTTCACAGTTAATAGGCCTGAAAGAGGCCCATACCATTGTTCTGTCCACTTACGCGGCCCATGTGCCTCCGGTCTACCGATAGCCGGAGTTCGTCCAAAAAGCAAAGAGGCCCACACCACATTGTGCCCACTCGCGGATCCATACATGTGTCGGTTAGGCCTCAAAACGGTCGGAAACGGTCGGAAAACTATCCATCCTGTTTCTGTTTTCACATTTTCGCACCGGACGAAAACGAAAACGGGAAACTCCGAAACGGAAACGGACGGGATGAATATGAAACTTCGGAAACGAATCAATTCGGACGAAATTTATCAGAAACGATCGGTAACCGGAATTAAATCGAAAATATCCACATATAACTTCGAACATAACTATAACAAACAAATATACCATATCTCAAGTTCACAACCAACATAATAAGCAAAAAAAAATTATAAAGTCTCAAGTCACGGTTCACAAATATAACAAGTCTTAAAAAGTCTTC
>BCLF01000002.1:6728466-6755235 GCA_001602275.1 Zoysia japonica | reverse complement strand
GACGTCGCCGCGTCGGGCTCGGGCGGTTGCGCGGTGCGAGTCGCCGAGTCGGGCGGCTGCGACTGGACGGAGTGGTTAGGGTTAAGGTTGGCTGCCCGCCCGCCCCCGCCTGCTTGCCTGCTTGGAAACATTGAAAATGGGCCGATCAAACATTGAAAATGGGCCGATCAAACATTGAAAACGGGAATTGGGCGAGATTTTTTTTGACCCAATACGGGATCTCGAGTAAACGGACAGAAAATAACTGAACCGTTTCCGATCCCGTTTCTGTTTTATTTTTTCTCGTTTTCGTCCGTTTCCGTTTTCATCCCGACCGTTTTCGTCCGCACTGAAAAAACACGAAAATGAAGAGGAAACGGGACAGGATTTTCCCGTCCTGTTTTGAGGCCTAGTGTCGGTGACTCCCTGGGCCCTGGCGTTTGTTGACTCACCATTTCACCGGTCCGCCGTCCACCCGTTCTACGGACGGACCGGACTGATGACTGTTTGGCGACAGTTTAGCACACAGGACAGGAGCCAGGAGTCAAGACCTGAGCACCAAAAGATTTGAACTACTAGTATTAAGGTGGCAGCTGTATCGCTGTAGAAGCCAGTAACGTGGTCATGATCTGCTCCCGATTCTATTTAAACTTCACCTGTTCCCCTACGGCGAAAAATCAAAACCGTCCGTCCGTTTGTGTTCAGATCTCTTGGTCACTCTAGTGACACCCGTCGCAAGTGTAGGAAGAATACGGATATAAAGAAATCTCGAGGCAGCGGTTAATAAAGTACTTACAGTACCAGTACGAGCAGTAATCTCAGGGTATAATTGTACTACCAGCGCCTCGTGAAGTAAACCATGAGATATCTCTGTCTCGCCTCGGCTCACGAACATGGGGCGGGCACATGGGGCACGGGAGACGCGCGTCGGTTCGACGTCGCTGCCAGTGCCAGTCCCGCCGGTGATCGTGGACCCAACGCACGTCGCCGCCCGCGCTTCATTAGTTTACTCGATTTCCGGCAAGTCTGCTGAACGGATGAGCGCGACGGGCGCTTTTCCTTTGCGCTAATCTTTTTCCGCTTGGAGCTTCAGCGATCGCCAAATGGCGGCTTCCCGCGCGATCAGGGTGCGGAACCAGCGCAGTTAATCATGGAGGGACACCTTGTTCCTCCTGACCGGAGAGAGCTGCGACCCACTACGCGTCACGCGACGGACCTTAAATGATAAATGATGGTCGAGAAGAGGGCAGCGCATGGGTCCATGGAGGCGATGCGTGATGCACGGTTCGTCATCTGTACTTCGTCCTAATTATTTGGATCTTCTTGCGATTGACAGTCCAACTACAAAAGGTTTCTGTTTGTGGTTTGCCATGATGCCTGCATCTTGTCGATTATGACGTGTGTCCTAGAATAATCCAAAAGTACGTGCCCGTTGGCCGTTGTTTGGTGCAAGTAGACACGAAGATACGGAGCGTCGACGCCATTTCGGTCTCGAACCGTCGAAAATTAACAACGCGTCATGCGAAGCTCTGAAGCCTAGCACTAATATGCATTTAAAATTCAAAACCACTCCCGGTTTACGAGCTCCGACAGGGGCCCCGACCCGGGTCAAGAGCGCCGAGGCCCAAAAATACGAGTACGGCGTGAAACCTTCTCCTCGAAAGGAGAAAGAATCATCGGAGCCGGTGTCGGCAGCACAGTGCCATCCTTTCATTTACTTTTGGGATCTGAGGCGGATCCGGCCGCGCTTCCCTATCTGTGTGCGCCTGCTGCGGCAGCTATAGCGCGAGCCGGGGCGGGCAACCTGTGCCAGCGACCGGCACGTCAGCGCGTGCAGTGCATCCCACAGCCACGCGGCTGTCCACCGACGATGCCGCCGGCGCGCCCGCACGTTTGTCTTCTGCAGGCGCCGCGCCGGCAGTCCCTGGTCTATAGTTTAAAAGTCGCCGGTCGAAGGGCTGGAGCCTGTGGCTTTCACGCACCGGCCCCTTGAACTTGATTTTCCTTGCGTGCTGTTAGCGTCATGGCGTTCCGTCGTGAATAATGAGGTGATTGCCACAAACAGAGCACATTGACGATGAATCAAAATGTGGACCGGAAGAAGTGCACCACTAATTTGCATTTCTTTTCCTTTTGCTGGTCAACTATAATGACGCACGCATGAGCTTGAGTGCAATTTGTAACTCCAGTCTACATTTTTCTCCAATTGCTCATATCTAAATGTGAAAATTAACGAACCCATTTAGGTCAACAAAATGAAAAGCACCGAAAGAGTCGACGAGTGTAAAATTCTAGAGGCACATCTCGAAATGAGACAATAAACAAACATGTCCCTAGGAGCCACTGGTAAATTATACTCGAACAAATTTGGAAAGAAACATGAGACAATTTTAGACGTTCGTAGACAGTGGTATCCGATCGAAATGTTGTCCAGCATGCTGGTGGCAGGAAATGAACAATTTAGGCAACAGGTGCAACAGCCAGCAATTACGCGTTGCACCCTGACGCACGGTACGCGGATTATTCGTTGCTTCCGCCTCCTGCCGGCCTTCCCACCGCCACGTTCCAACGGCACACGTCTACGCGCACGCCACTCCTGCCCAACGTCCTGCGCTGCGCCATCAAAGACGGCCGCCCCGCCATCATCCTTCCAAACCCCACTCCAAATCCCAGAAAAATACAACATCCGGGACCGGCATCGAGCGGAATTGCGCTGCGCGCTCGTCGTCGTAATAAGCCGCTCCCTCCCTCAGTCATCTCGCAGAGCCAAAAACCCAAACCTCTCTTCTTCTCTCTTCCCCTCTCGAACGATCCGGATTTTCCGCCCGGCGCGCCGAATCCCGTCCCGGGTCCGCCGCCGCTCCGGCGACCCTTTCTTTCTACCGCGCCTTTCGCCGGAGGCTCCTGGCGTCGATGGGGCGCGGCAGCCCGTGATTTCGGGTGTCGGTGGTGGTACGGGCGCCGCGGCCACCCATGAGGCGTCGGTCCGTCCTGCCGGCTCACCAGGACGACATGGAGAAGGGCGGCGGGAAGCAGCCGCCGTCGCGCCTCTGCTTCCTCGCCACGCTCACCGCCATGTTCTGGGTCCTCATCTTCTACTTCCACTTCGCCGTCATCTCCACCGACCCCGACGCTTCCCCCGCGCGGACCCCCGAGGTTCGCATTGCGCGCACCGTCCTCCCGTTGCCCGTACCTGACGGCGACGAGCTTCCCCTCGCGCAACCTGCCCGCGTGTCGCAGCAGCCGCCGCCGCCTCCTCCCGTTGCGCCGCGCCCAAAAGTGGTGGAGGAGGCGGAGTACGCGGCGGGACTCCGGCAGGAGGCGCCGCCCAAGGTGGCGGCGCCGTACCCGTTCGAGCTCGCGCTCAAGACGGCGGAGAACAAGAGCGACCCCTGCGGCGGCCGCTACATCTACGTGCACGACCTGCCGCCGCGGTTCAACGAGGACATGATCCGGGACTGCAAGACGCTCAGCGTGTGGACAAACATGTGCCGGTTCATGAGCAACGACGGCCTCGGCCCGCCTTTGGGCAACGAGGAGGGGGTCTTCTCCAACACCGGGTGGTACGCCACCAACCAGTTCGCCGTAGACGTGATCTTCGGCAACAGGATGAAGCAGTACGAGTGCCTCACCAAGGACTCGTCCATTGCTGCGGCGATATTCGTGCCGTTCTATGCTGGTTTTGATATCGCAAGGTATCTCTGGGGTTATAATATCTCGACCCGGGATGCCGCGTCGCTTGATTTGGTCGATTGGTTGATGAAGAAGCCTGAGTGGAGCGTCATGGGTGGGCGCGACCATTTCTTGGTGGCTGGGAGGATCACTTGGGATTTCAGAAGGCTGACGGAGCAAGAGTCTGATTGGGGCAACAAGCTGCTTTTCTTGCCGGCTGCCAAGAACATGTCGATGCTCGTGGTGGAGTCCAGCCCCTGGAATTCAAATGATTTTGGAATACCATATCCCACATACTTCCACCCAGCCAAGGATGCTGATGTTTTCCTATGGCAGGAGAGAATGAGGAGCTTGGAACGCCCATGGCTGTTCTCCTTTGCAGGAGCTCCTCGTCCTGGTGATCCTATGTCCATCAGAGGGCAGCTCATTGAACAATGCAGGAGCTCAAGTGTTTGCAAATTGTTAGAGTGTGACCTTGGAGAGAGCAAGTGCCACTCCCCGAGCACAATCATGAAGATGTTTCAGAGCTCTTTGTTCTGCTTGCAGCCCCAGGGTGATTCCTATACGAGGAGATCTGCTTTTGATTCCATGTTGGCTGGCTGTATACCTGTTTTCTTCCATCCTGGTTCAGCATTCGTCCAATATACATGGCATCTGCCAAAGAACTATACAAGATATTCAGTCTTCATCCCTGAAGATGATATCCGCACAAAAAATTCCAGCATTGAGGACAGGTTAAAAAGTATTCACCCTGATGTGGTCAAGAAAATGAGAGAAGAGGTCATCAATCTTATACCAAGGGTGATATATGCTGATCCTAGGTCAAAACTGGAAACACTCAAAGATGCATTTGATGTTGCTGTAGATGCAATTATTAACAAAGTGACGACATTGAGGAAAGATATCATTGCCGGCCGTGAACATAAAGACTTTGTCGAAGAGAATAGCTGGAAGTATAATCTGTTGGAAGAGGGACAACATACAGTTGGACCTCATGAGTGGGATCCATTCTTCTCAAAGCCCAAGGACAAAGGTGGAGATTCTAGGAGTTCGTCTGCTGAAGCTGCCAAGAATTCCTGGAAAATTGAACAAAGCGGCCGGAATTAAATCCAAGAGCTAGTTCACCTTGCAGATTCCATCACGGGAGCAGAGATTTGTATCCTCGCTGAAGATGTTCTGATGCAGATATGTTGCACATAGGTCAAGATCTTGTACCTATGGTGATCATGAACATTACTGATGATCAAGTTCACCCTGCACTTGTACACAGCCTTTCCACCAAAAATGCTTTGGGGAATATTTAGCACCTGGCCTTCGCTTTACCCCTATAAATATCATTTTCAACATACATTTGTTGATGTTTTGGCTCAATAATCCTTTGTAAGTTATTACAATGTTTAGAGGTATATCAGTTTCGCTAATTTTCTATCTTGTAGTTTGTTGTTTTGTGTTTAGAGCCATGTGTTTTATTTGGTCTTTTTGTATACTACTATTACCATGTAAACAAGAAGAGACATATGGGAGAGCCTACTTTTCGCATACAAGGTATAGTTTGTTACAAGTTGTAGGGTTTAACTTGTCATTTGTCCTGTGCCATCCTGCCTATAATAGGCTCAGCTAAGTGATGATATGCTAACACTAAATAGTTTTTACTGTTATCTGGGACTGGTTATTCCTTAAGCCCGAGCTGCTATCTTCTGTCATTTCTGTGTGAGTTCCTTTTTCACAGCTCGTATGAGACTGATGTGACCATGCTGGCCAACTTTTCATATGACTATTATGTTTCTTCAAACCAAGTTTTCAACTAATCAGAAGGTTATATTGACATCAAAATGTGAATTATCTAATGGTTATGAATTGAATTGGTTTTACAAAGTCAGTCCTTTGAGTACTTGGGTACTGACTTTCAGCACTTTTCTATGCTTGTGTGATTGTGTAATGGGGGTACTATATAACTAAGGTTTATGTCTACCCAGGAGCTGGATGAAAGACATGGAGATCTGGCTTCATTGGTAAGCACATGATGTCGTCAAATCTGAAGGGCAAAGGAGGGCATATTTGTACTGATGACTGGTATTTGCTTTGTGTGATTTCTTTCTGTGGATGGATTGTTATCTCTCACTGTCTAGAAGAACATATCATGCTGATCTATTCAATATCATTATAGACCAAATCAGTTGTCATACGGACAGTAGTTATATTTGAAATGGTTCCTTCAGTTTTTCGCTGCGTTGTTTTTTCAGATCTTTTTTTTGTACTACTACTGAGTAGTGCTTCAGTTTCTTTTTGTTTTGTTTTTTAGTCTTTCACTGTGCTGGTAACATATTTCTCTTCTTAAATGAAAGATCAGTGCTCTCTCGCTGCTGTACATTCCTTATGCCAGGAAACTGGGGTGTTTGTCTGATCTTTCCATGAAAATTAGGGTCTGTTACTAACAGGCAGCCATTAGCCCATGAATGAGCTCGAGTCGAAAAGGCCACATGCCTGTCGGCGTCGTTGGCTAACAAAGGCGAATAGGCAATAATGCCCTCCACGCTCGCAGGTTTCCTGGTGAAGTTGGCACTGCTCCGACCTTTGGGAGTCGAATTTGGGCCCAGGCAAGCAAAGCGATGGTGTCACCTCAAAGCATAGGATCAACTGATGGCGTAAGGACCATATTGCATTGCAGTTCTTTTTGTCCATGGATCTGCGCTGAAAACCCTTGTGCTCGATATGTACTCATACAATGAACCGGAGTTAGCTGAGGAAGTGTGGTGTTAGGTGTCGTGAATTGGACTCAGCTTATCTTCTCCGGTGGTATCCTACCCTTTTTTTTTTTGCGATGGGCCTCCTACATATTCTCATGGTATGGTGAATTTTCATTGCACTTCCTCTTTCATCACGGTAGATCCACCGAGAAATAAGTGCATCTCATCCTTTTTTAGAGGCACCTTTGATTTTTGCAAAGGCAAGATCCGAATGGGCTCTAGTCATGAGGCTGAGTTTTTGAGAGCCTGATAGGGTCGTAATTGTGGGCCTGACGCTGCCTTACGGGCCTTAAACGAATAATGGGCCGAGCGGAATAGGGCCGACCCCATATGCATTCACACTCGCTAAAAAAAAGGAAAATCTGATCTAAAAATGGCTAGTAAATAGTAATCTCCATAGCAAATGTTACTTACTTTGTAACCTAAGAATGTTTTATCTATTATTCAACGGGTCCAATTGTTTTATACATCCTAAATAAAACTGTAAACATATACACATTGGTTACATTAATTCCCTCTACCTCCGAAGGTAAAAAATAATAATGAATACAATCTATGCAAACAAAAAATGTTGTAGATTACATGTGCTAAGTACAGAGCAGAAATTTTGCTGATGCCAGAGTCACCTATGGTCACCCGTGGTCTATAGGTAATCGGAGTCTGGCGACGTCGTGAACACCGGCTTGTCCTTGTCCACGACGGTGGCGGCCACCGTTGCGCTGCTGCTCTTTCGCCGCGGCTTGGCCTCGCCGAGCATGGTCACCACGTCCCGCATCGTGGGCCGGTCCTTTGGGGACTTGGCCGTGCACAGGACCGCGATGCGGAGCACCAGCAGCATCTCCTCCCGCACATGGTCCACGCGGCCGCCGACGCTCGCGTCGAGAAGCTCCTCCACCCCGCTGTTGGTGCGCAGACGTTCCCTGATCCAGCCGACGATGTCCTGGGTCTCGCCGTACTCCGGCTCGATCGGCCGCCGCCCCGTGAGCAGCTCCATCAGTACAACCCCAAAGCTGTAGATGTCGCTCTTCTGGTCCACCTTCAGCGTGTACCCGTACTCTGTTTGAATTGGCCAGAATAACATCAGTAAATATAAAACGAGGTTATTTAGCATACAAATTCCAGTGTACGCGATAATATCTACAGAAAATTGGCAAATCGATACTGACCTGGAGCGATGTAGCCGTACGATCCGGCGACCGTGGAGACGGTCTCATGAGCTCGTGCCATGACGCGGGCGAGCCCGAAATCCGCGATCTTGGCGTCCATGTTGATGTCGAGGAGCACGTTGCTCGACTTGACGTCGCGGTGAATGACCGGCGGCCGGCAGTCGTGGTGCAGGTACGCGAGCCCAGCCGCGACGCCCGCCGCGACATTGTAACGCGACACCCAGTCCACCAGCATCTTGCCCTTCCCCTTTCCGTGCAGCGCTTCCCACAGGCTGCCGTTGACCATGTACTCGTACAGCACCATCGTGTCCAGGTTGTTGCTCACGTACCCCAGCATGCGCACGACGTTGCGGTGCCGGAGCCGGCCGAGGAGCTTCACCTCGGCGGCGAACTCGCCTCCGGCCTCCATGTCCTGGCGCCCGTCGGCGGTGGCGGCATCCTCAGGGCACCCGGCTGCGCGCCACAGTTTCTTGACGGCGACAACGGCGTGGTGGCGTGGCATGTCGGCGCGGTAGACCACCCCCGTGCCGCCCATCCCCACGATGTTGTCCTCCTTGATGCACGCGAGCACTTCGGCGCTGGTGAAACTCAACCGCTGGAACGCCGTGAGGCGCCACGGCCACGCACCGCTCCCGTCTTCCTCGAGGCCAGCATCGTCACAGCAGCCACCGTTGGCATACCAACGATGGTACAGCTGCTTGCCAAGGAAGGCGGCGACACATGCCACAAGGGCGGCTGAGATGCCGATCGCCCATCCGGCCGCGATGTGCTTCACATGTGACCGCCGGGTACCAGACGCCTCAGACGACGAAGTCCGCAGGGAGCTAGATCCGCACGGCGGCAGGATGCCACCACACAGGCCCGGGTTCCCGGCGAGCTCGTCTGGGTTGATTGTCTTCAACAGCCCCGTTGATGGCACGGGACCAGTGAGGTTGTTGTTAGCCAGGTTGAGCATTTCGAGCGCCGGCGAGCTGCCGAAATTACGCGGAATCTCGCCGGAGAGGAAGTTGTTGGAGAGATCGAGGACCGCCAATGTGGACAACATGGCGACAGACCCAGGGATCTGCCCGGTGAAGTGGTTGTTCCGAAGGTTCAGCGAAACGAGCCTCTGGCACGATGCTAGACTGGCCGGGATTGCACCAGACAGACGGTTGCTGGAGAGGTCGAGTGCGGACAGGGATGGGCATTCGCCAATCTCATCCGGCACACCGCCCGTCAGCTCGTTGTCCGCCGCGGCGAACGTTTGCAGCACCGGAATGGACAGGATGTTCGACGGCAGCGCCGACCGCAGCTTGTTGTGCGAGAGATCGATGAAGGAGAGCGACTTGGAGAGCGCCAACTCGTCGGGGATCTCGCCCGACAGTTCGTTCCCGGCGATCTCGAGACGTTGCAGCCGCGGAAGCCGCCCGAACCCCGCGGGTATGGTGTCGTTGAGTCGGTTGTTTTGCGCGCGCACGCGAACAAGCGAAGAGCAAGTGGTCAGGCCCGCTGGGATCGGGCCTGTGAAGACATTGTTGAACAGGATCAGCTTCGTCAGGTTGCCGCTGTCACAGAGACCAGCAGGCACGGGCCCCGACAACGCGTTCGTCGACACGTCGAGCCACTGCAGCGGCTGCGCGCTGCCGAGAGACGGAGGCAACGGGCCGGTGAGTGAGTTGTTCCACAACTCCAACACCTCAAGCTTGGGAAGTTCGCCAATGCCCGCCGGTACGCCTCCCTTTAGCCTGTTGCACATGAGGTTGAGCAGTTGCAGGTTAGTGAGCTGCGCTAGCTCAGCTGGGATGGTGCCGGTGAGCGCATTGTCGGAGAGATCGAGCATGACGAGGGAGGAGATGTTGCCGAGCTCCTTTGGTATCGGGCCGCCAATGTTGTTCTTGTAGAGGTAGAGGGTGTTGAGGTACGGCAGCTGACCGAGCTCCGAAGGAATAGGACCTTCCAATTTGCCGATCGCCAGGTCGAGATACTGGAGATTCCTGAGTTTGCCAATGGCAGCCGGGATAGCGCCGGAGAACTCATTGTAACCAATAATGAGCTGCTCCAATGCCGACATCTCGAACAGCTCCGCCGGGAGAGCGCCGCCGAGGTTGTTACCAGAGAGGCCTAAGAACTTGAGCTTCTGAAGCTTGCCGTAGGACTTCGGGATTGAGCCGGAGAAGAAGCCGCCTCTGAAGTCGATCATCTCAAGTGCCGTGGCATTGCCGAGGTCCACCGGAAGCGGGCCGGCGAAGTTGTTGCCCGACGCGTTGAGGTATGTCAATGAGGCGCACGCGCCGAGGCCGGCCGGGAAGTGGCCACCGAAGTTGTTGTCGCTGACATCGAGCTCTTGGAGAGTCGGAATGGAGACGAGCACCGGCGGCAGCTCGTCAGCGAACGCGTTGCTCTGCAGGAGGATCGACGTGAGTCCGGAGAGGCCGATGATGTCCTCGGGGAAGGTACCGCTCAGGTTCATGCCGGCGAGGTTGAGGCCGGTGACGACGCCCTTGGCATTGCAGCTCACGCCATCCCAGGTACAATGCGATGAGGCTGACGCAGCATTCCAGCCCTGGAGCTTGCCCAAGGGGTCGACGAGCGACGCTTTGATGGCTAGCAGTGCTGCGGCCTCGCCTGCGGCATTGCACACGGCAATGCAGCTCAGGAGTGCCAAGGAGAAGGACAAGAAGAACAGGTGTGAAGTGCTACTCTGCTTTGGAGTAGCACTTGTCATACTCGGTTCCTCTGTTCTTCCTTTCTCCTTCACTCCTCTGCCCTCTCCTGCTCTTCTTCACTAGCTCCGTGTTTTCATTGCCTTGTCAGAAGGAGCTGAGAAATGGAGGGCAACTCTAAGGAAGGTATATAGGGTTATGTCTATGATTAGGATGAGATTAACACATTAATTAATTTGTTTGTAGAGGGATTGGACAATAAAATACTAGTACTCCGTGGCATGCTACTGCGTTGATGCACTGCTGCTTGATGTAGTGTTAGGTACATAAACATGGGGTTAGTATCCTCTGTGGGGCCATGGATAGCATAAGAACAGCTCGGTATGGGAGTGTAAAGGTTAGGCGGAGGCATGGACCTAGGCTGGAAATGTTCTTGGAATTATTGAGAGCTTGGAGAGACATGGCCCATGTGGTTAAGGGAATGTGTGAAAGGCAAACCAGAGCACTTGTCATTGGAGAGAGAAATTTGTCTTGTTGATTTAAACAAAGGAATGTCAATCATTGTATTGACAGAGAACATGGTGGTTTCCACTGGAGTAGATTCCCTGCTGCATTTTTGTTCACGTAGAGCTATTTTTGTAGTTATGAATGTTGTTGATTTGAAGAGTAGATTAAGCTCGAGGGTATGGTTCTACTGTTGCTTATAATTTGGAGCACTCTTTAACAGAATTAATCATTAATTACGGTATGAAAAGATCAATCAGTACTTATTTCAACAAAATGTTTTCATATTTTAGTTCTGAATTAATGGTAAAAAAAATTATCGTTGTGAGCAGACTGTTTTGGCAGGAAGCTGAAACAAAACTCATCGTCATTCTGGAACGAAACAATCAAATTCGCATCAATGAATTCAGGTGGGTAGTCTCCCCCCTGACTGTAAAAAAAAACCGCGTCAATCGAGTGCGCATCATCAATCATGACGGAAAATCTGAACAATGAAAGTTCACTAAACTGAACAGGCATGGTTAACAACAAGATATTTTAATTGCCCAATGTTTAGTATAATCTACTAGAGGAGGCAGGGCTACATAGGAAGATCAACAAGCGGCCAAATGTGCTGCGGGAGTTTAACAAATGGCTGATTCTAACGCTAGTACTTCTTGCAGGTACCATGTAACTCGTGTCAGTGATCCTTGCATGGGGCAAATCTAGATGCACTGTAAGATTCTGTTCCAGGTGTCATCGACAGCTCTTAGTTTAACCATCTAATTGCTGGGATTGAAAAGCGAGCAAGAATCTTCTATCCTTGTTATTTCATCAGGCTTGACTGCTGGTAAGAAAGAACCACTTTGTTCGTCTTCAGCATGCCTGACAAGGTGATGAGGTTCTAATGATCTATTGCAGAATCATTCCAGTGAATCATAAGGCACATATTCCATGTAAGTATAAGCAAAATTACAGATACATTTTTTGTTAAAAGGATTAGCAGCATTGAAGGAACAGGCATGCACTTCCTGGACTAGCAGCATATGCACAACTTGCCCACGCTAAATTATTTTAGCACATGGAAATGATATTCTCTTTATTGATTAGATTCTTGAAGACGTCAGACTTTAGTTTCTGTAGCATAATGGCTGTTGTCAAGTTCAGGAAATCATTTTCCTATTCTTCTCAAGAGAGTCACTTTATAATTTTATTTTTAGTTATCAAAGAAGAACTATCGATTTGAAGTCTGTAAATTATAGAGTATACTGAAGGTTAAACTTTATAGCTTTATTTTTTGTTTCCATCACATATGTGAGACAGTGAGATCGTAAACTTTCTCGTAAATGATCTGCACTGGAAAAAGCACCGGATCCTGGAAAGCTGGCATGACCTAGCGCTTGAGTAAATTACTAATACAGTGACTGATGTTACATGATGATGTAAAGCTAGCAACCAAGCAAGTCCAAGAACTCCAATCAGCGTCATCATCCGGCATTTCTCTTTCAGACTGTATGTGGCTTCTTTTATGTGTCTGTAAACTCTAGCACTGAGTTTCGATGTAAATATGAAAATGACAGTATAATTGCTGAGTTATCTGATTTTGTTTAATCAGACTGCCAATATGGGGCGTTTCAGAGATCAACTAAAGATAAGAAGGGCATTAAGGGTCTTCTATCCTCCTTCACTAAACTTGGCAGCACACTGTCTTTAGTGTAAGTGGTTTGGCACCATGGCATTGACAAGTTCACAAATAAATAAGAAGCTGCAAGAGCAGTGCTGGGTTAACATGAAATATACAATTCATCTTTATCCTATCTCCAGTTAAACATGTAAAAAGTAGTCACATTACTTTTCGCTGAGGGAACATCCAGGTTATAAACAAGCACTGCAAAGTACAGGCAGGAACAGGACCCTTGTCCTCCCTTCAAAAAGTCAGCCCAACTGACTCAACTGTTTCCACTTTACCAAGTGTCAAAATTAATAATCCCTTCTTTGTAGCTCGCTTTACACAACAAACAACATGACCCCAAACTCCAACTACTGGCCGGCCCTCGCCTCCTGGGGTGGTGGCTTCCTCTCAGAACCTTCCCATGTTACAGACGCGCGGACATTATTAGACCCACCTGGTTGGCACACATGAACACCATACGCCGATGGATTCTTCTAACCTTCTCACTTCTCAGGGCATGTTATCTCAACAGCTACGACTTTTCAGTTTTATTCTTGATAGATACCAGTGTCACAAGTTGCTGCCAGTGATGAATTCAGTCAGAAACCATGAAGAAATTTCATATTTCTCTGAACCAAAAAAAAAACATTTTGAACCATTATAGTATCTCATTACATATTTACATATATGATGCTTTTCATCATAACATAGGAGCAGAGATGATCCCAAACAGTTCCCCAAACCGCCAAGCAGGACGGCCGGATCTGGGCTCAGTCGGTAGGACAAGCAAGGGATCGAGGAACAGCGAAAGACGGCGGCAAGAAGGTGCACCAACTCCAAGTGCACGCGATCAGCCCTCCTCCCTCCCAAGTCCCAACTCGGTTACCTCCTCCGCTGCGCTTCGCTAGCCCACATGCAGGAACACATGGCCGTCATGTCGCCGCTCGCGTCTCCCCCGTTTTGTTAATTCCTCCGTGGCAACGGCCAGCGCAGGAGGTAAGATGGGGGCCATGTGGAGTGGAGGAGCGCTCGGCTCCTCTCGCTTTGCAGCTTCCGAAAATTCTCTCTTGCATTGGAGGGTGGATTCTCTGGATTTCCTCGGTGCAGATTATTTCACATGCCGTGGTGTGCGAGTCTATCATTGAACAGAGGAAGTTTCCAACGGAAAGGCTACTGCTCCTCTCTAGAAATTCGAATTTCTCATTGGAAAGGCCATTTATCCGTACCAATGGTACCTAAGAATAATCCGCGCAGCCGTTCTGTTGGTGAAATCGATCGAGGATTGTGCAAAATTAGGTCGCACGCTGGCACATTTCTAATGCAGCATGCAGCAAGTCACATGCTGACATGCAAGCTGCTTTCGTAGCTAGGCGTAGTTGTTGATGGGTAGTGTGAGCCGGACGGGTTGCCGTGGAGCTGGAGGCTCTCTTCCTTCCCGAACCCCGTCATCGATTCATTGCATACTGCCGCTTGTGATTAATCTTGTTTAGGCACATGGTTTGGTTTGTAAACAGAGCGCGTATGCGCCACCTGTCGCTGGTTATTTGGTGCCGGCGGTGCACCGGAACGAGTACGACGCGGTCTCGTTGTTGAGACACGGCTGACGCTCGTGTTCAAGTCACCGGTTAACACTACAGAAATAATTTCGCGGCATCTCCAGTACCGGGGAAAGGGACCTCCTCGCGTGCGCGCGGCGCAGTTGCCCGGCGAGGTCGCCGTCGCGAGCAGGCGAACCCGTTGTCTTTCACGGCAGTTTACACACGGACACGGTCACCCAGTCCCCCAAGCACTCGTCCACCTCTAGGCCCGACACGCGGCGTAACGAACACGATTCGGGGCTGTTTGGCCCATCTGCTGCGCCCGTTCCAATTCTGATAACTCGGGCCGCGAATTGTTTTGACTATCAACCGCGCCGGATGGCAAGGCCAGCCCACGGGAGGAGCCATATGGGCTACGGCCTACGAAGCCCGGAAGTCATCTGCTCGACGTAGACCTCTAAATCCTCCTCCATCACTAACTCATTAAAAAAACACCATCATCGTGTTGTATTTTGATCCTTCTTCATTATCGATGCATTCTCAATAGATGAAGCTAAATCATAGCTACACGTAGGGTGTGTGCAACTCATAACATTCCTTATGCATCTCCATGGCTAGACTACGAAAAGTCATTAAAATTTGTGGACTTGAGATTACACTTAGCAACAGAACATACTCGCGAAAATTTTAGGTCTCCTCCTAGCTGTCTGTTCAGGTTTTAATTTATCTGAAAAATAATTTAGATTTCGGCTGTTGCACGTAAAGGGGCTTAAGGCAAACCCAAAAAAGAGAAGAAGCACCAAACACGGTTCAGGTCAGTCTCATCAGACGCGCCAGTTCACCGGCCACCAATATCTGCAAACCTTTCCGGCTCGTACCCTGCTGCCGAGATCCCTCCCCTCCCCAGACCCCAGCGCTTCCCATGCAACCCGCCGCGCCGGCCGCCCTGCCGACCGGCGTCATCCCCAAGGACTCCCGCCAGCTCCCCTGCCTGCTCCTCTCCTCCCTACTCCTCCTCCTGCTCCTCCACCTCCTCTCCACCTCGTCCTCCCCCACCCCCTCACCTCCGCCTCCGCCTCCGCCGCCCCGCCGCGCGCCGCTTCCGATCGCCGCCGCCGTTTCCTCCGCCGGCCCGGCGCGCCCCACCCTCGCATTCCTCCTCACGGGCTCGGCGGGCGACGCCGACCGCCTCCTCCGGCTGCTCCTCGCCACCTACCACCCCGGCAACCTCTACCTCCTCCTGCTCGACCGCGCCGCCTCGGCTGCCGAACGCGCGCAGCTAGCCCGGAAGGCGCGGACCGGTCCCGGCCGCCCCAACGTCCATGTTGTCGGGGACCCCGGGCTCGCCAACCCGCGCGGCGCGTCCGCGCTAGCAGAGACGCTGCACGGCGCCGCGCTGCTGCTGCAGCTCGGCCAGGAGTGGGACTGGTTCGTGCCCCTCGACGCCGCCGACTACCCGCTGGTCACCCCCGATGGTGATTCCTCTCTTCTCTGCAGCCAATTGGATACCTTTGTCTTTATGCATGCGATAGACTGTAGTGTCGCTGAGGTGTTCTAGATAGATCTGGACATTGCTAAATCAGAAGAGCATTCATCCATATACACTGCTCTTTCATGATAACGTACAAAGAAGTGTCACCATGGAGTTTGGACACATAAATTTTTTTTCTGTATTATTTGTGCAGCATATCTGTATTTACATCTGGCCACTAGTTTCACTTCCCCACTCAATAGATAAGTATGTTATAGTGTTTTGAAAATGAATCTTGCATATGGAACAGTGCAGTAGGATGTTGTGTCTGGAATGGTGCAACAGAATCTTGTTTGCTGTGTCTGGAATAGTCCAACAATCACATGAATGGCGATTAACTTTCTGCTGACTCAATTGGATCGTGGTCTTAGAACTGATTTTCACTGAGCTTGGAAATCAATATATTTATCTCATTTTTATGTGCTATGTATTGATTAGTTGAGCTTTCAATGTGTGTCACACACAACTGTGTATTGACACTGAAGCTACAAGTGCTTGCCACTTTAATTCTGTTAGGTCTTAGGTAGTCTATTTAGTCTTTTAGTTAGAAGTGATAGGCAAGAGCTGTAGTCAATGCTTTAAATTTTCTTCCATTTCCATATGTATTGGAAATCATTGTTTGTGATTAGCTCTTGTTAGCTGACTTGACTCCAAATTGCAGATCTCCTCCATGTTTTGTCATATGTACCAAAGGATCTCAACTTCATTCAGCATTCGAGCTATATTGGTTGGAAGGAGTAAGAACATTTCATGGCAAATATCTTTTGCTTTCACTTCCATTCTTGAGTCTTGAATTCAGGATTTGAAGTTCATGACGCTGTATGTCTGTGCGTTCAGGTCAAGACAGATGAGGCCAATTGTTGTCGATCCTGGTCTATATCTCTCATCCAGGGATGATATCTTTTACGCCACTCAAAAGCGTGACCTGCCCAGTGCTTACAAATTATTCACAGGTGAGCAAATTTTTCATGGAATTTCCGCTAGATTCAACTTTGACCGTAATTTTTCTGTTGTTGAATGTGTTCTATTTGTAGTGTTATTGTCCATCATCATTATTGTATTTGCTCAACACAAATACTGTTTACTATTTCCATCTACTCCTTTCATTAACCACTATACATTGTACCATGGATGTAAGTTCTGAAGCCATGGTTTGTATTGATAGACACAATTATCGATAGCGGAACTCGTAGCTCCACAATACCTTTCATAGCGTACTTCTATTTGGCATGTTTATCTTTGTCATAGGTGCTGGACTAAAAGTTAAAGCTGTATTTATTTATACCTACTGTTTCCATGCAGGCTCTTCATCTGTTATCCTTTCTCGTAAATTTGTTGAATATTGCATCGTCGGTACGGATAATTTGCCAAGAACTCTGCTGATGTACTACAGTAACACGCCCTTGCCACACAGGAAATATTTCCAGACAGTTGTTTGCAACTCCCCTGAGTTCAATAGGACTGTAGTTAACCATGATCTGCACTATTCAATATGGGATGCTTCCTCCAAAAATGAGCCACGGCTACTGACCATGGCTGATTCTGAAAATATGACCCAAAGCGGTGCAGCATTTGGGACTAGATTTCCCAAGGATGATCAGATTCTTGATCACATTGACGAGAAAATTTTGCATCGCTTATCTGGTGAGCCAGTTACAGGTGGGTGGTGCATAGATATCGGTGATGATAGTCCATGTGCTTTTTCAGGTGACCCAGATGTTATTAGGCCTGGGCCTGCAGCGACGAAACTGGCCAAGTTCGTTGCTCAAAGGCTGTCCTCTCAAAACTTTTATTCCCAGCAATGTGTATGGGATTGATGGTTGTAACTGTATTACGAGGAAACCATAATTCTTTTGCATTTGTCATGTGCATTTCGCTCCTTATACCTGGTGTGCTTCTTTATTGAGTCGTGGTTCTGCGATATCCTAAACAAATACTCTCTCCGTTTTTAAATTGATACCGTCGTTGATTTTTAATATCAATTTTGATCATTCGTTTTATTCAAATTTTTTTGATAAGTATAGTATATTTTGTTATAATTTGATTTGTCATTAGACTTATTTGAATCACAATTTCGAATTTTACGTATTTGAATAAATTTTTTTAATAAGACGAATAATCAAAGTTGAAGTTAGAAATCAATGCGACATCAATTTAAAAGAGAGACGCACGTCGATGAAATGGGACATGTGGCTGAAATCTTTTGCAATCAGAATGTCATCTTGTTTCCAATTATATATTTGGTTGGGTTTATCCTAATCCTCAGCTGTGATGTTACATTGCTGCGACGGCATAAGCCGTTGCTAATAACAGCAGGAAACGTGTGGCACCTTTGGCAGGATGCGTCTCATCCCGTGTCTAGAGTGCCTGTACCTTTCTTGTCACCGTTTCTCCACGCAGCACCGCACGAACGCCAAGCGGAGCCTATAAGAGCAAGGCAAGCGCCAAACGGCGTAGCCGCGTAGGCGCCAGGCTCGCGTGTCTTTTACTCTGGACGTGTAGTCAGCCAGTCCCAGGCTCACGAAACATGCCAGGTCCATTCCACCCGGAGAACCTGCTCGTCGCCATGGGCCACGAGCAAGGCCACGGCGAGCGCGGCGCTGGCCATCTCCTTTTCTTCCCCTTCCTGGCGCAAGGCCACATCATCCCTTTCCTCAACCTGGTCAAGCGCGTCGAGAGCTTGGAGCGGCCTCGTCCCGCGATCACCATCGTCAGCACGCCTCGCAACGTCGCCAGCCTCCGCCGAGCGGTGCGGGCCGGATCGTCCATCCGCTTCGCCGAGCTGCCGTTCTCACCGTCGGACCATGGTCTGCAAACCGACGCCGAGAACACCGACGCCATCCCCTTCCAGGACTTCACGGCCTTCTTCTTCGCTACGGACTCTCTCCGGGCGCCGTTCGAGAAGCTCGTGTCGGAGGTCGCGGCGAGAGACGGGCGCGAGAACGTCTGCATCATCGCGGACATTTTCCTTGGTTGGACGGCCGAGAGCGCCCGTGCGCTCGGCGTCCAGCACCGCCTGTTCGTCACCTCCGGCGCCTACGCTTCCGCCGCCACCTACTCCATGTGGCTCCGTCCGCCGACGTTCCCGCGGCCCGTCAAACCCGACGACGAGCAGGCGTTGCTTGACTTCCCCGACGTCCGCCTCCGCTACGTGGAGTTCTCGAACGTGGTCGTCACGGACGACGCCTCGTCCCCCATGAAGAAATACCTGCACCGGACGGTCAGCCTCCACTTCAAACACTCCGGCGGTCTCGTCATCAACACCGCGGAAGAGATCGAGGCGAAAGGTCTCCAAATGATCAGGAAGCTGTCGGGGCTGCCGACTTTCGCCGTCGGGCCCCTCATCAGCGGTCAAACTCCCACCGACATCGTTCCCGTTACAAACGCCTGTACCAAGTTCCTGGACTCGAAGCCGCCGGCATCCGTTCTGTACGTGTCGTTCGGGTCGCAGAACACGATCCCGGCATCGCAGATGATGGAGCTGGCGCGAGGGCTGGAGGCCAGCGGGCGGCCGTTCATCTGGCTGGTGCGGCCGCCAGTGGAGTTCGACCGGGCGACGGAGTTCCGCGCCGAGTGGCTCCCGGGCGGCTTCGAGGCCCGCGTCACGGCCGCGGGACAGGGCATGTTGGTGCGGCGGTGGGCGCCGCAGGTGGCCATCCTGGCGCACGCTTCCACGGGCGCGTTCCTGAGCCACTGCGGGTGGAACTCGGTGCTGGAGAGCCTGTGGCACGGCGTGCCGGTCATAGGGTGGCCGCTCGTATCCGACCAGGTGTTCAACTCCCAGCTGCTGGAGAAGCTCGGCGTCGGCGTGGAGGTGGCGTCGGGCAGGATGTTCGGCGGGCTAGCGGCGGCCGAGGGGTGGCAGCAGGTGAGGGACGTCGTGGAGACGGTGCTCGGGGACGGCGAGAAGGCCGGGGACATGCGGCGGAAGGCCGCCGAGCTGAAGACGCTGGCGTGCAAGGCTGTGAACGGCAGCGCGGACGGTGAGGCGATGGGCTTGTCCGAGCTCGCCTTGGAGCGGTTCCTCGACGGGGCCTTCCTCGGTTGACCCAGGCAAACGCCGTTTGGAACGCGACAGCTTTCGTCGTTCCATACTAGGTGATGCGCCAAAGGAATAGTGGAAGCTTCTGTTTGTATCGGCATGATCATGAAATTATCATTTTGTTGTATCTTAGTACCCTTTTCTTAGGGGAAAAAAACCATTTCACAAATAAACAAAAGAAAAAACTAAAGACTCCGACCGACTAATTGTTAGTCCGAACTAATAATTAGTAAACTAAAAAGTAGTCGACTAATTGATAGTCTATTGCTTGTTTAGAGAAAGAACTAATTGTTAATCTATTCTTTAATAAAATCTTTATTTTGCTTCTGACTAATTATTAGTTCGCATACGTTTAAATTTATGATTAATTGTTAGATTGCTTGACGGTGAGTGCTTGGCGGGGTAGGAGGAGGAGCGGCTGGGGGCGCTCGGCGGGGTCGGGCGGGGAGCAGCGGGGGCGTTGGGCAACGGGTGCCATGGTCAGGATCGCTGGTATGGTACGTGGGGACGAATTCCGAGTTGGTTTTTATTTTTTTAAAATAAATTTTCGAGTTAGTTTTTAATTAAATAAATCAAAGATATTTTAAATATTTTATGATATCTACAAATTATTAATTTCCTATTAGTCCTCTCGGATCGACGTCTTTCAAGAATTTTTTCAAAATAGGAGTAACTAAAAGCACGTGGACAGACAAAATGAAACTCGTACCAATGACCCCATGGGGAAGTGAGCGACTCGTTTCGAGCCGAGCTTCAGACCACCCGTTGGCACTGTGACCTCTCGACGGGCCTGGCCATGGAGGAATATTATCGGTATTCATCACGGGTAAAATTTACGTAATCAAAGAGAGATTAGATTTATTTTTTGTATTCGATAGAACTTAGTCTACGAAAGACTTAAAGTTAATCTGATTCGGACCATCTGAGAGGTGTAATAACTTACGTTCAGAGTGGCTGTATCCTATAAACTTATAATGAGATTACAATGACAGAAAAGTTTTTGCATTAGAAAGAACCTAACGCTTTGTGTAGTGTACTATGTGACTTATTAATCTATCTGGGTCGTCCCGTCTAATGTCTCTAGCATACTTTTATATAGGGTTGGACTGAGGTTACATGGTTAAAGTCTACGCAACTCGACGGCCCTTTGACGGGCAGGGCCGTGATCTTTCGACGAGGTTGATCTCTTGGTGCCCATTGGCGCTGAGCAGACGGTCGGCGTCCTTCGACTGTCTTTTCATCTATTTTCGTAAGGCAAAGGCATCTCTATTGTTTGGCTTTACCGTTTGACGGGCAGCTTTGGCTCTCGTCAAAACGATTTACCTCCTTTTAAGCAGCTTTATCTTCTTGTCGAGTTGCTTTTTCTCCTGTGGCACGTCTGTCAGAAATCTCTGTGTCTGGTCGTAAATCTCTGTGTCTGTTAGAGATCGACCATTGAAGCGATGGCCGACCTTAAGGGTTGGCCAGGTCTCGTCATCGTCCGGCTCCGACCTTGGAGTGGTCGGGCCGGTGCCTTCGGGCAATTTTGGCTGCGGTAATCGTTGCGTTCGAGCTGCCGCGATCCCATGGGTCGGATCGAACCCTCGAGTTTTGGTGTGACTAAGTCTCCTACGGACCGCGAGTTAAGCTATAAGTCACATCTCATAGCTATATGAAGATTTCATATATATACCGAACTTATTAAATATCTGAGATATATGGTCTCAACAAATATAAAGTATACTGGCGTCCATGCAGTCCAACAGATCCGCATAGCGTGGCCTCTCGAGTCTGGACCACGGCAGTTACTGTGATAAGTACGCGATCCGCATCGCCACCCTCCAAATCGCCGATCTGCAGATCCAGAAATAAGCGTGGCCAATGAGTGCAGACGAAAATTATGGCAACAGAATCACTCCCAACCTTCCAAGCATGCAGCAACAGCTGATATCGTTCAAACAGAGGCGTAGCAGCAGTAGATTTGTCGCAGCCACAGTTACGGTCAGACTCTGGCGTGAGACACTGATGCAGATGCTCGCCGGCAACAAGGCCTCGTCTTGTTGTATCCCTGTTGTTTAGACTTTTTGCATTGCTCTAACTTTGAAATGTTCAGAGATCTTTTGTTCCAGGAATATTCAAGAGGATACAATGAAAGAAGTAGTACAATACTGTTTTGTACAGTTGAAACTTAATAAAAATGCACTTTATTTTTTCAGTCGGTGAAAAACAGTTAAAAATAAACTATTATTTGGCTCATTTTAAAATTTTTTTAACTAATAAACTATAAAATAAATTTACTGTTTGTACAATTTTTACTTATTTCGGTGAATAACCTGAAAATAAGCTGCGCGAGATGCTTCTCCCCTGGATTAGCTTATGAAAAAACAAGGCCGCGTAGGCCGTCGAAGAACGGTAGGCCCATTTAAAGTCGAAGCCCATCAATTTAAAAAGTACTCTACTCGTATCCCAATTCCCAAACCCGCGGCTCAAGCCACTCCCTGCCTGCGAATCTGCGATCCACGAGGATGACCGGCGGCAAGAAGTTCGGCGGCGGGCGGGTGCCGACGGGCACTCCTTCGCTGGGCTGGTCTTCTGTCGTCATCGTCGTCTCCCTCCTCGCCGGCGCCTCCGTGGTCCACAACATCTACAAACCCGACATGGTTAGCCTGCTGCCGCCCGAGGATGCGCACACCACCTGTTCGACCCAATTCCTCTGTGACGTCCCGCTCATTTTATTTTCTGCTCCTGTAGACCATTCCGCCCGTCGAGAGTGCCACCAGTGGGGCGAGCGGCGACATGCAGAAAAGCTGAGTTCATAAGGCACGCTCGTAACGTACGCCCAGTATGGCTGGAACCCTGGGTCTGAGGTTTCTTCATCTGTTTTTTCTTTAGTATTGCCGTGATGCTGCTGCTGCTTTTGTTTAGACAGAAAGATAATACTATGACTTTGAGATATAGCCGTTTGCAATAGCACACTTTCTCTTTAAGTAAATTATTGTAAAATTAAGATAAGAAATGTGTGAGACATGGTATTTGCAACCTTGATGCTATCGTGCTGAGAGTAGGTATTGAGCCAAAGGCTGGAACGTGGTGGATATGTTTCACCGCGTGGATAGTTTATAATTGGGAAATTGGTTTGAAATATGACCAGTAGATTATGCATCAAACCGTATTTAAAGTTTAGATACAGCCTTGATCCTCTTCCAGGTACTTCTGATTGTGTAGCAACTACTGGCACCGTAATTACCGTGCTTCATATGCCCCTATTTGTTCCTCGATTGTAAGAACTGTGATTGCCTAAGAACACAGTCAACAGACCGTGATGGCAGTTCCATTCAACCAACAAATTAATCACAAAACTGCAAAAACCTATGAAAACTGATTCGAACTCTCATGTCCCCATAAACTGAGGGCATAATTTACAAAATCAAATAGTACAAGGATACTACAACGAATATGCTGCCTTGTCTACATGGTTCTTCTTTTCACTATATGAGCTCACTGGTATAACCAGAAAAAAAAGAAACTGAAACTGAAAGCCAGCTATACAACAGTATCGCAATGTTTCTTTACCTTCTGTACGGTTTGTACCTCCAAGCTCCCAGTTGACAGGAGCATCCAGTTCAAAAAAGTCATGGCTCCGTATGTTTCTTATGAGTTAGCCTGACGGTCCAGATTATTCTTCTCACACGAGGACACGCCAGTAACAATTTTCAGAAAAATTAGCTGCTGCACAGGAAAAATATAAATTCTCCACCCTCTGTTGATGTGCCCCTTTCATTCCTTTTCATTGTTTGTGCGTTTAGAGACTTGTAAAGATAGTGTATGGACACAAGCACGCAACAGGTGTCCGTTCCCCAGCTGGAATAAGGCTTCTACGCCTGTTCATTTTCAAATCTGGAAAGTCGAGAATCTGATAGAACAGAGAACATTTGTGTCTCCACAAATAGCTGCATAACATTAAAAGTCATGAGAATACCTGGCAGAATAGCTACACGCCAAGGCATAAAGAAGAAAATTACAAAGTTAACTTCATGAGACATACATAAATTGATAGCATCAATAGAGTTCTGTTAAGAAAATTCTAAAATCTAAATTATTAGCACATCCATAGGTTTGATGCTTTTCATTTTGCATAGACAGCAAGCCTCTATGCAACATAATCCAAATTATCAGTTTACCATGAAAGGCTCCAGGAATACCTACTACCTGAAACCTCTGCTAGTTTCATCAATATGATGATCTTTTCCTCTTCTTTTTTATTTTTTGCGAGGGTATATGGTGACTGTTGGAGGGAGGGGGGTGCTCCCCACCTCAGTTCCACCTCTGATGGTGAGCTTTTCTAATTAAAAATAAGTATAAGCAAAGGAATTCATTGTAGAAAACTAAAGTAGATTACCTTCATGAATGGTCGATCCTTCGAGGGGAAAGAATCAATGAAACTGTCTTTCAAAAGCAAAGAAACCTGATTGATCAGACAAGACAATGTTATACCTTATGTTATGATGTTTCTCAGAAATAAAAGTGATGCCACTGTATTAAGGATAGCACACAATATTTGAATTGCTAACCCTGTCATTGTTCGCCTGTACATTTGTGATGGTATGAAAGCGCAAGTCAGAACAAAACGAGTCCAAGTAGGCCCCCATCACATTCAGGAACTGCCAAGCTGCCTCAGCCTGCAACCATACCCATCATATTATATAACTTTAAATATTTGCCAAAATCATCTCTTCATAACAATAATAACGACTGATGTATACATCATCAAGTTCAAAGGTAACTTTTTCTCTCAAGAAACAATAAATTGGCAGATGATAAATCTAAAGAGTTGAACAAAATAGTACCTGAACCTCAGTGCATTTATAAATAGGATGTCTCTCAGCTAAAGCTTTCTCACACGAAAGTCTAGCGTGAATAGGACTCAGATTAGAAACTAACTCCTTGTGACGTGGAAGTTGGGGCAATGAACATGCCTTGACCTGCAAAATTTTAACAAAAAAAAATGTTAGTATGAATTTGTTTTGCATAATCTGGCAATATAGTGCAAAACTGCATTCCCTCATAAGTGCTAGTACGTCATTTCCAAAATCATTTCCATTTCACAAAGAAAATAGCAGAAAATACTTGCCTGATCTTTCTGTACATTGATTCTGACAAGACTAGATCCTTTTATCTTGATATCAGGGGGCTTATGTTGAACACCGGCCTGTAGAAGAAAATGATTACCATAATTTATTTCAAGATTTTTAATTAACAAATATTATCACTATAAATTTTGTACAAAAATGTAGCCTGGTGCACATTGCTCCCTCTTGCACATGGACCGAGGAAGGGTATGGCCACTTTGGGTCTTTTGTATGCAGAATTTCCCTGCATTTCTGCACGAGGCTGTTTACAGGACTCAAACTCGTGACCTTTATGGTCACAAGGCAACAGATTTACCATTGCACGATAGGGCTCCCTTTCACTATAAATTATTTATAAGGGCAGCCTGGTGCATGTAGCTCCTGCTTGCGCACGGTTTGGGGAAGGGTCTGACCACGTTGGGTCTTTTGTATGCAACCTTTCTCTGCATTTCTGCAAGAGGCTGTTTTCAGGACTCAAACCTGTGACCTCATGGTCACAAGGCAAGAGCTATACCGTTGCATCAGAGCTCCCCTTCACTATAATTTCTTTACAGAGGTAATTAAATATATGAGTTTCAAGGGCAGCTTACAATGAAAGGTACGGGGGCATCCAAAAAATCAAACAATTTTCTCGGTAGGACCTGAAAAGTAATAAACACTCATATGACCTAATTTGATCGTCATAAGATAATGTATGCTCCATAACCTACAATTACACTACTTTGATAAGGTCATTGGTGGAACATCATGTTACGGTAGAAGCTGTCGACAAAAGAACACAGAAACTCCATACCTTTTCAGCCTGTTCGCAGCAGTTGTCAAAATAGTTACCCAATTCATGAATCACAATAATACAAGTTATAGACATACTACTCTCAGAATTTAGAATTGAGGGATTTAACTTTTAACAATATTATATACTTACAGCTGTACAAATGGACATATTTCATGCTTACAATAAATAATACAGTACAATAAACATGAAAGGAACAAAACTGATCAAAATGCAAAATCAAGCGGATCACAGGCCAAACTTCCACAATACCATGTGATAGAATGAAGTTACTTACAGAAGTTACTGTCCCTTAAAAAAGAATAGGTGATAGAAACTCAGAACTTACAGGAAGCAACAAACTTTGCCATTGGAACGGCCTTATCATTGGTATAATTGACAAAACAATGGCTGACAGAACACCCTGCAGTTAAGCAATTGAGAGAAATGCTAGAATCAACAAATAAAGATTGTGTGAAACTAGAGCACATTGTTACAAAGCTCAAGTATTTCAAACACCATACCAGATTTGGGCATACAACAACAGTTTGCTTCTCCAGCAGAACTCCAGTGAATAAGCCTAGCACCTTCAAGAGAAAATTATGACTTCATTATGCATAAACAACCAATCAAAATGATTATTATCAAATACTGTATATAATGTTTTGGCGTAAGTGAAATCCTTATAATAGAAAACTGGAGTAATCTACATACGGTTTCAAGAGACAAAGCTTGACAGATAGTAGCTGTAGTCCATAATGCTAATGCATGAGCTTCTTCTGCAGCAGCCAGACAGCCATTGACCTAGAACAAAGTTTTCATGATTCAGGGTGATGAACTCATAAGGATTGCAACAGGTGAAGCATCAACCTCATTTTTCTCTGCCGAAGTCAAATCATTATCCAAAATTGACTCTCTGAAACCCAACAATGAAAATCCAGGACGGGAATATTTCACGGGCTGGAGATGTTCAAGGGGGCGAAAAACAATTTCACCACCACGAGGTGGCAGAGGAAGAGAATGGTAACCACAAACAATTTGGAGAGGTTCATTATTGTGCACCTACAAAAAGAAAAGTAAGTTTACAGACAATTACGACAAGAACCATCTGATGGTATTCATGAATCTTGAATAGTATGATTAACCTTAGCCCATTCTACAACTTTTTCATCATCAACTATCATTTCATGCTTCACATATACTTCATCCTCGTCGTCTGACCTGGCACCTTTGACTGAACTGTCATTTAAGATGTGTCACAGTTCACAGTGACATGTTACTCAATATAATTAGCGACAATTTCAGATAATCGTTTCACATGATTCCACATATTTCTCAGCAGGTATTATAAATCCATAAATAAGACCCAAATAGCAGGAATATTTTTTTCTCTTTGGGGGGGGGGGGGGGGGGGGGG
>BCLF01000002.1:6700917-6718383 GCA_001602275.1 Zoysia japonica | reverse complement strand
GGGGGGGGTGGGGGGGTGGGGAGGGTTTGAAACGAGTACCAAGAGCGGCAAGGAGGGCGGCGACGTCCCCAGACTGAGCGGCGTCGGCGAGGGCGCGGAGGTGGGGTGGAACCTCCTCGTCGTCGGAAGCGCCGGCGAAGGCCTCGACCACCTCGACGATGTCGTCGTCCTCCTCCATGCCGTTGCGACCGTCGGGAACAGCCATGTCTGCGGCAAGGCCTACTTGGTGCGAGCTGCGATTGGGCCGGCGGCGAGCGTCGGAGACGGTGAGCAGAGAAACCCTTTGGCGGCGGCTTTGGAGCTGCAGGTGGTAGGGAACAGGAGACGAGACGCCGCCGACACATGGGCTGATATGAAACAGGCCCATCGGCCCACCTGTCACTGGATCCCGCCATCCCGTTCCGGGTGCTAGTACCCGGCTGCCGGGCCGCCGGCTGATTAGTTGAAGTGCGGCTGCACAGTTTTTTAGGTGATGGAAAAGAATTTTCTCCTCTGCTTTATGCGTATCCGGTATCCATGGCTGATGACTTGATTCAAGCAGAGGTTACCCACGAGCAACCATTCAACTCCCATTCTTTGTCTATTACACTGAACGGCCACCAACTCGAACTAGAACACGTCAAGCGTCATCTCTGGAACTGGATGCAGCTACCTGGTAGTCAAACAATGCGCGTCGGATGGACGATCAGATTGCACTGGTGAAGTGTCAATGGGCACGAGGACGAGCGAGGAAATGGGGAGCGGGCGAACCATTCCTTTCGCGCTGTCCAATTCCATAACCTAGAACTGGGTTAGCAAATAGCAAAGCTCCGGGAGCAGGTCAGGTATATCAAGCTCTCAGGAGTCAGGACCTGACGGTACATGGTCGGCTTGCGTTGCGGGTCAGAATCTTAGGTCCAATCGTCACAAAACAATGCATTCAAGCGTGAACAGAAAGGATGCCATGCTTGGAAACTGACTGCTGCTGCGAAGATAGCGCGAAGTCACTCTTGAACCGAGCAGAGGTCCCCAGAAACGGGACATGTCAAAGGTCGGCAGGCAGGAGGTAGCCGTCAGCCGATTCAGCCCTCCTCGACCGCACAGCGCCTCTTCACTTGTTTACTGCGTTCACAGAAAGGTCCAGCGCCACCGAATGCTTCTCTTTCTAGGTGCCGGGAACTTGCACGAGCGCAGTGCCTATATAAGCCGCGCATCGTGCGAACCGGGCCGGGCGCGGCGGCAGTGGTTGGCAGGCAGCGTGTCCACGACGCTCGGGAGGCGATCATCGAGCAAGCAGCCAGACGCCACCGGCGCGGGCGCGCGGAATCGACGTCGCTGAGGTATGGTACTCTGACCTGAATGAGGTACTCCAGCAAAACCTGAACCGGTCCAAAGGAGAGCCGCAGAACATGGAATCGGACTCCGGGACGGAGCAGTGCTACGGGTAACCGCCGCTTCTCGTGCCTCGCTTATCTGCAGCTGATTCCTCGAGCTGCCTAGTATTAAAAGTTTCTTTCCTGGATTACATGTTCGTCGATCGGATGCCGCGCCAGGTGCGTGCATTACAGGCGGAAGTGCAAGATAAGGGCGCCCTGCTGCGGGGAGGTCTTTGGTTGTAGGCACTGCCACAACGAAGCCAAGGTCGCGGCTTCATACTTCTTTTCTGAATTTTATTACATTTTTGGGCTCCCCATGCGATAAACGAAGAGAAAATTCATGTTTCCTCTTCGTTCCACATTGCAGGATTCACTGGAGGTCAATGTCCACGACCGCCACGAAGTTCCTCGCCACGAGATCAAGCTGGTCTGTGATGAGTTCTTGGTTTCTTATACAGGAGAGTGCTAAGGGACACATTCATAAACAGGGAAAATTATGTCATGCATTATATTAGTCATTGTCCCGTTGCTTTCAATTTAAGGCCTCCTTTGAAATACGGGATTTTTTTTCTGTTTTTTGCGTTTTTTCTGTAAAATTAAACTGATTCCTGTGAGATTCCTATGAAATTTCTGCGTTTCAAAGGAGGCCTAAGTAGGAGTAATTGAATAGTTGTGAGCCTTCCCTACCATATAGTGATGCTGCTCTTACTGTTCTGCTTTTTGGACATCACAGGTTATCTGCTCTGTCTGCAACAAAGAACAAGACGTAAGTTTCCTGATTCGTGCAAAGGTGCTCTCAGGTACCTGCAATTTTGGGCGTATAACAGGTGAAAAAAAATCCTTTTTTTCTTTTTATTGACAGGTCCAGCAAGATTGTTCAAACTGTGGAACATGTATGGGTAAATACTTCTGCGCAAAATGCAACTTCTTTGACGATGATGTAAGCTACAATTTGAATCGTGTGGAGACGATGCTGCTTTGAACACAATTTCAGACATGTTTCTTTCATTTTCTGTCGCGTTCTGTGATATTTCAGGTATCGAAGAACCAATTTCACTGTGATGGATGTGGCATATGTAGGCGAGTAGTATTACGCCTTCATTATTCGTGCCATGGATTTTTTGAACATCAGCCTTTTTGTTCTCTCCAATTCACCCCAATGACTTTGGTATTTTTGCAGAACGGGTGGTGCAGAAAATTTCTATCACTGTGAAAAATGCGGTATAACTGATTCCAAGCGTTTTGACAATTTGATCTAATAGTAGTGCGTATTTCAAGGTTGCACTGTTTTTGTGGTGCTGTTCTGTAACCAGGATGCTGCTATAGCTATGTGCTGAAGGATTCTCACCGTTGTGTGGACAAAGCAATGCATCATAACTGTCCAGTTTGCTTTGAGGTGAATACTTGTTTGTTTGAGTTTCTTGCAAAAAAAAAGAGACTTCAATATTCACTGTAATTAAACTCTCCGAACTGCATGTGTCACAGTATCTATTTGATTCGTCAAAAGCTGTCAGTGTGTTACACTGTGGACACACGATTCATTTGGGATGCCTATACGAGATGAGAGCCCACAAAAAGTACACTTTGATCTTCCATGTGCATTTCTACTCGTAGTCTGTTCTGGCCATCGAAATGGTGATGCCAACCCGCGCCATATTTTTTTCAGGTTCTCATGCCCAGTTTGCCTGAGGTCTGCTTGCGACATGTCTGACGCATGGCAAAAGCTTGATCAAGAGGTACAACAAGTTCTTCCCCTTGTCACGCTCACGCAGCTTATCATGCAAACACAGGCGCTGTTAACGTAACTCTTGCTTCAGGTTGCAGCATCGCCGATGCCAGCGATTTACCAGACGAAGATGGTAAGAAAACGTTTGCGTTGCAGAGTAGCACTAGCAGGATCACTATTCCCGTTAGGTTGTTCAGTCAAAGGCATTCTACGTTCAACAAATAATTTGGTCATCTTTTCCATTCAGATATGGATCCTTTGCAACGACTGCGGGACGACGACGAAGGTGCAGTTCCACGTGTTGGGGCACAAGTGTCCAGGGTGCAGCTCTTACAACACCCGGCAAACGAGGGGGGATCATCCGGCTGCGTGCTCGAGAGTTTGAGACAAGTAGGAGGGGAAGCAATGCTGCACAACGGATTGCCAAGTGCAATAAGCTGTTGAGTACTCCTACATTGCAGGGAGAGATTTATCTTCTTTCATGGAGCGCGGTGCACGCAGTGGGGGTGATGTATTAAACAAAATTTGAATCTTCCCTTGAATAAGAGGCGACGGTGCAGACTGGGCTAACATTTTGGTTTGCGCTATTGGCCCGTAGTGGATTGTTTCGACTCACAAGTTGCCAACATTTCTTTTCAACTAATCGCGGCGTTTAGAAAAGAAGAACCACGATTGGGGGGTCCAGCCGTCCAGGTAGAGGCAGGAAGGAATGCTTCCAGTTCGCGGGCAGGGCGGAGCGCATCGGTTCATTCCCGCGTCCCTCGATTCCGTGACAAGCGTAGCGCGGCCGCGCAACACCGGCCGTGCCATGTCGCGGCGCCGCTCGTGGGCTGTGGCCGAGCGAGACAGCGCGGCACCCCGCTCTTACGAAAGCCGATTCCTTTCCTTCGGGCTCTCTGAACTGATCGCAACGCAACCGCTTGCCGAAACGTGGCGCATAGGCTCGGATCCTCGTGGCGCGCCCAACAGGCACCCATTTCGGCGGCTCGGCAACCGCCGCCGCGGCCCGCACACCATTGCGTGAGAGCGCTGGCGTCGCGGCTAGGAGGCACTGGACAGGACAAGCACCGAAGTTCCAACCCCACGCGCGTCAGCCGCCAGTGGCCGCTGCCTCTCAGAGAGAAGAAAAATCAACATCACTTAGAGTCGGCTGATAAAAACTGTGTCTATGATAAATAGATTTTTTTGCAAATAATATTTATAGATTTAAATTAAAATAAATTTAAACAATTTTTATGTCAAATTTAACGATTCTCATATGATAACTGACTGCAAATAATATTAAAAAAATTCGCTTATCCCTGCCCCCGCCGCTGTCGTCCACGCAGGCATCTCGCCGCGCGCCTTTGCCTTCTCTCGTCCGTCACCCGTAGGCCGTAACTGAAAGCAGAGTCCCTCTGACGCACCAGCGGCACCACCGCCTCGTTGTCGTTGCTTGCCATCCCCGTTTCGCTTCGGCTTCCTCCCAGTCCCACCGATCTCTTTCCGTTCCTTGCTTTATCCCGTTGCATTCGGCCGGTCACCTCCCGCAACCTACCACCCGCCCCGCGCCGCTGATCCGAGGCGGAACGCATGGCCTCGTCGCCGGCGAGCAGCTACGACTGCTCCTTCAAGGTCCTGCTCATCGGGGACTCGGCCGTCGGCAAGAGCAGCCTCCTCGTCAGCTTCGTCTCCGCCTCCCACGCCGAAGACGACATCGCGCCCACTATAGGTACGCACCACTGGCGCGGGGCTCCTCCTGCTATCTCTCTGGATCTCGTCGATTTGTATTCCCGTAATAGACGCGTCCGCAGGACTTCCTGGGCTTGTCTCGATTAGGGGACAGGACAGCAGTATGCAAATAATTTTTTGTCTCGAGCGGAGATTAGTGTTTGTGTTTGCAGTCTTGCTGTTGTCGAGAGTAAAGTAATGTATACGCTTGAAATCAGATGGTAGCGTTGCTAGTGCAAATTTTGTGGAGGGAGTTGAGGGATCACCACACACTCCAACTTCCATTTGTGGAAGTATTTTCTCATTGCTGTTTCAGGCATTCTGTGCTAAAAGTAACCAAGGCTGAAATGCTGTGTTCTGATCACACCTGCATCCATATTTCCTGTTATATAATTTGGATTAAATCTGATCACCACAACATAAATCCAAGTGATAATATATGTATGGACATTTTGTGTAGGTGGAACATCTGCTCTGCTCAAAGTCCAGTAACTAGAAAATTAGAGAGAATTTTTAGGCAAAAGTTAGGATGCAGGAGAGTTCTATTATCCCATTTGCAGCTCTACTACCACTGTTGCAGGGAGCCAGCAACTAAAGATATAGGAGCTGCCTCTAGCGCAATTGTTGGTCAGAGTTTCAAAGGTGTAGCGCCTACATGTTTAAGTCCATAGCTCAAACTGCTGCTTTGTATAAGCCCATCCAGTACAGTATTTTGCTATCAAATTATAAAAGCATCAAATTGTAGGGCTCCCAAGATCTCATACTGATCTTATTATTCTCGAATAGGAAATCTGACATTACATCATTGCTTATTTTTTTAAAATCCTATAGTACATTATTATTCATATCACCTGCTCTTTTGCCAGGGGTGGATTTCAAGATCAAATTTCTTACTGTTGGTGGAAAAAAGCTGAAACTGACAATATGGGACACTGGTAAGTTTTTTTCATTAATGATACTGAAATTAATATGTTTTCTTGTAATATGCTTCCTGTGATGTACAGTCCTTTCCTTGGGGTATTGTTGATTTTTTTTTACACAATAATGTCCATCATATCCTATTCAGGTGTTTATACAATTTTTTTTCATTTTTTTCAGCTGGACAGGAGAGATTTAGGACCATTACCAGTTCTTACTACAGGGGTGCTCATGGAATTATTCTAGGTAATTTGATGGCTTCCTAGATACATGTGGCCACTCAGCTATGATTAGATGTTCCAACCATCTCCAATGCTGATATGGCTAGGAATTTGGGGCACTTTATTGATGAACTAGAAGGGAAAATTACAGCACGCTAGCAGATCAGAGAGAAGATCGTCCTCCCTAGGAGGCCGATCCACTTTTCTCTCTTTTTCTGCTTGCCTCAACCCTAGCCGAGCATGGGTTTATATAGGCACCCTAGCCGGCTAGTTGATCCACTTATTCCTCTAAATCTTAACAAACTCAAACAAACTCAATCTTTAACCTAACAACCTAATTCTTATACTAACAAACTACGCCTGACCTAGCTAAAAGCCCTTTCTAGAAGGTGCAGCCGCACCCCCTGCGCACTAGAAACATCCATAACACTTCCACCCTCCTTTCGAAACAGCTCGTCCTCGAGCTGAAATTTGTGTTATCCCTCCAGATGCGTTCTCATCTGCTGGAGACTCATCGTCTGTAGCATCCTCTGTTAGCTCCATGAGGTAGAGGCCCTTCATCGTACAAGTCCGATGATGATCTTTGGTGAACTTCTTCGGACAGTTGAAGCAGAGGCCGTCGGCGCGGCGTTGTGCCATTTTCTGGGGCGATAGGCGTTTGAAGCGGGCGCCAGTAGGCGGCGGTGCGCCTTTTGTGGGAGCTGGCGGCGTCTGGACAGCACACTTGGGAGCTGTTAGGGGCGTCTGTGGTGCCGAGACGGTCACCTGGGGTCGTGGTTGCATCGTCGGATTGACGCGAGGCGGAACACTCGGTACTGTGGACCCTGCCTGGATGTCATCGTCCTCGTTCAGCGCTTGACGGCACTCGAATGCCCTGGCGAGTCCCATGGCGTCATCGAGGGCCACTGCAACTCGATGTCGGTCTGCAGCAGGTTGCGAAGGCCTCTCGTGAAGATGTCGATCTGATCCCGTTTGTCGAGGTTGCGGCAGTGGGCGAGTAGGGGCAGGAATTTGGCTGTGTATTCCTCAACCGTACCCGTGCGGCGTAGCTGCATAAGGGCACCGAGAGGATTGCTGCACAACGGTGGCCCGAACGCGCGCTGTACCTTGGTGACGAAGTCCAGCCATGTCGGCGCGCCGCTGTTCTGCTCCAGCCTGTAGTACCAGTCTTGCACGGCGCCCTCCATGTAGAAGGACGTGTACCAGACGCGTTCCTCATCTGGTGTGCATGGGCGCGGAAGAACTGCTCCGCCTTGTAGAGCCAGGTGACTGGATCGGTGGAGCTGTCGTACTCCGAGAACCGCAGCTTGTGGGTGGGCAGTTCGCGTGGTGGCTGGGGCCGCGGTGTCAGCTTCTCCATTTCCTTACCGCTGTGGGAGCTGCTGGAATAGTGCTGATCAGATTGTAGCCTGTTGACGGCGACGGTGAGGCGACTCTGGTCGCCTTTCATTGTGGCGACCTCGTTCTTGAGGGACGAGATGTCGGCGAGGATGGCGTCCAACGTGGCCTTGATGGCAGAACGTGAATGTGTTGTTCAGGCTTTCAGAATATATTTTGTGCTTATGTTACAGCTAAGGTCATTGCTCACATGCTCTAGTGGTGCCGTGGAACGTTAGGTTATGCTTAACTTTAGCCATATGTAATCCAGTGACATTGTGCTTCTAACTGATCAAGAACACATTTTATGCTCGACCCTTGATGGTAGCATGCTGTCTAGGCCTTACAGTGCATCGTCTCATTGACTTTGTAGATAAGAATTTTTTTTTGAGATGATAAGTTTTATTTGATTTTATCTGAACTTACAAGGTTAGCTATTCTATTATTGCATCTTTCCAGTACTTTTATCGGTAATGCTTTGATTAAGTATAAATTGTAAATAGCATGTTTCATGTTGTCATGTCAGTTCCAGATTGCTAAACTTTTTCTCTGAACTTGTGTTGGATCTCATGATGAAAATCTTGTCAGACTTTGAGATCAATGATGAAATGCAATGTGATGACTAGTAGCAACAAATTTTTGATAATACACATGATCATTACACTCATTCTTTTATTTTTCAAGAGGAAATGTTTCAGGGTAAAAAAAAAGGACAAGATACTAACTTAATATTCCTCTTATTTTAGTTTACGACGTCACAAAGAGGGAGAGTTTCACAAATTTGGCTGATGTATGGACTAAGGAAATAGAGTTGCACTCAACAACTAAAGAGTGTGTAAAAATGCTTGTAGGAAACAAAGTGGACAAGGTAATACTTTCCCTAAGCAAACTCTTCTTTCGTAAAAACGTTGATCCATTTCTATATTTGATTCCCTCACAAAAGCAGAAGTATGTCACTGTTCTGCTAATGGCATGTCTGTTCAGTTTTAATAATCCACTTTGCAAAAGTAGTCTTATTTGAGTACGATAAAAAGAATCTTGATAGCACGGCATGCCCATTAGATTTTTGTTGCTCCAAAAAAGAAGAAGAAGAAAGACCAAAATTAGATTGGTTGAACTTGAATCATTTGCAGGAATCAATACAGAATGAAGTGACAGTGCATTGTTCTGAGATTGATGGTTCTACCTTGTAGGAGGAAGAAAGAATGGTGACAAGGGAAGAAGGTCTTGCCTTTGCTCAGGAATATGGATGCCTTTTTCTTGAGAGCAGTGCCAAAACAAGAAAGAATGTTGAGCAATGCTTTGAAGAGCTTGCATTAAAGGTACGCCTGCACAAACCAGAAAGATATAAATCACAAGGTATTATCTCTTTTCCCTTGATTTACCTGCTAAGAACTCTAGAAAATCTGATGTTTCTCTAACAGGTACCATTGTTGAGGTATATCGCTACCTTTACTTGTTTCTAATGTAATGACTATGTGCTCCAGAGTTGCATCCTATGGCATCCAATGCAATATATGATAAATATAGACAATTATCCAACCATTTGACTTAAAAGTCAGATGAAAGGTGCTTTAGCTGTAACCGTGCATTGGCATATGTTTTGTATTGTTTTGTTTTTGAAGTGACTGAAATGTTGAATTTGCCATCATTTGTAGTTTTGATATGCCCTGTATGTTCCGTGCAGTGATAACTGTATATGCTCATTGCAAATATCACTGCATATGTGCAATGAACTGTTACCCATTATATGTATTTTTATGGGTAGGGTGCACCATAAGATCCTTAAACAATTAAACATGCATTAAATGTCTGTTATTGAGTGCTTAAAACTGAGAGTTTCAACTTTAAAATAAACTAATTGATGTAGATACACTTTCCAGAGAAATCATTATACATGTAAGTCTAGCCTTGCTACTTAAATACCAGATTAGAAACTTGCTGAAACTGTTTTTGGGGTACATAGTCTTCTTTTTGGTGCAGACCATCTCTGTTAAGTCATACTTTGGGCGAAACTTAAGTTCCTTCTGTTAATCCATTACAGATTCTTGAGGTCCCAAGTCTTTTGGAGGAAGGTTCTTCAGTCGTCAAGAGGAACATTCTGAAACATAAGCAGGATAATGCAAGACAAGGTGGAGGATGCTGTCAGTAGACCCTCTTATGCGATCAGCATACGATATCTAGGTTTAGCTTTCTTTGCACTGAAGTGTAAATGGTGTATCTAAAAATGTTTGTTGGTGCAACAAATGCATGTAAAGGGAGTACTAACCACTCGAGGTTTTGGTGTGACTCTGAGCTGATCAGTACAGCTTTTCCTGACATGGCAAGTCGGTTTGCCTCTTGTGGCGAGAGAGACTCAGCTGATCACTTCCGTAATTGTATGGGTGGAAGTGTATGGCTTTAGGTAGTTTGAATGTCCTGCAGCAAAGTGAAATTTTAAGCTGTCCGGTCCCTACTGAATTGTACAGTCGGTTTTTGTTCAATTGGATTGGCTTGTTCTCATGTTTCCAATTTGCTTAGCTGTATCGTTGCCAGCAGTGACCGTAGATAGAGATAGAGGAATGGCTCATTGTATGGCTTAGTTTTCTTGTGAATGGATTACGATCCACCTGTGTTCCTGGAGGAGGTACATGTGCTTGGCTCGATCCTCTGCGATCGCATTCAAACTTCAAAATGTAGCATGTGCGATAATTGCGTTTAACCATTGATTCATGTACCAGTATCTTTTTGTAGCTTTTCCATCTGCTATTCTGCGGCGCGTTGCTGGTTCTCGTGAGGGGACGACGAGATGATCACGGCAGGCAGAGGACCCAGAGCAACGCATGTGAATCGGTGATGCGAAGATGCTGCAGGTACAGCTACCACCATTTCTTTTGCACGGAAATGCAGCGGAAAGGACGATCCCGTATCCTCCGCTGGATCAAGTGATCCTCAACTTGACACCGCAGTTTCAACAGTTTTGAAACGCAGTGCGAGAGAGACAGCGAAATTATGGCGACGTCGTCCTCGTCCCTGTTTTTGTTTGGACACCGATCTGAAAGAGCGGCGCCGGGCATCATACACAGTGACACGGGGCGAGGTGGGTCAGTGGGTGCACCCGTGGCCACGCTGGCCTGCCCATGATTTCCTCAGATGCCTGGCGCGGTATCCACGGCACCTCCAACGTTGAGAACAAGGTGGTGCTAAGAGGATAGGAAAAAAATGTTTGGGAGCTATACATTGGAGGGATGGTGCTAGCATAGAAAAAATGAAGCACCTGAAGTTAAATCTAAGTACCTGGTGCTTGAACTAAAGAAACATTATTTCATGATAGAGTAGTAGGCTGGTAGCTACTTCTCTCTTTTTCTAAATTATTGACACTATTGGCTTAGACATCAACTTTAATCATTCGTCTTATTAAAAAAGTTTAATAAATATTATATATTTTGTTATAATGTGTTTTATTATTAAAGTAGTTAAAATTATAAATTATAATTTTACATATTTAAATTAATTTTTTAAATAAAATGAATGATCAAAGTTGATGTCTAAAATTAACGGTGTCAATAATTTAAAAACGGAGGGAGTAGGTAAGAGTGTAAAAACAATTTGCTTATTAAAATAGGACCCACCTCTAGATGGCGCTATCAAAATCATGAGTGCTATACATTGGAGTGTTTTATACTGACCCTGGCATAGGTGAGGTGGCATGGCACTAGTGTAATCTTCCATCTATACGCTGCACTTGCCCGACCCAGCAGCGCGAACGCAGGGCGCGTTCGGTAAAGGAGGCTGCGGCTGCAGCGAAACAGTCGCGCTATTATTTTCTACTGAAGAAACAAGTATGAACAGTAATACGCGCAGCTATCAAAATGGGTATCGAATGCGCCCGCAGTCATTTCAGGGGAGGGGATGCATGTGAGGAAGACATGATCCGATGGCATTGGACCATATTGAATGCACTCGAGTGGTACGAGCTGGACCGGGGATGTTCCAATTGTTACGGTGCTGCTCTACGGGAGGGGGAGGGTAAGTGTAACCCTGAACATAGTTCCACCATTGAAGTGATTGCCCATTTTGGAAAAACTGCATGATGCTTCAAAGAATGTTACACAGACAAAACTGCAGACATATAAACACAACATGCATGCATCATCATTTGTCAGCCATTAGAGTTGCTGGAGGAAACTGTCTACGGTTCCGTTCTGATCATATCAGGAACGAATGCAAAACAGTCATTACCAGTATCCACTGCGAGTCACACAAGTCACACCCCGTGTCGTGTCGGGGTACTGCCTGAATGTTCCAACAGCGACGCAGACCGCAGTGAAATCGTACGAATCGCATCGGATGCGCGTCGCGGTAGATCCAGGAACGGCCCACGCGTCTGCAGCGCAGGGACGAGCTCTTTTGCGACGAAACGGCCAGGCGAGATCGACCGATGGGTCATCGAGATCACAGGCTCACCGGGTCGCGGTCGTGGCCTGGCGCGAGCGAGCGAGAAGCCCGGCCAGCGTCGCACGGCTGCAGCTCGTTATCGCCCCAGGGGCAACGACCACTCGCTTCAATTCCTCCGCTATTTCTCGTCATGCGATGAGTTCAGTCTCATCCTCTGTTAACCTCGCCGGCCGTGGCGATCCCACCCCATCAGTTGATCAGTACCACTCACAAACCTCGAGCTAACTTTACAAGCTACTCCTACAATAGGACGACTCCAGAAAACCAAACAGTGACGATGATGCAGAGTCCAGGTCGCACTCACACCGAACACATCAACCATAACTAGAGCGTCGTGATCAAGCGATCAGGCGGCCAAGCAAGCCAATGGACGGCCTGAAAACCGGAAGATAATACTAGTGCTAGTGCTAGGAACGCGACGCGGCCGGAAAACGATTGACGCGGTCCCGGCGCTTAAAGTATCCTACAGGACGGCCTGTGGGTGGTTTGGAGGCGAATGGATCGTTCTACGGAAGATTCCAAAAATCGAGTTGGCGATGGCATGATTTTGACAAAAATTTTTAAAGGAAATGGTTTTTACATTTTCTATGCCTGAAAAATCTGGATTTCTGTGTTAGTACGCAGTCCGCGGTGATGCAAAATTGCTTAGCATCTCTTGGCTGTAGAGCGAAATTAAACATCGTTCTAGGAGGTACGCTAGAACTACCTCACTGAAAGTTGGGTTAAGAAAACGGGGGCCGCAAAGCGCGCAGGACAAACCTGCAGACTCGTATATATCCGCGCGTTAATAATATGTCACCACAACGTCCAGCCGGGCCCTTGGTTTAAGCTAACGGATAGCACTGCGCTTAGCATGGAAATGATCATGGATACGAAAGGATAAGCTAGTAGCGAAGTGATGTGCCGCGCCGGCACTGTCAGGCTGGCAGAAGGAGACACGACACGAGGCCTCTGGACGCATCGCCAGCCGCGCCGGTACTGTACCAACCTCCCCATCACCATCAGTGCCCGGTTCCGACCACAACGGGTCAGGCTTACATCAGTGCGCCCCTGGTTCCGACGTGGCGAGCGTACCGTCCCGTTCGTCGTCACGCTGCGCGCCCCTGCACTGCATTATTGAGCCGCGGGATTCGGCGATCCCGATCGAAAGCGGCGTCCGGATCAGTCGAACAAGAGCATCGCGCGCGAGATCTTTCTTATGCACATGTGGGCGTCGTTGCGTGGATGGATTCTGCGAAATAAACTCACAAATTTTACAGAAGCAAACGAGTCCGGTCGGAGTTCATCACGGGTACAGAGTTTTCAACTTGCAAATTCCACGAGAGGACGCAGCCGCGGAGTTGCTGGCTTCATACACTGGACGGTGGTGGCCGATGAGAGGAAGAAACTAAACGGCGATCGACGAGAGGGGAACTGATCATCATCAAATGGTCGACGGAGGAACCGGCTGCTGCTGCACGCGCGCGGCGACGAGCCTAGTAGTCGGTGGTGGGGAGCTGCTCGTGGGTGTGGGAGATGAAGAGCACGTCGTAGACGATGCCGGCGAGGCCGCCGCCGATGAGCGGGCCGAGCCAGTACACCCAGTGGCTGTCCCAGGACCAGCTGACGAGCGCCGGGCCGAAGGACACGGCGGGGTTCATGGACGCGCCGTCGAACGCGCCGCCGACCAGGATGTTGGCGCCCACGATGAAGCCGATGGCGATGGGCGCGATGGTGCCCAGGCTGCCCTTCTTCGGGTCGACCGCCGTCGCGTACACCGTGTACACCAGCCCGAACGTCATCACGATCTCCAGCACCACGGCCTCCCACACGGACACGCCCGTCAGCCCGAAGGTGCCGGTGGGCAGCCCGCCGGTCGAGAAGCGGAGGAGCAGGCACGCCACCGTCGACCCCAGCAGCTGCGCGATCCAGTACAGGATGCCGCGGAACAGGGTGATGTTGCCGCCCAGGAACGCGCCGAAGGTAACGGCGGGGTTCACGTGCCCCCCGGAGATGTTGGCGCCCACGGACACGGCCACGAACAGCGCGAAGGCGTGGGCGATCGCCGCGGCGATCAGGCCGGCTGGGGTCGAGCCGCCGGGGCTCAGCTTGCCTGCACGATTTTTTTTTTGGGGGATACCATGCAACCAGGTCAACTTTGTTTGACTTTATATATTTTTTTTTAAAAGAAAGCAAGAAGTTTCAGTGAGCTTCCAGTAACACCCAGTAACTCCTAAACGCTGTCGTTATTTGTACTGTATGAAACAAATCTCATGCTTTGTGCTAGACTAATAAACTAAGCGATCCATGGAGGCACAGCGGAGGTAGGAGGAGGAACTCACTGAAGGCCATGCCAGAACCCTGGCCGGCGAAGACGAAGATGAGGGTGGAGAAGAACTCAGCGAGCGCCGCCTTGAGCGCGCCCGGGTGGTACACCTCCTGGGTGTTACCCACGGCGATGTTGCGGATCGGCATCTTCCTCGGCTGCCCTTCTCTCTCTCACGCTAATCACAGAAGACTGCTGTGCTGCTCTCAGCTCAGGGATGAGGCGATGCGGTGTTGGAGGGAGCGATGCCACGGAGCCGGTATAAATACACAGAGAGCGGGCACGCAGGACACCACTGACCGCCCGGGTTGGCGAGAGCCACCGGGTCTCCGCGCGCGCGATATCGTGTTGTGCACCGCGCGGGACAATTTTTTAGAGCCGGAATGAGCTGTGTGAGCGTGACACTGCCTGTGGCCAGCATCCATCCATCCGGCCATCCGTCCGGGCTTGTCATTTCGCGCACCCGTTACCGTTTTTTCTGGGTGAAGTTTCTAGAGCTCATCAGGGAGTAACTCGATAATCAAATCAGACGCGTGCTCTCTGACGAACGAACACAGTTTTTGTTTCATAGAAAAAGCGTGTAGAAAAATCATTACATTATGGACTGGAGTTTATGAGGGATGAGGAGGGAGAATACTAGTGTAACAATCCACGGAGGGCGTCACCTCGCCGTGGCGTGGGCGCGGCGCCAGCTCAGACAGCCGCCGGCCAGGGCGCCGTCAGCGAGCCACGTGTGCAGGGAGGCGAAGCTCGTGGCTCGCGTGGATTCGGAGGCGCTGGCGACGTGACCCCTCGACGCTGATTGGGCCGCCGGAATTAGCTGGTGGGTCCGTGGCGTACTGACGGACGGTGAGGATGGAGCCCTGGGGCTGGGATTGGCTCGGCTGCGTGCTCCTGGAACCGTCCTTCTTAAACAATCACTTAGACTGAAAATGACCGCTTCTAGCAGTAGTTCTACAAAAGATATTGGGACCTGATCATTGTTCATCCGCGTGCCCGCATATTCAGAAGACATCCTTCATGTAATCTTCATGATATATGCGCCAAGACGTGGCGGATACAGAACCATTTGACACGTTGAGTCATAAATCAACAACTGCCAGTACCCCGTAGGACTTAACAATGAGTCTATTTCACTCCACTAGCTAGTTGCTTGCTACTTCAAACAAGTGATTTGGGACATATATCATCAGAGCAAAGTCCAAAGGCTATATAGCATATCTTGTTTGCTTCCCCAATAAAGAACATTATTCCTTCGAGATGCTTTCAAGACAGGAGTATACCAACATGGAGACACGCTAATCAGCCCCATGGTTTTCTCTGCCTACGCGATTCCTGTGATGGAGACACGCTATGGGCTACGGCGTTGAGGCACTGCTCGTTGCTCGGCGCGCCTTGGCTAGCTGATGCAGAGTGACCCGCGCCAATAATTGGCTGAGCGTCATCGTCGTCCATTACCATCCCGCCCTCCGGTTCTCGAAGCGTCCGTGCTCCATGCGCCGGAGATAGCTCCGAACGAACCAAACGCTGGAGTAGTCGACCGGCGAGAAGCGCCTGGCCACAACCCCTTCTATAATCGATCTCCGTGACGATTAGGAGAGCAGATTTTTTTTCGCCATTGGAGGGTTAGGAGAGGACCTCTGATTACATTACGATTATCCATATGGGCACTATACTAATCCTATCCGGCCGAGGCAACAACCATGTCCACACGTTTTTTGTTTAAAGAGCAAATTAAAACACGCCGCTGCTCCACTAGCTTGTCTTCGTTCAACTTTTGTTCCATTCCTGCCTCCCGTTGTTGCCGTATGCTGCCTTTGTCACATGCATCACCACGTTGCAGGGAACCTAGATAGGTCTGGATCTGAACCACCGGTCACCGGTCTCAAAGATGAAACATGGTGAACTGTAATTTAGACAAATTGGAACCTTGGGATTTGTGGGGAGAGCTGCGATACAGGCTGCACGTTTCAGCCGAAAACTTCCCGGCAACACGCATGGGCTGGTGTCGCACGTGTGCGATCATAACACACATGCATGTTGTTGTGTGGTGGAGACCGGAGAAGTCGATCTCATCTGGTCGTTGCCTCGCCTTGCTGGAAGCAGAGAATTCTTCATTTATCCGTTAGAATCGAGATAGTTTGTTCTGTCGATCTTGCATTGATCTGGAAGTAGGGAGTGATAACCTTTTATATTCATTATCTGCGTCAAAACTGTCTAGATGGAAATTTAAATCACGGGAGGACGATTTCCACGGATTCTGAATTGGCTGTCCTGGTCAAATATTTGGATGTGCTTCACGAGCTGGAACGATTATCTAAGCTAGGAGTAGCTTGATGAGCCAAGAAAATGAGTTATTTTGGGTAGGCTGTGCTACTAAAGTCTAACTATAAACTACTAGCATTAGGTCCTTTGTTGCCATCAAGGAAAATGTAAAGAATCCTTCAAAGAAAAACAGACATTGCACTTTTCCCTTTTTGATTAAATAGAGGTACCTCTACTCATGGAAGAAAGAATGTGGAGGCTGTACTGCAATGGAAATATGAAATACCGTCATTTGTCAGCTTGTTTATTTTTTACGCGGACAGTTGTCAGTTTGTTAACAGCACACTCGCAATTCTCTAACAGAACAATCTTCTGCATCTGATTGCTTAAATGCTTAGGTTCTCGCCACTCCAGAGTGGATGCTGAATTGCTGCGGAATCTTCTCATCTTCTGGCAGCAGAGTGGAGGAGTTTATCGCGGCCCACGTAAAGCAGCTGTTGATCCGGCCCAGAAACTCCAATCGGCGGTTTGATCTGGCCCGTATTAGAAATGGCAAGATGGGTTTATGTCCGAAAAAGGCTACTGCTGCCATGGGCTCGGCAAGGCACAACTTTGTGTTAAAACCTACCTTCGAGCCGGGGCCCAGCAAGTTGCGGCCCACTAGAGTTCTGCCGCTTCTACATTACTCCTCAAGTGTGTGGGGGTGCGGTTACTGCGGTATCGTTGCTTCACGTGGAACATACCGGCGGCAGAATGAGTTCCATCTCACAGATGAGCTCCGTTGGGCTCACACATTTCGAACAAAGCTCTAGGGCACTACCCAAGGGAAAAATCGCGGATCTTATTTTCACATGGGAATATATTCGTATTCCTGGAGTCCAGAAACGGGCAAAACGATCTTACAAATATTTTACTCGCCCGTTCCGGCGATTTCAAAATTCAAAACTCCCTCCCCTTGCACGTTCTCGATAACACGAATCCGTGCAGCCCAAGCAGCCCATTCCTCCGGCTGGCAACGACTACTTGCCCTACCGTGTCGCCCCATCTCGCTCGTCCATCTCCGTACCAACGGTCACGCTCCTCCGTTTCCTTTTAAATACGCTCCCCGTTTGTTGCCCCCACCATCCCACGCTCTCGCCGCTCGCAGTTTCC
>BCLF01000002.1:6639028-6700894 GCA_001602275.1 Zoysia japonica | reverse complement strand
CCCCCCCCCCCCCCCACGCCGCACCATTCGTTACTCTGCAACTGCTACCCGAGGTTTGTGCTGCGGCGGTTCCCCAAATCCTTCCTGCTATTTATCTGCGGATCGTAGTCTGTTCAGATTGCTTTGCGATTTCCTCGGTTGCGGTTGGGATTTTCGATTGAATTTTGGGGTTCCTCGTCCTGCAGAAAAGTTGATCGAGAAGTGGTGGTGGCGGCGGCGGACATGGGTCAGATCCAGTACTCCGAGAAGTACTTCGACGACACCTACGAGTACAGGTAAGATGCGGAACCCTAGCCGCCACCCCTTCTACTCGTTTCCGTCCCGTCGGTGGTAAAACCTCGATCCCCTTTCATCGGCGCAGGCACGTCGTCCTCCCGCCCGAGGTCGCCAAGCTCCTCCCCAAGAACCGCCTGCTCTCCGAGGTACGTGGCTTCATTTCCAACTGCATTCGTATACTCGGATTGGTTACCTGATTGGGGTTCTTGTGGGTGGAATTTCGCAGAACGAGTGGCGTGCGATCGGCGTGCAGCAGAGCCGCGGGTGGGTGCACTACGCGATCCACCGGCCGGAGCCTCACATCATGCTGTTCCGCCGCCCGCTCAACTACCAGCAGCAGCAAGAGGCGGTGGCGGCCGCGGCTGCAGCGCAGGTGCTGGCCAAGTGACTGTCCCCCCGGCTAGGGCGGTGTCTACCCGGGGTTGTAATGTTCAAAACCCTCCCTCCAATCCCTTTTCATCTCCAAAAGGGGTGTCGAGATACTGTTGATTAGTTGCCCTGCTCGTTGAACTTTATTAATGATCCATCCCGGTGGTGTACGCCCCCCGCCCTGTGTCTGTGGAAGTGCCTGCGAAGGAACTGGCATGTGTGTTTGTGTTATCATGAGTACTCATAGCGACATTGTGTTATGTGATTCTGGTTGATACTCCTGTTAATCATCCATGTGACGATGTGATTCTGGTTGGTGTGCTCTGCTATAATCTGTCAATGTGGCGATCTGGTAACTTGTGTTTATGCTTGCGTACGCTCGTTTGATTTGGTACTGGCAGTTCTTTGTGATAGATATGCATCCTCTGAAGTGCGTAAGTGCATATGTGCATTGAGTGGTCTGTTTCTAATTTGTGAGTTATGTGAACTTGCCTTTCAAACATGCTACTCATATATGATTCAACAGCTGGCAGGTGAAACCTCAAGAATATCTCGAGTTGAGAGGCAGGGAGGCACCGTCCCTTTTTTCGTTGTATTACCTAGTACTTTTTTTTTTCTATAGTGGCCTGGCTCTTATCAATTGTTTCCCAGTTCAACATTTCACTAAATTTACTTTTCTCACCTTTTGGAAATGGTGCATGCAGAATAGAGATAGACACAAATTTACCCAATTTTGGATATCAGAAATGGGTCCTATGGATTTGTTCCTCCAACATTCCAATGGCCCCAGGGAAGAGTCGTTATATCGTCTGTAGCGTTGAAACTTATCCACTTTACAATGCTAGGAAAAGCATTGTAACTGCTTATTTTCCAATGGCCCCAGGGAAGGTACTTGCGTATCTTGCATTTCTTTATTTGGCTTTATTTTCTGGCTCCGTTATATATTTCTTTTTTAACTGCTTGAACATGTTGTCATATTTTGTTTGAACACAGCAAGGAAGGTTTATGCTGTGTAAAGCATATATTATGGATTGGGTTTGTTATTTCATCATTTGAATGCATAGTGTATCGTCAAATCCCGAAATCTTTTCTTTCTTGTGATGCAGCTTGTCCCACGTTGTTTTGAACATTGGAGTTCCGTCCAAGGAATCTTCTGCAGATGTTAATCAGCAGTACACAAAGATCGCATTCACGCCTACTCAGGCTGACCGTTTTGTCTTTAGCATTCCAGGCTTGGCTGAGGAAATTTGGGAACAGCCAACCTGAGTGGTTTGGATATCTTGAGGTAAAAGTTTTCTAGGTTACCAAAGAGACTAGATATGTTTTTTCTTTCCGCGATTCATATGTTTTTAAATGATAATTCCATATGTTTATGTATGAACCTTATGATGACCAAGGATCTCTGTTTCTTTACATTCTGAACCATGAAAATTATCTAACTGATCATAATTAGCTCTTTTAAACACTAGTTTCTTTTTCCTCAACAGAATGACTAGTATCTTCATTGTTGCCTCAACAGCAACCATCTTTAGTTTCACGGAGCATCAAATTTAGTGTTACATCTCAGATCTGTATGTAAATCTTATAGCATCAAACTGTGCTTACCGCAAAGCATTTGAGAATAGTTCCTTACCTCATGCATAACCATAACATTTTCATGTAATAAGAGTGGCAAGGTTTATCTCCATCTTCTACAATACCGTAGAGTCTTGACTCAATTTGTTTAAACGAAGGAGACATCAGGGAACTTTCATTATGCTTCGTGTTTCTGCGTTCCAGTAATCCTTGTTGCTTATATTCAACTTTTGTTGCGCAGATGCTAGACAGTAGGATACGAGCAGCAAACACTAATGCTCGTCATGCAGAGGAGCATACAATGCGTTCCAGACTCTGCAGAAGGTATTCATGGGAGCGACAATGGTGTGCTGTGCTAGATTCCAGCAGAATTCCAGCTCAGACAATGTTTTTCCAGACGGTGTACCGGCTGAAAAGAAGCTCGAAATGTAGTTGACTTGGTGGCGTTGTGTTAAGGTCTCGACGTATACTGGTTTAACTAGTCACACAATCAACCGCACGAATCAATCAAATAAATGTCAGAAATGTCTTTTGACGAGGAAAGACTCCAACCCTGGCCCACCCAAACTCGCGAGGTCCACTCCATAATCCCAGATCCCTTTCCGCTCCATCTTACCCGTCCAATGAAAAGATCGACACTGGCACTCCTCCTCGGTCCGGTCCTCACCGGGACGCAACCACCCGCAGCCACTCACCCAGGCGGCAACTGACGCGGCCACGCGCGCGACTCACTCCAATGGCTGCGTCTCTCCGATCCCCGCCTCCCATCCCCGCCGCCTTCCGCCGTTCCCGTGCCGTTGTCCGCGCCTCCTCCTCCTCCTCCTCCTCATCCGCTGTCTCGTCGTCGTCCGGCCCCAAGGCACGCTTCGTCGCCCGCCGCTCCGAGTCCACCTCCGTCAAGCAGCTCGCCCGCCCGCTCGGTACCCGTCGCCTTCCTCCGCTGCTTATCTCGCCTTGATCGCTGGTAGAGGGGTGTCCTGAGATATATTCCTTCTTGCTTGCGCCTGCAGCGGAGTACATGAGCTTGCCGGCGAGCCAGTACTCGGTGCTGGACGCGGAGCGCATTGAGCGCGTCGATGACTCCACCTTCAGATGCTACGTCTACCGCTTCCGCTTCTTCGCGCTCGAGGTCTGCCCCGTCCTTCTTGTCCGCGTCGACGAGGAACCCAACTGCTGCTGCATTCGCCTCCTCTCCTGCAAGGTGCATGTCTGTTATGCTTCCCTAATGGCGGCCGTTATGTTTTCCCTTTTTTTTGGTTGCTATCGATTGAATTAAAATTATTTGCTTCCGCTTGCAGCTTGAGGGGTCACCGCTTGTGGAGGCACAGAATGATAAATTCTCAGGTTAATGTGGTTCTATTTTGTTAATGCTGTTTCAGCTACTGGATGCTTTCCCGACTTCATAGGCCACAGAGTTGGTTGTTTGTTTGATCCCTGATTCAGTTGAGAGGATTTGTAAATTGGAATCACCAGTGCTCAAATAAGCGTAGAATTTTTATTCCAGTTCCAGATTTTAAGTGTTCAATACTAAATTGCTAATCAGTCCTTCTCTTGCCTATTTTAAAATGAACTACTTAATCCTTGTTCCAGGAAATCATTGACATAATTTGCTGTGTGATGCAGCTTCCATGGAGAACAGGGTTTACTGCCACAGCAGTTTGCAGGATTCAACATTTCAACAACTTACATCAGATACTACTATTGAGGTAATTTACTCTCTGACTCTTAGCTGACATAATCTGCTGTAAGCATCATCGTAATTCTTGGGCACAATCACCTTATTATGATGATTTTCAGGTTACAATTGATATACCCTTTCCATTTCGAGCAATACCAGTTGAAGCCATTGAATCTAGTGGCAGACAAGTGCTTGAACAGTTGCTCCGAGTTATGCTACCACGATTTCTGCAGCAGGTCAGTTAAATCTTATTTGACCTCTGATAGCTATTTGCTTACCATTTTCGTTGTTTCAGCATGCAATGTTTTTTTCCCAAGCTCAATGAACCATTCTTTTGGATTACAACTTCCAATGATTTTGTGATTGAATAAATTCATGATGAATTTGTTCTATGTATTAAACAAGAAACTGGTATATGGGATTTTGAGAAGAAATTCTGTTTTCATTACCACTTTTTACTGTAAACTGATAATTAATCAAGCCAAAGTTTGCTACATTTTGTTTTCAACATATTCATCAGTATTAAAAAATCCAAAACTACCGCAATTTATGAATCTAATTGTTTGCAAACTAGATAATCTACTCCAGAATAGATGTGATGAGTTACAACTGTCCCCACCCCCACCCCATCCCGCAATACTATATTTCTGTGGATTACTTACCAGTCACTGCTTTCTTGAGTTGGAACCTCTGTTCAGGCATACTAAGGTTCTGTTCGGCTGAGCTTTTATTTTCTTGCTGCGGCTGCACCCACTGTACATCCTAAGCCAAGATGTAGTTGTTTCCTGCAGCAGCATGTAGCGGAACCAAACAGGCCCTAAAGGGCTGCCTGGTGCACGTAGCTCCTACTTATGCAACATCGCGCCGGGGGGGGGGGGGGGGGTGGTGGGGTGGGGTTGTGTGTACCGCATAATTTTTTTTGTGTATCGACACTTGCAATTTTATGAATGATTCAGTTCTTGTTCTTCTTGATGCTATTCTCTTTTTGAGATCTTAACCTATCCTGTTGTACGTGCTATCACAACACCAGATGTCCTTACTAAAGTGATATATGGTATATTGTGATTGCCATGTTGAATCTTGTTCTGTATTAGAGCTTATATATTGAGCACATTTGTTTTCATTACATACTAATCAATTTTTATCTTTCAGCTTGATAAAGACTACCAAGCTTGGGCTTCTGGTGATTCCTCAAGGAAACCACTTGGCACTGGTGAAATATGAAACTGTTCAATGCCTCCACTAGGGGGCCATAGTTTCTTCACTGAATCCAGTAACTCTCACGGAGCTTGGAATTCAGTAGATCATGGAGCATGGCACCCTGCTCGCACGTCATCCATGGTTTTTCTCACGGCACTTTGTCCTTGTTGAAGCTAGATCTACTGCCTGCTGGTTACTCCTCTGTAGTCATACGATCCTTGTGCTCCTTTAGTCTGAAGATCCTTTGCACACCTTATAGTTAACGAGTATGGACCATACTGAAGTTTGTAAACTGAGCACTCAGAATGTAGATTTTTTTCTTAAAAAACTGAACAGTATTTTGCTAGCATATACTTTCTCGACATTGATTATTTATATATATGCTTTCTAAGAATTTGCTAGCTGTTTACAGGAAATGTAAACATACAAGGCTGTTTATCAGCATCTGGAGTGCCTTTGTTGCTCTGACAATGATCGCCACCTACCATTGACGAAGGCTGTAAATTAGCTTAAGGAATAACAAGTAGGACCACTCATGTGCCAACTACAGAATGTCTTCTAATCATATCGCGACTTACTAATAAAGTACTCCTATTATCTTAACTAAATAATGGGCTATATGCTAAGGTAAACTATGAGCAGAACAGCTCCACTGATCTGTCAGCAACTCAGGCCACGAGTCGATACCGGCCCTGCATATTATATCCTTCAGCGGTTCAGCCTAATGCTTAACATAAATCACGAGTGAATTCACACCACAACGACCAGTGAGCGTTTAAAAAGATGGGATACCGTAATCTTGTATCAATGCTGAAAGAACGATGGCCAATGGATTTTGTTTAAAATAGGGAAGCTATGAACTGGGCGAGCCAAGAAGGGCAGAACTTGGAAAAGGACCCGAACAGAAACGATTTGTTGGTCTAAAGAAAAAAAGAAACGATTTGTTTTAAAATGGCGAAGCTCTGAACATTCCTTCCACGCGATCCCTGCCCTCGCCTAGTCATCTTCCTTGCGGCCCCACCATCACAGGCTCGGCACCGCACATGAGTGACGTGACCTCACCTCCCATCGTGTCACCCCAACTCCAACTCGCGCCGTTGTGAGCTGTCCATCGCCTCTCTCTCTCTCTCTCTCGACGGGGATCCCCTCGCGGCGGCCGCACCGATGGCCTCCTCCGCCGCCGCGGCGTCAGCGGCGGCCCTAGGTGACGCCCCGTCTACCCTCGCTCCCCTCATCACCTCCTCCGGTTGATGCTCTCTTATCCTCCTCACCCGCTCAATTTCCTCGTTTCAGAGGCCGTTCAAGTCCTCGTCGCCTCCCTCGCCGACGAATACCCGGTCGCCCGCGACGCAGCGCTCTCTGCCCTCCGCGAGATCGCGCCGCTGTAAGGGCTCGTTGTTCTCCCGGGCGCCCGCTCCCTTCATTCCGCATGAAGCGATTCCATGAAATTTGTTGCTTGTGGCGTGCAGGAACCCGCTCCTCGTCCTCGACTGCTGCGCCAACGTCTCGCGGGGCGGACGTCGGGTACGCTCACGTGTCACTGAAATAGAATTTTATTGTTTATGGAACCATTTCGCTGCTTGTTTGTGTCGTCTGCAGCTTGAATTAGTTTTGGTTTATGAGGAATGCAGCGGTTCGGCAACATGGCCGGTGTTTTCCTCGTGATGGCTTCTGCTGTGAGGGCACTCAACCGTTGGGATGCTGAGCGTGAGCTCCTCCGGAAATTTGCGAAGATTGCAATTGCCGAGATTGTTAGCTCAAAGGTAAAGTTGTTGTCAATCTGTATTTTCGCATTTTGATCCAAATGGTAGTTAGCGAACTGAATATAAAGGGGCCATGTGCGTACTCAGAGTAATGCTCACATTTCTGGCACCAGTTTACGCAAATGCGAAGAACATACGAGTAACTAAGCATATCACATCCAAATACTATAATCTGTAGGGATGAGGCGACGCTGTAATGATGAACGCCTGCCACCATTCTTTCAACATATTCACATTAGGTTAATGAACTATTGGAGAAAATGTAACAGATAGCTACTTTGGGATGATATGAAGAGGAAAAACTTGATGATTGAAAGCTATTATACAATGAAGTGAAATTGTCTCCTGTCTTCTCTTAAGCAAGGAGATTGGCGCATTACATTCTTTTAAATTAAAGGCCAAAATGACTAGATTGCTTCATTCTTCTTCCCTTTTTCTTTTGGTGCTGTGTGTTGGGAGGTGCTGGTTACATAGAACTTTTTGTCAGCTGCTAGTCAAAGCATGTGCTGCTTTAATTTCTTTGTACTTACAGTTTGTTGTTACGCTATTGGACCTGCCTGCCTATGTCTGTTTTGTTGATCGAATTGATTTACATGTAAAACAGGAATTCGATGTTGATTGGCAAAGAGCAGCTGCTAGTCTTCTTGTTGCCATAGGTTCACATGATCCAGATTTGGTATGCAAACATTTTTCCCTTCTGTTCTTAGAGACAAGCATAAGTGACTGTCTATGTGTGCGTACTTACTTTAAAAGGATCAGTGACACTTAAAAGGATCTGTTATCATTCATTAAAATGGCTGTACATTTTTTTGCTTACTAAAATGCACAAATTCCAATGTAAGACAAGCATAAGTGACTGTCTATGTGTGCGTACTTACTTTAAAAGGATCAGTGACACTTAAAAGGATCTATTATCATTCATTAAAATGGCTGCACTTTTTTTTTTTTGCTTACTAAAATGCACAAAATTCCAATGTTTTCCTAAGCAATAAACGTTAGAAATTCGGTCATTGTGTTGCTAATGTTTTTTCAAAGAAGTCTGTTTTCTTATTCCTCTAAAATCCACTTAAGGTGAGTCCATACTTATCCTGATTACTACCAGGAAGGGGCTACATTCTCAAGAGAAGTGGGAGTGTATTGTTCGCCTCTCATGGTCATCTGTTCCCTGTTTCATGGAAAATAGAACACAATACACATTTTAGTTCATTTTGAGGATACATTTCGTTTTTCATGATCCTCAGCTTGATTGCACGAAAAAAGTATTCGCAGCCTGTTATCTTTCTCCATGTCTCGGTGCTCATGCTTACCGATTATTCCTTACTAGTTGTGTATCATTTCAGTAATATCTATCTGTTTCCCTCACTTTTTTTAGATGATGGAGGAGCTATTTCTTTACTTTTCGGGACCAAACTCTGCTTTGCCAGCCTTGTTACAGATACTTGCAGATTTTGCATCAGCAGAAGGTTAATCACATTCTTTTTAATTTATTTCCCAGCTGATCGAGTTGGACTACTGAATTTGCAACCTGTACTTGTTTCCTTGAAGCCTTGCAGTTCACCCCACGGTTAAAGGACGTACTTTTGCGTGTTTTACCTATCTTAGGAAGTGTACGAGATGGTCAGCGGCCTGTTTTTGCGAATGGTATTCTTATGAAAATTCTTACAATCATCAGCAAGTCTCTTTAATGTTAGTAGAAACTTGGAAAGACATACAGAATTTGCTTTCTCATAAACGTTGCAACTTCCCCCCATTCCATTTGCAGCATTTAAGTGTTGGTGCCAGGCTGCATGGCAGTACCTTGGGGAGGCTCCTTCTGAGCGTCCTTTCGACGCCGATGTTATGTAAGCTTCTAGTTCATGAAAACCATTTTTTTGGTAGTGGAATTTGGTATGACAGATACCTAACATTTGAGTAACAGGTCCTTTATGAATTCAGTATTCGAATTACTTATAAAAGTATGGGCGGGCTCACGTGATCTAAAGGTATTTGTCAGCCTTGACTTTGATTTTTTCCTGGTTGCTAACTTGTTCTCTTAGTATAATAGAGTTTTTATGGTGATTCTGTAATATAGTATCTTCATTATTATGAGTTTAGAACTAGAGAAGAGAAAATGATACGTTTTACTCCGGGGCGTTGTAAACTTGCTAGAATATTGTTTTCCTTAATATCCGAACTTCATACTGCCTGATCAATCAACGCTAGATAGTGCTCATTGTTTGCTTAATACCTTTACCAGGTGCGCTTGTCCTCTGTTGAGGCTTTGGGAGAAATGGTTGGCCTGGTCACTAGGTCACAGTTGAAATCAGCACTGCCTCGAATTATACCAACAATGTTGGATCTGTATGGGTTCTATTCTTGCATATTTACTGAAGATGTTTCTCAAGTTCCCCTATACATCAATTCTTCATCTGATGTAGATGTCGGAAAGACCAAGAAGTTGCTTTTGTTGCATGTCACAGTCTCCATAACCTTCTTAATGCATCATTACTATCTGAAAGTGGCCCTCCTTTACTTGATTTTGAGGTAAATTAGGAACATGCTTTTATTCATGTTATTGATACATCATTATTGTTTCTTTGTTTTTTTCCTTTCGAACTTATTTACACACATCATGCAATTGTACCGAGCACCGATTGCTGCATTTTAAGTTTTTGTTTTTTATTTTTTTTCCATGGTGCATTACTGCATTGCTATAACTATATAAAGATGCCACAATTAACATGTTATATGGTGGAAGGCATGGCAGACATAGACATCGAGACCATTAGGAGTGTAATAGCAAGGGATACGTGACAGCTATTAATGATGTACTTACCACTTTATGGCAGACATAGATTGTACTTACCACTTTATGTTTCTTACTTCATGAAGGATAATTCTCTTGGGAATATCCAGCCTATAAGAAATATGCACCATAAGATATGACACAAAAATATGTTGTAGCATGATTGCTGATCACTGTGTTGTTTCTTATGTTGCAGGAGCTCACTACGATCGTAGTTACACTTCTTCCATTAGCATCTGTCAACAACAGCAAAGATGAGCATTATGTTTCAAAGGGTTTTAAGGTGGTTGTCTAAAACTGGTGCTAAGCTTTGTTTTGTTGTATGGCCCGTTTCCAATATACTCCCTCCATCCCAATCAGTGGCGGAACTGGACGGGAAATTTAGGGGGGGCTGGTCAATCCGTTTCTTATCGTAGCCCGCTCCATCTCCAATAAGAGTGACTCGAAGCTTAGACCATCTATACTATGTACGTTGTCGTGATCTCTAGAGGAGTCGAGGTGGTGTCAGCGTGTTGGCTATCGCGGTTTACGATTAGGCAAATTAAGCGACAGAGATGAACGAGATCATACCTCTCATCTACTCCACACCACTGGAGCCGCCACTCAACCGAAATCGCACCCTGAGACCTTTGTTAGCTGGAGCTAGGTCACTTTTTGAATCGCTGAATGAGCTGAAAACTCTCAAAATAAACAAAATTCTCCCTCAATTACAAGAAAAGTATTTTTTATCACCAGGATAATTAGTCTCTACATGTCTAATGTTACTCACTATAGATATTTTGTCGAAAAAACTTGGTCGCACTTTGATAACAAAAAAACTTGTCACTATATGCATATAATACTTAACAATTGTATATGTTGTTCATTAAAATTATATAGCAACTATGAAATCTTTAGTAACTAAATACATGTAGCAATAATTATCATACACAATGATCACTAAAAATGTATATCCAAATAAAAATAAAATCTTGATCACTATTTATCAATTTTTAGCACTAAAACTCAGTGAAAAACTCTATTTTTTAATGCATTTTATATTGTTAATAGGATGTATAAATTAGAGGGGGCCAACTAAAAAGGTCCTTTGAAGAATTTCTAATGATAGGGCCCTTGTCGGCCCCCCCTCAGTTCCGCCACTGATCCCAATTTACTTGTCATCCTAGCCTCTTTAAGTTTTCCCAATTTACTTGTCATCCTCGCTTTCAAATACACCTCTCTATTCCTAATACATCTCTCTCTTATCTCTCTCCTCATTTTCAATACATCCCACTCTTTTCATCCTGAGTTCCCATGACCACACCCAGAATAACAAGTAAAAGGGGACAGAGGGAGTATAATGCAGCGACACGACTTAGTACAAAGATTATAGGTGTTGACGTCGAAATGGATCCCGGGCCACCACACCGCTCGCACGTCCGTGTGCGAGAACGTCGACGTTTCTTCAACGTCGGGTTTGGGGCAGCACCTAGACAATTCCGGATCGCCTTCAAACGTCGTCGGGACAAAGAAAGAACAGCACGAGGTTCGAGTAAGAGGATTAGAGTTTGGAGAAGAACGAAATGTAAAGGCAAATTGTTTTGATCGATTGGGATAATTCTCAACCGGCCATGGGCCTTTGTTTTATAGAGGAGGGATGGTCTGAGTGCCCGAACCCGAGAGGGCTCACCGGACACTTCGGCAACGTGCCAGATACTCTAGTGGCCCTGTGATTTTTGGGTGTCAACAATAGAATTCATAGTATTTTTAGCACTTGGCAAGTTGTGGGGCTGGATGACCTTATCTTTGAAGGATATTACAAAATGGGATGGCCTGGAAACTATATCGTTAAATATTAAGCGGGAGCATGATTTTTCATCTTTAGAGACTTATTCATCCCCGAAACTGAACTGATATTTAGAATGAGAATTTTTATGTAATGTTACCGACAATTTAGCTCATAGATTGTTTGGATCCGTGGTATTTCTTCAGAAAAAAATATAAAATTGCTATAACATACTCCTCATCCAAGCAGCCCTTAAGTGGATATTGGTAGTACTAATTGTTACAGCTAACTTGTCCTCTGAGACCTTATCCTTTTTTCATCCAGTATGTGGTAGCATAAATAAAAGATGTATAAATTTACATGAGTGGTTACCCTCACCCTGATTGATCTTTTGTTCTAGCTGATGCTTCATTCTGTATTTTTTCTCATGCAACAATGCACACAGCTGACTTTTGTAAAAATGTTGAAGCTTGGTCCAGTATTTTTCTATTAGTCTCATTACTATTTATTTATTGGCTATAGACATACAATGAAATCCAGCACTGCTTTTTGGTGATTGGTTTAACACATCCAGAGGATCTTTGTATGTTTCTTTTGAGTGTAAGTATTTCTGCTATTTGTTATATGATGGTTCCAAGTTGTCACGAAACAGGGCTAGCGTGGAGTTCACTGTTGTTACTTTATAACGCTTTACAGAAATGCAAGTCAAAGGATGAAGCATCTATTGTTGGGGCACTTAGTACTATAAAACACCTATTGCCAAGGTTCTCTCTCTCTCTCTCCACAACCCCCACATCCCCTTCTCCCCCAACAGCAGGGCACTTAGCACTTTAAAACACCTATTGCCAAGGGCTACGATAGGCAGTGGTGGAGCTAGAACTCAACAATTGGGTGTACACAAGCATAACCATTTAGCTAACTATGTATAACTAAACCAAGTACTTAACAGACTTTGCCCAACGAAAAACTAGTCACCAAAGACATTTAGTATTTTGGGTGTGCCTGGGACCTCACTTAGCTCTGCCACTGACACTAGTTGGATATATGGTGGTGCACATGCATCATCTATCTAAATCAAAGTATTAGTAAATAATGAGCTTATTTTTACCATGTTTTATGCTCATTTGGCTTAAATTATTAACTACGATGCACAAGATGCACCATCATCATTTTGGTATTAGATTGGTCAGACGCTTTGGTGAAGTGGTAAAGCTGTTGATTGTGACTGTTAAGGATATTATAGTCAAAGGGCATTATTGTCATCAGGTAGTCTAGGGTTTCCTTGTCTAGCCCTTATTGTAATGAACCCATTTATTATGAATACAATCCATCTTTCTGAAATGATATCAGGGCTAGGTCTTTTTTTTTCCTGATCAAAGCTGATGGGTTCCCAATTTCTTTTCTCCTGAGCGTGTGGCTTCTCAATGCCGCCACTTCCTCCATGCATGCTGTCTAATCCCTAACAGTAACCATGAGGTCACCGGTTCGAGTCCTGGAAATAGCCTCTTGTAGAATGTAGAGAAAGGTTGCGTACATAAGATCCAAAGTGGTCGGACCCTTCCTTGGACCGTATGCTAGTGGGAGTTACGTGCATCGGGCTGCCCTTTTATTTGTCACATGACCACACCCACACCCACCCACCCATTCCTCTCTCTCTGCATTGGTAATGGTAGTGGTGCTCTGTTTATTCTTTGAAACTACTTTTGACAACTATCTTTTTTTGTACAGATTGTTGGAATCGTGGCATACTAAACAAGCATTACTGGTTGATGTCATGAAATCACTTTTAGTGGACCAGAGCTTGAGTATACGTATGGCACTAGCTGAGGTAATGGATGCGCATAAAACTTTTTGGCAGTGACATGTCCTAAGCAGATCTGGATCATAGATAATTTACTATGGTCAAATACTTGCATGCAGCAGCACATTATCATAACTAATATGGATCTCCTTTTAGTACGGATCCATTTACTCTTACTTTCTTGACTTTTTTTTGAAAAGTATTTCTTGACTCCCCCTCCCTTTTTTCCCTCTTCAGTTTGGTTTTTCCTTTTTTTTTTCTCTGTTTTGTCTTCTTTTTCCATCCCTTTTTGTTTTCTTAAATCCTTTATGGTCTTTCTCTGAGGGGTTCCATCTCTTGCCTACCTGAACTTGCTTGGGACAAAAAGGCTTTGTTGTTGTTGTTGAAGTATTTATTGACTTTTGTTGAATTGTATACAGCTAATTGTTGTTCTGGCTTCACACTGCTACCTAAGTGGGCATCCTGCAGAGCTGGCTGTCGAGTTTCTGGTGCGGCATAGTGCTATAACTGATGAAGGTCTAAATGATCTCAACACTATGAAAGATGAGTACTTCCAAGACAAAAGATTTGAGGTTTTGCTTAATTCTGGATTCTGTGTGATTTACATGTTCACGGTTCATACATCAGCATAATTTATATTTTACTGCTACTTCTATCAGATGAAAATAAGTCTTGCTGCTCTATCAGAACTCAGAACTATATGTGAGAAGGGTCTACTTTTACTAGCAATCACCGTACCTGAAATGGAGGTAACAGTTGCTCTTTTTCTGTATGCTCGTTGAGTAAAAAGTATTTTGTGGAGTCAGCATTGTACTCTTTGTTGTTTTAAGTCCGTCCATCATAGTTATATGGTAATCCATTAATCCACATTAATTTATCCTATTCCCCAGCTTGTTCTTTGGCCGTTTGTCTTGAAATTGATAATCCCAAAGAAGTATACAGGTGCTGTTGCTACAGTAAGTTGCTATTTGGTACACCCTGGCTAATATGTTTCTATGAAGCATTCTTTTTCTGTAAATAAGTACTGCTCCTGTTATAAAGTTCTCACATTATTGTTCTGTATATATGGTTAATGATGAGGATCTTTGCAGGTCTGCAAATGCATAACTGAATTGTGTAGGCATAAATTGTCACAAACAAACCCGCTGTATACTGAATTTAATTCTTCTGAAATCCCCATTCCGGAGGTGGTTTGCTTATCTCAGATCCTTTTTCCCATTAATGTTTTACACATTAGCTTGTTATTTCTCATCATGACGAGGTTCATGCAGGATTTATTTGCTCGCTTGGTTGTGCTTCTGCATAATCCACTTGCGAGGGGCCAACTTGCCACCCAAATCCTGACGGTTGGTCTTCTTACAGAATTAAAACGAAATCACTTGGACAATCTTCATTGTCTATTTGAAACATGTCCTTTTTATCTCTCATGGCTGACCTTATTCTTATACATCCATTTCCTGTAATATACAATATTTAAATTTTCTGGATGTGTAGATATGTTGCCTCTTTTGGAATCTGCATCATTTATGTATTTTGTCTTCTGCCGAAGACATCATGCATTTGTTATTACATTGGGTATATTATATATGGAAGTTGGCTCACAACTTTAGTATCAAAAATGATGCAACATGAAAGCTATCCATTTTTACTCTGCTAAAATAGCGTTGACCATGAAGCAATGGGAGGAACACTATTTGCTTTACTGTGATATCTGACATTGCTGCTTATTACAGAACTTTGCAATTACTTATTGTGTTTTAACCTCTTTTGCCTTCGCAATAATTGATTTCTTGATTGCTGCATTAAATTTTTATTTATACTCTCATTTTTTGCGACTATTTATTTATACTCTCTTTGATCCTTTACCTTTTGGTCTATTTAATTTAAAACAATTATGAATGTCTTCCCTGTTGTTTCCTCTGCTTCTTATAGGTTCTGTGCTACTTGGGTCCACTTTTCCCCAGAAACCTTTCATTATTTTGGCAAGATGAGGTACATCACTTAAACAATGAAGATTAGAAATAAAATTGCATTCATTTTCTATTTTTCTCATATAAAACCATTATGTTATCAGTGTTTAGTTCTTATAGGAAAAAATATGTGGAGTAAGTTATATTTTTTGCATATCCGGTTCATGTTTTAAGTTTAATTCTTTTCATCTTAATGTTTGATCCCTAAAAGAAAAGGAATCATGTTTTTGTTTTTATTGTGCCAATGAATCGGTATGGTACTTGCCCTGTGATCATTGCAAAATTCGTCCTACTGCATAACTCTCACCGTGATTTATGTAAAATGCAAAGAAATTACGAATTCCTGGCACCATTTTGGTAGTGACTTACGAAATGCATTTTTGGCAAGTATTAGGTCCCTAAGATGAAAGCTTACATCAGTGATCCTGAAGACCTTAAGCAAGATAGCACATATCAGGAAATATGGGATGACATGATAATAAATGTAAGTATCTTATTCTTGCTGGTTGAGGATTATATTCAGTGGTGCTTTACTTGTATTGCTACTTGCTAGATGCTTATGTCGAATTGCTGAGTGGGACAGAAATGCTGGAAAATTATGGCTCGTGGTGTTTGTGTCCAAATTTTCCTGTAATTGTTTTTTACCAATATTTTCTTTCATTGTTGTGATATTGTATTTGTTAAGGATATGTTAGGACCCACTCAGGCTGCTTTAATAGAATCTAGTCTCAGAATTTGGACAAAAGCTATCAATATCATTTTCATAGTGTTTATAGCAACGCCCTTTTTATTCCCTTGTACAATATAGCCCTTTTTTGCTTTGTAGCTCCTGATGCATGTGGAACCTATTTATTTCAAACTTCATAATATTTACTTTCATTTGGTGGCGATGATGGTTGGGGGAAGGGTATGTTTTGCTCAAAGATAATTTTGCTTTCCCTAGATAACTAACCCTGTGTCGTCATTCAGTTTTTAGCAGAATCTTTGGATGTTGTAAATGACAGTGAGTGGATCATTTCCTTGGGTGATGCATTTGCCAGACAATATGATCTATATGATAAATTTGATGGGCATTCTGCTTTGCTTCACAGGTAAATGTGTGATGTCCTATTATAACTTTATTTGTATGCCTCTCAATGGGGTCAAATTTTCTGTTATGGTATGAATATTCAAAATTATTGTTAGCAGTTACTAGATGCCATCCCATATTAATCAGTTCATGTCTTCTTAATAAAAAAAGCTAGAGTTGTTACAATTCATCATGATAAATTGTTTATGTTGTGTAACTGGCATGGCTAAGAGTGTTGATCTGTATAAATAAGTCAGCAGTAAAAATATTAATAAGTGCATTGAATCAAATAGCCTGGTTGTTAAAACATGAATGAAAGATTGGTGTATAGTTTAACACAATATGGGACATATGTAAACCATTTTATGTACACAGAGGCATGTTCAACGTTTGTTGATGACATGACACAAATTCAGTGCAACATAGTTGATTGCAAGGTCTAGATTGCTGTAGCCAATGTCGTTTAAAGCTGCAGACCTAAATTAGACTTGTGCTATACTCTGTAGATGATCCGAGTGACAGTTTACAGAAGCTACAAGAAAAGGAGGCCACAAACTTGCTTATCTTTTACCCCTTTTTTATTTGCAGATGTTTAGGTATGCTTCTTCGGAAGGTTGATGATAGGGTTTATGTTCACGAAAAGATTGAGTGGATGTGTAGACATTCAAGCATGTGTATTCCCATTAATCGCCTTGGACTTGCACAAGGCATCGGGTTGGTAAGGTGCTATCAGTGAATCCTTGTATTTTGGATTTTGTTTTGGAGCTTTCGGTATTAAAGTTACCCTTGCAGGTTGCGGCCTCTCATTTGGATACAGTGTTGGAGAAACTGAAAAGCATATTAGATAGTGCAGGGCAAAGTGCTATTCAGAGGTACTTACAAGATCCTTTTGGTATAACAGATCTGTCTATTGCCCTCATCTCAGTTCCAGTCATTTTGTGGCAGGAATTCATAAGTTCAATAAAAAATATGATTGTGCTACTTTATATGTACATTCCTATGGTCATGTTCCTGTAGCTAATTCAGTATTTAGATAGGGTGTTGATGTTTATTTTTCACCTCCAAAGTACTAATTCATTTTCGTTCTTATTAGTTAGTCTTATATTGATGTTCGACCTAACCTTGTTTGTATTCCATTATCCTTATTTTTTTAATATACGAGTAGTTCTTTCCATGTTTGCATGTTGTATCTAATAAAACAAAAAAGGTGGCTGTATAATTAAAAAGACACAGCTATTTAGTTCGCAGGTCGTTTTCCAGGCCATTTAACCAACTAGTTTAGCGTATTTATGACATTCAGTTCTGCAGGTTCCTCTCCTTTTTCTCGTTCAAAGCAAAAGTGGAAGATATGGACGATACATACGCAGCGTTGGCTTTGATGTATGGTTATGCTGCAAGATATGCTCCATCGACTGTTATTGAAGCCAGAATTAATGCGCTTGTGGTATGTTATCTAATATGTAAACAAACCTGGTTTTCTCTTATATGGATTTGACGAACCTGATGAAACTGCAATTTTTTTTTAAAAAAAAATCCGACCTGCGGGGAGTGAGACTGTTATTCTTTTCTGTAGTAAGTTTGATGTTGTAAGTTACTTTATTTCTTCTATTAATCATCACAGCTCTCCTGCATTGTCCAAGAATCTTTTTAATACTGCCTATATTTATTTATTTATTTATTTGAATTATATTTAGCATTAACTACACTTTTACTGTGTTATATTTGCATGTTAACGGAATTATTCTATATATACTCAGGGGACTAATATGCTTGGAAGGTTGCTTCATGTTCAGCATCCTACTGCAAAACAAGCTGTCATTACTGCAATTGACCTCTTAGGTTATTTCCTTAATAAGCCTGGAATTAATATTTTGTTTTTGTATTAATTTTTTGGCTGATAGAAATAGGGATCACTAAATTTATTTTGATAAGCTGAAAATTTATATAGTTAATAGTTCCTTTCGTTGGTCTTTTGGTATTTGCTTTATTATCTCAGAAAGTTTCATCTTAAGATTATGCTTGTGTACGGAGAATTAAAAAAGACAAATTGCATAAGGGGGTAAATTGACCCAAAATCACATTTTGGCAGGGTAAAAATAAACCAAAACATAGCTTGAGGGGTTATGTGGACTTTGGCTATACTTGAGGGGAGTAAATTGGGCTTTATCCAATAATGAAACCAAGACTAATCATGTCTCCTTGTTATCTTAGTTTATCACGATACTTTTTTGAACACTTTAATCGCAATATTATCCATTTTTTATGTACCAGTAGCTAAGCTTCTGCATTTACTGATATTTACCTTTTGCATTATATTGTATCTAATCATTATTTCCTTTCAGGCCAAGCTGTTATTAGTGCCGCTGAAATGGGGATTTCATTTCCACTAAAACGAAGGGATCAGTTGCTGGAATATGTTTTAACCCTAATGGGTAGGGATCAAAGTAATGATCTCATTGATTTTAACATGGAACTTCTGCACACGCAGGCATGTGCTCAATACATTTACTCATTCTTCCTACCAGATACCGAGTAAATTGTAATCCAGTTGAAATTTTTATCACTCCTAGTTACTTTACATGCATCATCCTCACTGCTATTTGGTCTCGCTCGCTATGATATAGGGCAGTTACTATTATTCAAGTTTCTGGATTTTCTTTACTATTTTTTAAGTACTTCTTACATATGCAGAGTCTTGCTTTAAGTGCCTGTACTACTCTGGTTTCGCTAGAACCAAGGTTGCCAATGGAAACAAGAAACCGTGTTATGAAGGTCTGCATGGCAGTGCTGCAGCATCGCAAAACTGTGCTAATAACTTTGTAAATTGTAGTGTCTAGTACCAGATGAAGTTTCACTCCATTTTTTCTTGGTTTATGTTCCATTTTTAGGCTACATTAGGATTTTTTGCGTTGCCAACGGAACCTTCAAGCATCGTGGAGAGTCTCATAACAAATCTCATTATTCTGTTAGGTGCCATCCTGCTTACAAGGTAATTTTGTAAACTTAATTCTCAATCATGTTTGTTCCATATTTTGGAATATTGTTTCTTATTCTGTTAACTTTTTTCTTCATTTTCTTTCTGGTACTTGCATTGTCTTTCATTGAAGCTTTGCTTTTTCATTTTTGTTGTTTGAATGTCTGAATTCTCACATAATTCTACTTTCATTAGAACATATGTCCAAGCCTAGTATAATAGTAAAGGGTTTTCCTTATGTACCTCTATATATAGTCCTCTTTGGGGTACTATTAATACAATTGACCTTCCTAACATACCCGTAAAGGCATAATAGTAGTTCCAGGAGTTTGTATTCTAGTCAATCACTTGATTGTACTTTGTAATCCTTATTAGCTACTTTATATTTCCTTTGTGTCAGTGGTGAAGATGGCCGAAGTCGAGCAGAGCAGCTGTTGCATATTCTTAGGCAGCTTGATCCATATGTTTCTTCATCTGTGGAATATCAAAGAAGAAGAGGATGTGTTGCTGTACAGGAGGTGTTGATAAAGTTCCGTAATCTTTGTTCTGGTGGATTTGGAGCATTGGGTTCTTTTCCAACTTTTGCTATGAACAAGCAAATCGATCAAGGAGGGCCAAGGAGCTTGTCAAGTTTGCCATGTATGCTTAATGATTTTCTTACACTGCTGGTAAAAATATATGCTAGAACCCCTGAAATAAGATGCCTTTTATTCTGTCTCAGCTGCGTTTGTGTTGCCTAATCGTGATTCTTTAAGCTTGGGAGAGAGGATAATGGCGTATCTTCCTCGTTGTGCTGATACAGACGCTGAAGTTAGGAAAGTTGCAATTCAGGTTAGTGCAATTGTTGTCTTTTAGTCTTTTACAACTTGTTTTCGACTGATTTGTGCAATGTCATTCTGTCATATATGTATGTTTCTGCTGTAAAATATCTGTTAGAGTATATGGCAGAATTAGATATGATCCGATTTGTTATGATGGGTTAGATTAGTTTCCATCCTTACCCCCTCCAGATTGCTTAAGGTCCAAGTCATGTACTCCTTTATATACCAGCCCCTGAGCCTCAATACAATCATCTCACTTCCACCCAATCTCATTATTTCACAATGCCCATGGTTTCACAGAAGACAACTCAATCACACACTTCATAACAAATAAACAAAATGTTAAAACTTATCATTGTTTGTTGAAGTTGAGGATATCAAATTCTTTTTATAATATATATTTTTTCTTGTAGATCATTGCACTTTTCTTCAACATTTCACTATCACTTCCAAAGCAGAAGGCATATGCTAATGATATTGATCTAGAATCTTCATATGGTGCTTTGTCCAGCCTTGAGGACATAATATCTATCATAAGAAGGGTGAGTGTATACCTCCTTTCCTTATCTGTTTGATCTGCTTCATTGAGCACCTTTTTGAGGTTTCTCGTATTGTTCTTAGGAAGCATTTGTTGACCAGACTGAAGTATTTCAGAGGGTTGTTTCCTCAGTGTGTATTCTACTATCTAAGGATGAGGTACTAATTTAACACGATTTAATGGATGTTGTAGAATGGCATGGTGGTCACTAATATATTCCTGTGAACATTAATAGCTGGTTGTCCTGCTACACTCCTGCACGCTGGCAACATGTGACAAGGTAAAGCAATCGGCAGATGCTTCCATCCAAGCTATTATCATGTTCATTACCAGAAGAGGCAAGGAGCTACGTGAAGCTGATGTCTCGAGGTTAGACTACATCACTGCAACCTAGGAATCATCTTAGTAGCATCTCAAATGGTTTCAATCTGTCAATTGGCAGAATCAATATATCTTACTAGATGGCTAGTGTTAGAAACTAGAAGGCTCTTCTACATCTAGAAAAATAAGAACTGTAGCTTAGAAAGTCCAAAGGACAATCTGTTTTAGTTGAGTGCTTGAATCCAAATGCCTGTTTGTTTTAGTTAAGGAAGCACATTCAACAGTCCACATAGTCACTTTATGTTACGATGGTCAGAGTTAGGGGGAGTAGAGCAGATAGAAAGTTTCTCTAGACCTTTCAAATTAAAGAGGTACCAATTAAGAAAACAACACTAAATAGGATAGTTTTGATCATTTTGGAAGAAGTCAAATGGCAGTATAAACAGAATATTTTCATCCAGATATGCCATCTTATGTGCTGTAATTTTCTCAAATATACCTTTTTTGAGCAGTTATTGATATAAGTTTTGGCTCAGTGCCTTGATATCTTTTATTTTGTACTGCATGAATCAAATATCTCAATGATTCTATTGCCAATGCTATAGGACGACTCAATCTTTGCTTTCATCTGCTGTTTCCCTTACTGACAAGCAGTCGCGGCAAGAGGTTCTGAATGCAGTATCCACCATTGTTTTTGATAAATCATAGATGGGGACGCAGGGTTACTTTGTTCAATATCAAATTTCTTGTCTAATATTATGCTCTCAATCGGTTCACCTTAATTTGAGATAGATATCATGCCTAGCAGAAAATACCAATCATATTGTGGTCTTTGATGAGGTTCTATCTGTAGCTGGAAGAGATATTTGTACAAAAGACATACCAAGAATCCGTGGAGGCTGGGCCATACAGGATGTCTTTTATGTGAGTGTTCGTTGGAGTTTCAGTTGTAAAACTTTTATCTTTATTGCATTAGTTGTGTATTAATATATTTATTTATTTACTGAGTCTTGCCAGTGGAATAGGAATTTATGGAACTAGCTGGAAATCCTTTTATTATTTATTTTGATCTTGTAAGTTTCAAATCGCATCTGTTAACATGGAATTCTGTCCATTGCTGACCTCTAATGTTCATCTGGTTGATGATCACGCTTTTCTCAACGGCAGTAGAGATTTCATTATCTAATAAGTAGTACTTGTGTGTTTGATGGTTAGATTAATAAGTGCAGGATTGTAGTGCACTGTTTTTCATTCTAAATAATTTAGATTATCATCAATTGTGAACTCTATAGAATCTAACCTATATTAATTCTTCAGATTAACTTATGTTTATTTGATTGTTCGACCTCATTTCAGGCATTTTCCCAGCATAACGTGCTTGCACTTCTTTTTCTGGAGAACATTTTATCAATACTTCACAAAGAACCCATTTCCATTAATGATTCAGAGAATGGAGAAATAACCTCCGAGTCATCAGCTGATGATTGTATTCTACAGGCAACCATGTTTGCTCTCAATGCATTTATGAGGTATTAGCTATCGTTTGCTCGGACTGTTGTTGTTGACTAAAAGTATTCTCATATTCTGATTTTATGTTCAAATATTTAAAATTTTCAGAGGTGGTGGGAAAATTGGGAAACAGGCAGTTGAGCGAAGTTACCCTTCTGTTCTTTCTGGCCTTATATTGAAGCTGGGAAGTCTTCATGGCCTTGCAGAGCTGGGCCAAAATGAACTTCTACGGTGATAGTCAAATCTTTTATAACCTTTGTAGTTTAATATATCAAGGATATGGTGAACTGAGGACTACCTTTTTTTTTTTACTATGCTGCAGATCATTGTTAATTGCATTTCAGTCATTTTGCGAGTGTGTTGGCGATTTAGAAATGGGAAAGGTACTTTTCTTAATTTCATTACTTGTAAATATGTGAAGTGATTCTGACTGTAAGATACCTACCATCAATAGATATTAGCTCGAGATGGAGAACAAATTGAAAAGGAGAAGTGGATTGAACTTGTTCAGGAAATTGCATGCAGTTCGGCGGTAAAAAGACCAAAAGAGGTAGTTTCTACACTAGATTATCCACCAATATTTTTGTGAATTTTTTTTACGTAATTTTGGTGAAATTGTTGAAAAATAACATTTGTTTTTGGGAAAATTAATTGCATATTATTACCACAGGTTCTGCCAACTTGTTTTATCTTGAGTAAAGCTCTCAACAGAAATCAAGGGGCTGAAAGAGAGGCTGCAGCTGCTGCGCTGTCGGAATTTATTCGCCACAGGTGGATATTACTTCTTTGTCTAATTTAGTTAAATCTAGTCATGTCCTTGTAACTTTGGCATATTTAGTTTCAGGTTTCATGATTAGGGTTCATTTCACATCGGAGTACAATTGGGTATCTTTTCATCACTGGTTATGCCAGTACTTGATTATACATGAACATATAGCTTTGCTTAAACAAATAAAAATAGTAGAAAACTGAGGCAATACAATCATGCAGCAGCTAGAGAAACTCTAATGGAAAATGAAAAGAAAAACACGTGGAGCTATCAGGAAAGTACAGTTCCAAGCATATCAGCTAGATTCAGTGATCCAGACAACAGAGAGTGCACTGTCCATACAAATGCTTATATGTAGAAATTCAAAAGAACAGGTTCAAATACTCTTCATTCTAAATAATACTTAACATTTTTTTATGCTTTTCTCTGCCAAGGAATGTCATACTAGTTATGTAAGAGCTTACAAATTAATCCGGAAATATTTCTTAGACTTGGAGGCCTACATGAATGATGATTATTTGGGGGCATCAAGGACTGGATTTGGACCTGTAGCTATCCTCAGGAAAATCACTTTCCCTCTTCAACAAACATGCTTAAATCTACTCTGATTATATGCTTAATTGCTTATTATCTTGACAATTTTCTGTAATTTCCAACAATATTAGTAACTATATTTATGATAACATGTATGGTTACTTTTATTCCCCACACTATTGAACCTGCCATTAACATGTGCAGCTTTCTTGTTGCACAGTGAAGAAGAACCTGCGTTGCTGGAACAAATGGTTGAGGAGTTGTGCCAGCATGTCTCTGATGATTCACCGACGGTCAGGAGCCTCTGTCTGCGTGGACTTGTGCAGGTCATTATCTAAATGCAGCATTTTCTTTATTTTTAAAATTTTTTACCCATACCTTATATATACATTAGTATATTGTTGAGTAAAACATAATTCGATTGATCCACTTATGACCTGTTACTAAACCTTATGCTTCATTTTTTTTTCTCCTACAGATTCCTGAGGGCCATATGCGTAAATACATCCAGCAGGTCTTAGGAGTAATATTAGCACTACTTGAAGATGCCAGCGAATCAGTTCAATTAACTGCTGTCCAATGCCTGTTAACTGTGAGTCTTATTTTAACTCAGTTCTATTTTCATTCAGTATTATAACAAAGTGAAATGACAACATGTACTGGTTCTAGGTTCTTAATTTGTCAGAGCAAGATGCTGTTGAACCTGTATTTATAAGTCTGTTGATAAGGCTGCGGAATCTTCAGGTACCCATCCAGAACAACTGTACATTGGCGGTGTGTATGAAAAGAACTATGAAAAAATTGTACATTAGATCTAAACAGTCGTACATTTCTACTTGCTCATTTAAGAATTTGGTAAGACCTCTTCATTCAAAAAAAAAAGGGGGGGGGGGGGGGGGGGTAAGACCTGGAATTGAATGCTTGAGTTGCTCGCCTCTGATCAAAGTGATAGCTATATTTTATATAAGCATTTTCAGCTAGTTCTTTATAATACTTTTGATAATGAATATCAGAACATGCATGTTGTAATTCTCTATGGTCGATGGAAACTTAACATATACCATGTTGCACTAGGGACATCAAATCCCGCTGATGTCTCTCTTAGAATTCTTGTATGTTCCATATTTTTTTTATTTTGATCTTGCTTTATAATTTTTAGGGAAAGTGGTCATTCTATATATGCATTGAAATTGGCAGCTTATGGGCATAACATATCGTGCAACTGTTGTCCACAGGTTTCAATGAATACAAAAATGAGATCCAATGCATTTGCAGCTTATGGTGCTCTAAGTGCTTATGGTCTAGGTTCACAGCGTACTGCTTTTCTTGAGCAGGTAGCATCCATTTCCTTTCAGTTGCTTCTGTAGTGTATCTTGGGAGTTGTATCTTGTAAAGCTTCCTTACTATAGTATTTTAAGATTCTGTTGTGGTATTCACCAGAAGTGTCAAGGTAATTACAAACTTCCACCTTTTTCACAAGGTAGTTTAATGAGGCTTTATCATCCCTGACGCTCTTTTTTTTTTGGCAACATTTTAGTGCTGTAAACTATAAAGTAGATAGATATTAGGATGTGATGCATGCAGCTGTACATGTAGTCATATAAACTAGTAGTAGACAGTTACTTCGAGGTCTCACAGGTCCTGCTTAAGCGAAAATGTAGTTGTGGAAGTAGTCTTGCCCACTTTGCCTTACGCTCAGAGATCTACAAGTATCTCTCTTGTCCAAGTAGGTAAGTACACTCGGCCTCAGTGGCGGAGCCACATTCAACCTCCCTGGTGCACCAGGGTAGGAAGCAAACTCTCTTAAATGGCTTATTTTGACGAGCTAAAATGAGTAATTTGCATGTAAATTAAGCATAAATTTTGTGTTGTGCACCACCAACAAATTGTTGCTAGCTTCGCCACTGCTCGGCCCAGTACTTCTGCTGTTGCTTGTTTGTTATGTTGATCAAGTTCTTTACTGCCCACTTTGGTAGGCACATGCAACCCTTCCCCGTTTGATCCTTCATCTTCATGATGACGACCTAAGTGTCCGCCTTGCTTGTCGGGTATATAATCACTACATTCCGTCGCCCCAGTACATTTGCCTCATCCTGCATGTTGATATTCCTTTTTTTTTAAAACAGAATACATTCCAGCTCCTTGCACCATTGATGGAAGTAGATGGTTTGTCTTCGCTCCTAAATAAGCAGTATTTTACATCCGATCGCCGGTTTGAGTTCAAACTTTTACCCTTTTTTTCTCTTTTTCGACTGAAATTTTATTTAGAAGTGACATCTAGTATGATTTTCTCCCAGCTCTGATTATGAGGACTTCATAAGGGACTTAACAAGACAACTTTGTCGACTCTCTCCTGCCAGAGTTGACAGCTACCTGGAATCTGCTATCCAGGTATGCTTTCTTTTTTTATTGTGCAATGGGAGGTTTGTAAACTGACTGGTTTATTTTAGGCATTTGATGCACCTTGGCCAGTCATCAGAGCAAACGCAGTTTGTTTAGTTAGTTGCATGCTATCATTTTTGGATGATCAACGCTACATTGCTCCTTATTTCTCCCAGGTATCTATGCTGGATATTTAGTAATTTATTTAGTTTTACCACTCGATGATAGATATTAACATTCTTTTTTGTATCAAGGTGTTTGCTACATTGGTGGGTAGAATGAGCCAATCACCGGATGCTATTGTCCGGGCAGCTGCATCTTCTGCTCTGGGCATTCTGATCAAGAGATCTAACATGCTGAGGTCATTGACTTCACGGTTTGATCGGGCAGATTCGTCACGCAATTCCCAGGATGGTGATTTGAGTACTGAAACACCATCTGAGCTTCAAGAAGAGACAGGAGTAAGACGGAATGATGCATAAGCAAACCAATAATGGTGGCAAACGATCTTAGATCTTACTCATGTAATTTACTGTATATGTACAGTTTTTCATATAGGAACAAGATACAGATATGTACAGTATTTAGTTGAATATGCATGTATATAGTTGTTCGTTCGTTGAAAATAGGAACGAGATTGATACAATTTTGTGTTCTAAGTGTCCATAATCACTAGCACGAGTTATAGCAACCACTTGGACTACTGGTTCTAACCTTCCTGTCTTTCTTTCATTGTTACTTTTAATCCTTAGAAAACCTAAAAGATATCCTCTACAGCTTGTTTCAAACATCTCGATGAATTCATAGGATGCTGATTGAAACTCCAGGTCCAGGTTGTATTCTCGTGCACTGACGATGGCCTCGAAGAGTGTAGGAAATGGGAACCTGCAACTGCAAGTTACATTAGTGACTGTTAGATTGTCTTATACAGCTCCTTTCTTGATTGAATCCTACAAATCGCAAGTCTCGAACGTCTTACGGCTGGGCTTAGGACGTACGGAGTAGATGAACTTTGGGATTAGAAATTATGTTTATATGGAATTTGGAGAGTTTGGGAGCATAAATTTCAAAACTGTGCAAACAATCTCGTGCAAGATTATGCCAAACAAAGAGGAGCAAAAGAGTAAAATTATTTACACATAATACATAAATAATAATGTATTTATAAATAACTATATAGTATAACTCATTCGCAGCCCGCCACTTGCTCAAAAGTTAGCTTTGTTGTGTGCTCCCTCAAAATACTTTCTAGTAACTTTTAGTAAAATGGATTGTTTCATCTTACAAATAGCTAGGCTGATCACAGAAGACAATATACATGCTTCTATTCCGGTATCCCTCCAGGCATATGTTTGCTTTTCCACCAAACTGATTTCAATCCTCGAAATACTACAAGGAAAGAAATTTGCTGACACAAACAGTGTGTGTGACATACAAGCTTCAATACATCGTACTACCACATTGACTTGTCGATCAAAAATAAAATAAAATAAAGGAAGACTCTTACAACCAATGCTGTCAAAGTGTGGCTGCACTGTGTTCCTGGTGACGCCTATCAAAGCACCTCAGTATAGAGTGCGACCACCTTGGCCTGTCCATCTCATGGAGACGCAGCAATTGTCACTCCGGCCAGGACCGAACGACAGGAAGTTGATGATGATACCTTGACAACACAAACCGGCTGACATCAAGAAAAAGAAGAGCACCCAAAGGAGGAACAAGAACGCACTTGCCTTGCCGGGGCACCTCGGCTCGGATATCCTCAAGATGCCGCCCCCGCTCATGTGGGCGCCGAGGAAAAGCGCAGCGAAATTAAAGACCGAAAGCCACGGCAAAGTTGCCAGTTGGTGGCATCACCCCGAGAAAGCGCTAATGCTCGCCGCATATCCGCAGGAAGATACCCTTCCTTCGCCCCTGCGCGGCACAAGCACAGCCTCCGGCAGATTGCTCGACCGCCCCCTGATCTCTGCGAGAATTGCACACTGAATTCATACACACAGACGGACACAGTGACTCTCTTTACGCCAGTGCTTTCTGGTGCTCGGTTAACTTTAACAGGTAGGCAAAGTTGGGGCTTCTGGACCAAATCATGTTTTGCGCAAATTTTATACCGCCTAGTGGAAAAATCGCCGTGATTTAGGTCGTAGAGGCTCGCTTTGACTGAAAAATTCGTTCCTTGAAGAAAGCCCCCTCGGACCGCAGAGAGGCCAAAATGCGTCCAAATAAAAGCGCCCAATGGGAGCTTCCTCTTCTCCCCCTCTTAAGCCCACGTACGCCCGGGCAGGGGCACGCCGCGCGCGCTCCATTATCCGCGCGCACACACACGCCATGGAAGCCACAAAGATCTAAGCTTATGTCATGGTCGTGTTCTAAATTTGGGGCCGCGCGTGTCTCGACAACGGGTGGCTGCGGCGCCTCCGGCGCCTAGCCTCTCCTACAGGGCGTGGCGTGGGCTCATGGCCATGGAGACCATCACTTCCCTACGTGAGGAGTGACGGACGACCATGGCCTGGCTCGTCGATCGACTACGACGACGGTTACCTCTCTACCCAGGTAGGGCAACTTGTATCCTTTGGCAAATGTTCTTCGGTGATGTCTCTTTGGTGGTATGAAGCGACGAGAGGAAAGGAGCTAGAAGAGGAATCTTTGTGTCCTAGCTAGCGCCTTGACTATATCAAGGGGGCCTATGGAGTACGGAAATGGTGTGGCTACGATGTTACAGTGTTTTGTTTGCTCTATTATTTGTTAATTAGTTGGGCTGTGTACCACTAGTAGTTGTTTGTTACCCAGTACCTCTATTTGGCTATACTACCATCAATAATATCAGATATTAAGATCTTGGTGTGCAAGATGTTATCGTTGATATATTTGAATAGAGTGGATCCATCATACTGTGCTATATATGTTGTTTCCTAATTCGATTTCCTTAATTACCTATTCAATAAGCATGCCTATATTTGCCCTTGGTTTGGCTCTAGGCCAGAGGCGTCTACCTTTTTTTCATTTAGCCGTTGTGGACCTTAGGTTGTATCCAACCTATTTTCCTAGCTTAATGAACAACGTTCATGCCTATTTTTCAAAAAAGAAAAAGAAACAAGGGGGGCTGGCAGAGCATATGCTTCATTTTCCTGTCCTGGTTCCACGAAGCAATATAACAATGCGTGTGCTCGTGCCATTAGTAAGCGTGTATATGTGTTAGTTATCAATTTATGTGGAGCGAGTGGGTTCCAGTTTTAACCATAGACAGCAAGATGGCTGAGCCATGGCATTGAGCGATAACCATCGGATGTTACATGCAAAGGTCTACCCTAGCAGCTCTAGATAGAAAAATGAAAGAGTGCAAAACTGCTGGCTGTTCCAAGAAGGCGAAGAAGGATAGCGTGCCTTCGTTCGCGTGTTTTAGTAATAGGAACTAGAAACTGGATCCATCGCCATGCACTTTGGGGCTTCCAAACGATGAGCACGCAAACCTGGGCATGCGACTCCCGCGCGGCTACGTAGGAGCAGCAGCCGCTGCCCATCAGATCAGCTGGCGGTCCTGCCGCGTCGTACGTACGCAGACATCTGGGCACGGACGGGACCGATTCCCAGCTTCCCGCGACGAGACACTAACAACATGCATGGCTCAATTTTCTAGCATGCATCGACATTGTGCTGCTCGATTTGATCTCTTCAGTGCGCTGTGCACACGTCTTAAAAATTTTGTACACAGAACAGAAGACTTCATGACACGATCGACGAAATATGTCTCACAATCAGGGGTGCGCTAACTACTGAATACGGCTTTTGAGGTCAAATAGAAGCACGACCACAGAATCGAAAGGGATTAGAGGCACCGAGGAGGATCACGCACCTTAAAATTCATGCGGATGTCGACCTTCACGTATGTTCGTAGACGGGCGTGTGAGTCTCCATCCAACATCTAGAGCACCGCAAATGTCGGTGTCGATCCCTCAATGATTTTGTATCTACAGCACACACCTAGCCCGACCTCTGAAACTTACTTTCGATCTCTGAAGCTTGAAGATAAACAGTGCGCAACGAAGAAGCAGAGACAAACACACGTCAACTGGTCGAGTGAATTGCCTTTCTTCTTTCTTCTCTTTTTTATCAGAGAAAAGTCTTCGGGTTTTATACACACGCTGCAAGTGCAACAATAGTTTTCTATAACTAACAACTACTCTATCGTACAGCACTGTACAATTTCTTGACTTCGACGTCCACGACTACACTGCGTACTCACCTGTCACACGTCGTCGCCTGCGCTGTTACAGTGAAGTTCTGTCGACCCATCTCGATGCCTTAAAAACTGTAAACGGAGCAGCAGAATCGTGGGTTGTGTCCAACAGCAAACCGGTGGCTCGGCGCCTGCACCTTCCGGAACTGGGGCCTCCCACCGGCCACCGGCCATATCTCGCTCGGCATCAGAGGTTCGAACCGCGGCTTCTGCGCACCGAAGGACCCGTACTCCGCCATTGCGCTGGTGAAGAAATTCCCCGCCGAGGCGGCGCTTGAGTTCCTGTCGACCTCCATCCTGAATTTCCTTAGGCGGCAGCGGAGAGGCTACGCGTTGGCGGCGGCGGGAAGCAGCGGTTGGGATGGCTCTCTCGACTCTCGACTCGAGTGGGTTAGGTCCCGGGGCCCGGGGACGCGAGTGGACTCGGAGGAGACGAAGGGTATTGGGCTGAACAAAAACAGACATAAGTATTGACAGCCCAATAAGATGATGGGCTGGCTTACTTTGAGCCCGAACAAGTTAGCATGGTCTCTTCAAGTTTCCGGTATACTTCAATTTCGTTTCCTTAAGAAAAAGTATGTATAATGCATTTATAGGCAAAAAAAAAAATCCCATATTCCAACAACTCATCGCTGGTTGTCATAACATGTGGAAATCAAAACTGAAATAGGAATAGCATTCTTCAATTACCCTATTTGCAACACCCATTTCAGAACTGAAAATGTAGGGTACATTGTCAGCAATCTGTAGCCTGCTCACCGACCGCTTAGCAGCCACAGATGAGCAAGAGAACAGACAGAGACACACGCACAGATGAACCGATACACACGGAAGAGTCACATAACAAATCTACTTTACATGCATTTTTTTTTCTTATTAGAAGGAGAAGGATTCGTTCTGCTTCTTGTACGTTATCTTCTTCCTCCAGTCCAGCTAGCTGTTTCAGTAACTGATGACGATGAGCAGCCCGATCGCCGTGACAACAATGGTCGACGGGACCCCGAATCGGAGATGGCTCCAGAAGGTGAGGTTGTAGCCGAAGAATTGGGCACGCCTGGCCTGCTCGCAGACTATCAGATTCGCGGCAGAGCCTAGGAGAGTGAGGTTCCCAGCCACGGTGCTGACCCATGCAAGAATGAGCCAGGCTTTCCTCTCTGAGTCGTGAGAAATAGCAGCGGCTGATGCAGCCACCCTTGTGCCAAGCAACAATACTGAGGAACATAAATTGAGAAATGTGTTAGAACGAGGCACGTGAACAGGCAAAGGAACCGAAACATCTATATCACATAAAGATGCATGGCTTGAAACAAATGGCTGAAAGACAAAAGGCTACAGTAACTTTTACTGAAAACATATTGAAATTATGCTGAGGCCTTGTAACATATTTGAAGGTTTGAAAAACAGTGGCAGACCATGATCTGAATTCTAGGAGTACACAAAAGATTAAATGATAGCAGGTGATAAATAACTAGGAAATTCCAGCAGTACCCAAAGGAACATCAACTCAAAAGTTTATGTTTACCTGTGGGAACATTTGAGGCCACATTTGAAAGGATAAGAATCACCACTGCAAGAAGTGCAACACCTTTGGCACTATCGATTCGGGAATACGGTTCCACCAATTCCCACAGCGTGTTTGGTATGCCAGTTTTGTTAAAGCCATCAACGGTAATAAACATCCCGCAGAAAAATATCAGCAATGAGTACGATACCTGCCAATCGTCAAAGGAGATAATCATCATTCAAAACTTGTGCATAAGTATAAATTAAAACTAGAGTAAAACTAAGAATCATACCTTCTCAAGGCAAGCTTGTGCATCTGTAAAATCAAGTGCCAGGAGAACAAGAGCTGCAGTGATTGCAGTCCAGGACATATTAAGGCCCATCAGGAGTGCAATGAGCATACCAAGAGTTATGAGGTAAACGGATGTCTTCCACACAAGTATTTTCCATCTCTTCTCTGCAACTTCAGCTTCCTTCTCCATCTCCTCCCCATTTCTCTCTGGGGAGGGTGGCAAGTCCTCTATTATCACACTTCTCTGCTGGCTAGCAGTTCTGGTGAACTTCCTTGAGGACCCACCTATATCTCTTACATCAGGAATCGTCGAGACCTCTACCATCTCATGAGACATGCTTGATGCCCTCAAAGACTTGATTGCAAGTTGAATGTCAGACTCCGAATTTACGCTCCTGCTTCTCAGATTATCATTCACATTGGTCCTCATACTATCACTCCTTACGATTGGTTCGCTGATGCAATCCTCATCATCTGGATGCATAGAGGAAACATGTGACATCCTAGCCGGTGTGAAACGATGTGAAGTAACCTCATCGTCAGCAACCACTTCCGGTCCTGTTGGTTGCCCACCTTCCTGGTCCTTCTCCACAGACAAGTATTTCCAGAAGTATAGAAGGAGGATAGCAGCATTAGTCAGAATCCCAACCATCATTGCAGGGAAAACCCCTAGCAGGAACTGACCAAATGAAATCCCACTCTCCACAGCTATGACAAGGTTCTGAGGGTTACCGATCGGCGTCGCAGCAGAGCCGATGTTTGAACTAGTGGCAAGGGCCAGAAGGAAAGGCTGTGGTGGTAGGTTGTTCTGCCTAGCAACCTTGAGGATGAATTCAGTGAGCACAACACACGTAGTGTCATTGGTGAAAAGCGCGCTGGCAAACGCGGACACGATGCAAACTCGGAAGAGCAGGTCTTTGCTACCTCTGCTCTTCCAAGAGAGCAGATTACCAAGGTACTTAAACATGTCAGCCCTCTCAAGGAAGATACTGACGACCATTGTCCCAAAAAGCAGGCCGATGATTGGGAGGTCAATTGCAGCGTATGCGTCCTCCGGTGATATGACACGGAACAGGACCATTAGCATGGCACCAAGGAGGGACCCAGCCGTCCGCCCAACAGGCATGAACGGGACGGTGGGGAAGACGGCCATCACCCAGAAAATCCCAAAGGCAATACATCCCAGCACTACTTTGGAGGTTCCTGCCAGCGCCATGTTAGCCAATTCTCTCTTTGTCTACTGCTAAAGCTTAACAACTGCACTTCAAGAACCTATCAAAACTCACGAAGTAAAGAGAGTACAGAACAACCCCCCAAATAACAAGGCCGGTCAGACTAGGTAGGGATGAACCACCTTCACGCCCAACTTAATTCGAGATCCTGCAAAGTTGGAGCAAACAAACAAACATTGCACGTCAACAAAAATGCTAAAAGGTAAAATTATGCCAAAAAGTTCTTTTTTCAACCAAAAAAAAAACAAAGCCAAGATATTTGTGAGGATCCTCTTCAAAAATATTTCTTGATCCTTTAAACTGAAACAAAATAACAACAAATGTTGTTCGAATGACTGCATGAAAATGGGGCACAGATAGGTATCAATCAAGCACCACCACGCCTACTCACGGTATGTCCTGCAAAAATTGAAGCCTTGAATCAATACAAAGCCTTCGCACAGTTCTAAATAGAGAAACTTTCCATGATTTTGGGCAGGTGCTTCAACTAGAATAAGCCCGTTGATAAACCCTACATGCCCAAACAAGAATTTCGGCGCCGCCATGGATTAGATCCAATATTAGCAGCGGTGAAAGATCCACCTTGAATCCATGCATTTTCGCTGGTGCCAAGCACAAGATACGGGCATGATTGGGCTGCAGACAGACATTCAACAGGCGCAGGGCTGCTCACCTCTGAGTTAGGGGTGTGGAGGCCGGGTGCTCCAAACTTCCACGGCGCTTTGGCAAGAGCGAGCGATGAAGACGAGGTGGTGGATTGGTGGGAACCTGCTTCAAGTAAGACCTCGGGACCGAAGCAGGGCGGCTAAATAGGGGGGGCCATGGCAGGCCCCGTACGCGGCTGGGCACCGAGTAGTGCCTCACCTTTCACGGGAAGATGTGATTTTGGACAGGTCCCACACGTGGGGCTCCTACTCCTAGTATTGCATTTTACTATGTGCACACTGGTGGAGGTCCCATTTTCTTGGAAGTAGAGAAGCATGTTGTGTGTTTTCTAATCTACAAGATTATTCCCTCAAATCTAAAATTCAAACTAGACATCGACGACAAATTTAGAATGAAGAAGGTAACCTTACAATAGAAAATATACAACATCATTATCTCTTTCTATTTTCATTTGGGCGTCAAATATTAGCGAGAGAATATTAATTTCAATTATATTACAAAAAAGTTATAGGTTCAATTATATATTGGCCGACGGCCTCGGGTAGAGCTAGCAAATCTCCATGCGAGTGAACTTATGCGGCTCGTGGTGGCCACTATCAGCGATGGAACGTGATTTTGATGTCATTCATGAGTTTACGCGTGAGAGGTTGGAACGCTTGTGCGGCGACCTGCTGAATGGTGCGGCCCATTTCTTCGTATCCAAGAAACGCGTCCGGTTCAGTCACAAACAAGACGGTAGCTATCAATCACGATTTTGATTTTCCGGCGGATAAACGCGAACATAATCTTTGAGGAAAAAAATCCAAGAACAATTGGGATTTGAAGTTTAGAGAAATGCTTCATTTTTTGGATTTTTGTAGGACGTCGACAGGGAACAAACTACGCTTTGGTTGCAACAGAGCAATACGGAACATGACCTTGGTAAGTTGTAGTCTGAACTGATATATGCGTTCGTTGCTCGATTTACAGGGATCGGGTTGTTGCGGTTTGTTGCTGTCAGTGACATCAGCTGCGATTATAGGTCTTAACGGTCCATTAGACCCGCTATAGTATACAGTGCTCTTTCCCTCGGATGTTGCCTGCTCTAGTGCTCTCCTCACTGCAGTGCTTACTTGGGGAAGCTTTGGATTCCAATAGTGGCAGAGAGCTTAGCTACGTGTCCGAAAACATGTGGACAACTTAACCACAGGTTAGATGAACACAGCAAAAAAAGGCTTTTTTCAGGAATCAATAATTGAGTAATCTATAGCGCACCGTACAAACTAATCTAATTGTGACACTGAACAGAGACTAGCTAGCCACTCATCGTCTAAACAAATAGAGCACAAAAGCCTAGTGAAACACTGTTGAAAGATACGCAACGCCGACCTGCTATAGCCTATAGATGGTGATCTCCCAAGCCTGAACTTGTACTTATATTCTAGGGCCTTTTTCTTTTTTACTCAAGCCTGAACCGTCATTTGATCGTCCATCGTCCATCGCACTATCCCAGGATTCTCAGCAGAAGAGGCGAGCAGTGGAGGCGAGGCAAGCCATGTGGTGCCCCATCGGCGTAACGCCATCGGACCGAATTCACCTACTACAAACTTGTTTCGGCGTCCCTCTGATCTTCCGTTGCGTTGGATCTGACGATGTCCAGTCGTACCCTGCTGGCCACCGGATTCTGGCCGGAGTTGACAAACTACTTTTTTTTTAGCCTAGTTGACAAACTTCTAAGCGTGTGTTTTTTCAATGTGCAGATGGGGGCTCCTCTGGATCGTCACCGTAAGTGGTGGGTGCAGGCGCCAACTTTCAAGGAAATCGGCTAAAAGGGCCGGTTTCTCGACTTGTTTAGTTCAGTGATATAAACATCCTCCTGGCTGTCATCGTTCTAGGCGAGACACGTCGATGCCTTCTGATCCTCAAAACCACGTGTTCCCTGGTTTTTAAGAATTTTAATTCATTTTTAAATTAGATTTATTAACCTACCGATAACAATTAAAAATCAGAGGTAGCACACCTTACCTACCGGTAGTAATTCGGGTTGACAAAATGTTATATTAGTCATTAGTGCCACAGTGCTGGGGTTAGTGCATGATAGACTGACGGATGCTTTTCACGCGAGTATGCAATACTGGAAGTCACGGCCCACACGACCTGGTGCTGTATGATCGATTCGATTTTTTAGCGAAATCTTTCCCAGTTAGGATGGCGGCAAAGCCATCGATCTTGTTATTTTGTTTTGGGTACGTTCCGTCTGGTAGCCTAACTGTTGCATGCCATGCGCAACGTGATACGGCACCTTTCTGTTGGCGACTTGCTCCCCAGACACGGACTGTACTGTACCCGTCGCCATGCAACATGCTCCCTCCCGTGATCCCCTCCAAGCTAGAGCCAGCGCAAGCTACGCCGATCGGCGGATGCATATGCATATGTACTAGTAATGGAAAGCAGCAATCGATCTCAAGATACAAATCCAAATGCGCTCTGGAATCAGAAAGTCGATCGAGGCGCTGGCAAATACGCGGCGTAGAGCGGACAACATGTATCGATCGATCACACCGTGTAGTGTAGGCACGCACCAAGAAAAACTAGCAAGCACCAACAAGAAAGCTGGGCGGTTCAGAAATTCGAGGAACTTACACAGTGCCCTGCTCGATCGCGCGGAGGCAGTCGACGAGCGGCGGCTGGATCGTTGATCAGCTGCTCGCGCGCTTCAGTATCCTCCCAATGATCCCCAATCGGAAGGAGATACCGCTGCCGGCCTCGACGCCACCAAGCCTTCGGCGCGGTGGGCTCCTGGCTGGAGGTGCTCGATCTATCGTCGTCCCTTTGCCTCCGGCTTGTCAGTTCTGGCGTAGACTTATGTTCTGGCTGAGGGATGAGTTGCAGACTGCTCGGTTCGGAGGAGTGAGCCGGACCCCGCCGGGCGGAGGCTTTAAATAAGCCGGGGCCGGGCGACGTGTGAGGCGACGCGAGGCCCGCGCGCGGCGCCGTGGCCCGACGACAGCGACGACGCAGCGCAGCTGCGCAGGAATGGAAGCCTCCGCCTGTAAACGAAGCCTGCTGGCAGTATGAATCCGATCCCTGTCGCCGTGGAAGCGGATGGTTGGCTCGTCGTTGTCCGTGCGTCCGCGTCGAGCCGTCGACCCTCGCGGTTCACGCAGCACGTGCGTGGCGGGAATGGGCGGCGTGGTAGTAGAGAAAAGTCGCTCGGGTTCATTAACGTTCAGCAAGGCATGGTTTACCTAACTAAGCAACTGACGCGGATCAGGAGGAGGCTTTCTTATCTTGATTCGCCTGATTGCTCGGTGCGAGCGAGTGTGCCGCTCAAGCAGCTCAACTGAAGAAAACCAACGAACTGGGGGACGCAGAGCGGTAGAGGGGATCTCGTCTCCGTGAAGACGCACCACCGATCCATGTCCCCGTCCGTTGGAGAGCGAGTGCTTACATCGTCATCCGTATTCTATTGGCCGCGCGCTGCGCTTTTTTCAGCGTCAAGCTAAGACTCTATCAAATGAACGATCGGATCGGACTGGATATTGGAATTGGACGCGCGGACTGGGAGAAGAACTGTATCGGTGGAACGTCTTTATAATTGCTGGAAACATGATCATGTCTCAGTATTAACGACTGTCGAGTTCCATCTATCAAATGCTCGACGTGTACATAACTTCAGAGAAAAGCGCCGGCATGTATATCCGCCATCCAGGATTCCAGCTGGTGGTACGATCGTGAGAATGGCCTGAAATGCGATGATACTGCAGGTGATTCTTCTGATCTCTCCATAATACTCGTATGCTAGCGGACTCTGTTCTGTTGCGTACGCCCTTTTTGTCCATGGCCAGGGCCAGGGGTATCCGTCGACTGCGACGACGGTATTTGGACCGTTGCACATCCGAGGTCCGTATTTTCCTCTTCGGTCACGGTCGGCGTCTACCTCCGCGTCGCGTACTGCGCAGTTTTCCCACTCTGCTCTGCTGCTCGTACAGTTATTGGTTCCTACGACTACGGCGTATCGTAGCCTGTTGACTTCACCGCATGCATGTACGCTTTCTGTCCATACGCATACGGACTGATACTCCCAATTAACTTGTCAGAGTCAAGGCTCTCGCTACTCGCTAGGCGAGGCGGCTGATGTTGCCCGCGCATTTATCGCGTTCACAACTCGCGTAACCGAGCGTCAAGCTCGAATTCAAGCTCCTGATCTCGACGGCAGCTGCGAAATCTTGGTTTACGTTCACACGGACACTCGCGTCGCGCTGTCGCTTCACCTACAAGTCGCTTCCTGCGCGTTCGAATCGTCGCCTGTCCCAATCGCTGAATCGATCCGGTGACGTACGTGAACGTCGTGAAGCTACGTACGCACGGTTTGGACTCTGGGACCATACGAAGGTATACTCCGTATGTACCTCAAACATTTGCAGATCTGGTCAGCTGGACACACATACATACGGAGTACGGCTTTGTAGGAGGAGTAATGGTTACTCGTGATGGCGTGGCACTTGAGTGAGTGACAGCGTACGTCTCTCTTCGTTAATTACTCGTGATGGTCTCGCCTGTTGACTTGCTGTCCTCGAATGTTAAGCTAGCGTTTCCGTCCTGTGACAACTACGCATTGACAAAAACCGACCGGTCTGCAAATTTCTTTCCTTTTTCACAGTTTAATCATGTTCGTCTTTGAATATTAGCTTGGTACTGAGTGCATTAGTCATCCGGCACGCACGTTTTCCTCTGGATTTTCTTTCCCCTTTCTCGAAAAGCTCAACCCACAGATCTCAAAGTCACAACTTAGTACTCCTACAAACAAACGGGGCATGTTTGAACAGGCCCAGATCCTGCAGAAATTAACAAACAAACACATCATTTTCCCTGATGCAGGTTAGAGTCAGTGCCGCGAGTAAATGGTGTGCTACGCGGTGAAAGTCCGGAAAAAGACGGTGATTTTGTAACCTTGTGTGCGTTGAACAACGGCAACGTAGGAGAGGGACTAGTTACTACTCCAACGGAAAGAAAGTGTATATGCTCATATTATTCAAAGAGCTGTAATGCAAGAGACGTCGAATGGATAGGGATCACGATTCACGATGCGAATGGATGGTCCGATTTCCACGCGTTATCTATCCAGCATCGCTGTTGCCATTAATGGCGGATCTGTCTCGCGAGCTTAGCAAGGGACATCGCAGCCGCCAAGCGGTAATGTTGCGAAGATCCTAAGCAAAGGAGGTGAAACAAAAGGAGTGGAGGACGGAAACCATGACATGATCGAGAAGACACGCTGTTGGCACCACAAGATCAGCTAGAGCAGCGTACATCATTGGATGACAATCCGGCGAAAAATTGTTATGGCTGAAACCGGACCAAAACAAGTCGGTCTCTTGCGGAGGCGAGCCAGCAATGGCAAACTGCGTCGTGGCTCCCCGAATCAGCCGGCCAAATCTTCAACCCCTGCAAGGTTCCATCGGATGCGACGACGCGCGAAACTTTTTGACCAAGACGTTGGTTAAAACGTCACGAGAAATTTTCGGCGACGAGATGATCCGATTTGGCTTCTGCTCTCGGTGATCGACCGCGTACGTTTCTCCCGTCACCACGGTTTCGAATCATCTTCGTCGTCGCAGCGGACGGTAAAACGGACAAGACAGTGCTGTCCTTGCAGATACAGAGCATAGATTCTTCTTCATTAGTGCCTTTCGACTTGTCTAATCATGTGACTCTTATCATTATCTAGATTTTGTCAAATCGGTTATCGGTTTCTATACGAACTAGTACACGTGTGCAGGGTCTCCAGAGCATTCCTTCCAAATCCACGTTAAACAAATGGAGTACTAATTAATACTGAGGAAACAAAGAAACATCAGAGCAAGAGGATACTGAACTGCTCTCTCCTCTTTTTTAAATCAACCTTTATCCATTGTCTTATTCAAAAAATTTACAAAATTACAAAAATAAATAAATCAAATTTAAAGTACTTTTAATAATAATTTTTTCACAATAAAATAAATAATATTTTCACAAATTTTTTGATTTCAAAAAGTCAAAAACATCATTTATAATAAGATGAATGGAGTATAAATTTTTTTTTTACTACAAGCTGAAACAGTTTGAGCCATCCAGAAGTGAGCACGATGCCCATATACAGCAATAAACCACTCATCCTGTTAGATGCAAAACTCATGAGGCCTTCTGCTGGAACTTAACCAAGAGGCTTTTTTTTTTTTACCTACAATTGCCACTTGCCAAAAAACAGCCACAAGGCCCACAAGTGCAGCCCTGGCTACATTCGTTAGTTCTTCGGCGGGGGTGACTTCGGCCTGAGGCCTTCAATCTCTGGCGTTGTCACAACCAGGTGAGGAGCCTCAGGAGGAGGGTTTCGCCCACCACCTCCCTGCCATACTTTCCCATCCTTGCCCACAAAGTTATTGACATATGCCTGTGCGAGTGAAATTCATAGCAGAAACTATTTAAAAAAAGGATAGTTCTGTGGAAATCACGAAAGGGAAGTGCTTGCTCCTGTTTTTACCTCTTTCTTGAAGTTCGAATATGACAAACCTTTCCCAAGAGTAAGCCAACCTGGACGAATGTTGTGATCCTCACCAAACAGTTCAAGCCGCCTCTTTCCAAGAGCAAAATGCTCGATGATCCTGTACATATCCTCAGGCTTTTTTGTCGAACCTGTGGTATAAAACATATCAATGCCCAGTTGTTGCTAGCCAAGGAGAATGAAAACAAACACATTTAAAACCACGCCTATTAGTTGATTAAAGAAAAGAAAATAGATAAAACAAACAAGGAAAAAAAGTAAATTGGCAATCAAGGTTCTGACACATGAATTGTTAGCATCCACAGTTTTTTTATGTAATACTAATTTTTTGGCGATATTCCAATCATTCAGATCTCTCTTCTCAAACTCCTCCCATGTTAAGTTTGTTCTTCCTCGGCCTTCCTTCACATAATTAAACCGACTTATCGTCCCACTTTGAACCAGTACCTCCTAAGGCTTTCGTTGTATATGTCCAAACCACCGCAAATGATAAAGCACAAGCTTCTCCAAGCTTCTTCTCAATTGGTGCTATCCCTACTCTCTCTCATATGTCATCGTTAAGACAATCAAAACCACAATATAGAACTTTTTTACTGAGTGTAACTTTTTTACTGAGTGTTTGCAATAACTGTGAATAAAAACTTCATATCAATAGAAAGGCAGGTCAAAAAATCAAACAGCAACAACAAGACATAGATCTATGAAATTTGCTAACCACTGATTTCTAGCAAAAATCCATTAGAACTAAAATTCTCCCTACCAGTCTAATTTTACAGAAGAAAAAAACATTTGGATTTTAATGGACCAAACCAGAATATTCATATCAGAGCAACAATGAAAAAGAAAACAAAGAACTCCAATTTATTAAGGCACAAAAAAAGAAAAGGAAACATGGCAAGTTTACTGAGTCCACCTCATCATTGAAATCAGAGCCCTAATCATAGAGCAATTTAGTACACAACAACAATAACAACAACAAAGCCTTTAGTCCCAAGCCAGTTGAGGAGGTAGGCTAGAGATGAAACCCCAAGAGACGACTAAAAAAGAACAACAAACGACAATTAAGGTTCAGACACGTGAATTGCTAGCCTCCACGAACTCCTATTCAAAGCTAACTGCTTAGCGATATCCCAATCCTTCGTATCTCTCTTCACAGACTCTTTCCACGTCAAGTTTGGTCTACCTCTGCCTCTCTTCACACCGTTTGACCGACTTACCATCTCGCTACGAACCAGTGCCTTCTGTGGTCTTCGTTGAATATGTCCGAACCACCTCAAACGATGTTGCACAAGTTTCTTCTCAACTGGTGCCACTCCTAATCTCTCTTGTATGTCATCGTTTCGGACACGATCTCTCCTCGTGTGGCCACACATCTATTTAACACACATTTCGACTACGTGTAGCTGTTGGACATGTCGCCTTTTCGTAGGCCAACACTCTGCTCCATAAGGCAGGACGAATTACAGTCTTATAGAATTTACCTTTGAGTTTTTGAGGCACCCTACTATCACACAGGACTCCAGAAGCTTCACGCCACTTCAACCATCCGGTTTTAATTCTATGACTTACATCCTCGTCAATATCCCCATCTTTTTGCAACATTAAACCCAAATAATGTAAAGTGTTCTTCTTGATACCACTGGCCATCAAGTCTAACATCTCCCTCCTCGACTGCGGTAGCACTGAAATCACACCTCATATACTCTGTTTTAGACCTACTAAGTGTAAAACCTTTTGACTCCAAAGCATGTATCTTGTGAGGCCGCCAATACCAGCGGCGTGGCAGGCCCAGTGCGCCGGCCCAGGTCACGCAGCAGGAGGAGGAACCGACCTCCTAAACTTTGTTAGTCGGTTCCTTAATAATAGGAAGACTAGTTCCTTTGTTAGTTCAGGTTTTAGGTTAGTTCCTTTAAGCTAGAAATATTGGTTAAGTTAGGGGCTGGTTAGTTGCTTTAAGATAGAAAGATTGGTTAAGTTAGGGAATATTTAAAGAGATGTAACCAGAAAGAAAAAGGGAAAGAATGAGAATTACTTTTCCCAATCTCTCTTCTTCCTAATCTCACCCCCTTCTCAACATAGGGCGACCAGGGGAAAACCCCTGCGCCATACCTGTCCCGAGTTACGAACTCCGTAGCCGGGGCGCCGCTGTCTTGAGCTCCGACGCCCTTGACAACCTGGTATCACGATCCAGGCGTTCCAACCCACCACCACCGCCGCTGACCAGGCAACCACCACCACAGCCGCCACCAAGACACCCACCACCACCACCGACCACCATGACTGCACCATCATCATCCGATCTGAAGGCCATGATCAAAGCCTTGACCGAAACTATCATCTCGCTGAAAGCATCGGTAGAGGAACTGAAGAACGATCGCACACCCGCGGTGACATCTTCGAGTTCCAAAGCCTTAGCCACAAGGGAGCATCACAGCGATAGACCCCCCAGGTTCCAGAAGATGGACTTTCCCCGATATGATGGCAAGACGGATCCGCTAGCGTTCATCAACCGCTGCGAGTCTTACTTCCACCAACAACGGATCGCGGAGGAAGAGAAGGTGTGGATGGCCTCCTACAATCTGGAAGATAGCGCCCAAATGTGGTACATCCAAGTCCAACAGGACGAGGGTACACCACCATGGCGCCGATTCACGGAACTGCTCAACCTACGCTTTGGACCTCCACTACGCTCGAACCCTCTCGGCGAGTTGATGGCGTGCAAACGCACGGGATCGGTCGTGGAATACCAGGACAGATTTGAGGCCCTGCTTCCACGCGCCAGCACACTGACGGAGACCCAACGGGTCCAACTTTTCACAGCCGGCCTACAACCACCCCTCAGCTTGGATGTGGAAATACATAATCCGCAGTCCCTAGTAGTCGCCATGAGCATCGCACGCAAGTTGGACCTGCGCGACCAGTGCGCTGCGCGGGCCACGCCGGCCGCGCACCAGCGGCAACAGCTGCGAGGGCTTCTACCAACGCCTCCTCCACGGCCGCCAATGCCGACGGGACCCCCGGCACCACTTCCTGCTCCTGCCACTACAACTGTAGAAGGCCGGTAGGTCAAGAGGCTCTCACAAACGGAGATGGAGGAACGACAACGCCTCGGCTTGTGCTTCAACTGTAACGAGAAGTTCAACCGTGGGCATAACCGGGTGTGCCAACGGCTCGTCCTCCTTGATCTGGCGGCATCAGATGAGGACTCGGAACCCGAAGATCAGCCAGACGTGGAGCCTCACATCTCACTCCACGCCATCGCCAAGGTCCGCACCAGCGAAACCATGCAGGTGCGCATTCAGGTGGGGACAACAGAGCTCCTCGCACTCCTGGATTCGGGGTCGACGCGCAACTTCATCGCCGAGGAGGCAGCTCTCCGCGTCGGCCTGATCCTGGAGCACAAGGGCGGCATGAAGGTGACAGTTGCCAACGGAGAACGTGTTCCCTGCCTAGGCGTCTTCCGCAACGCAGCCTTCACTATTACCGGCGAAAACTTCACCGCGGATCTGTTCGCACTACCGCTCGCTGGATACAATGTGGTGCTGGGGACTCAGTGGCTCGCGTCCATGGGGCCGATCCTGTGGGACTTTGGCTCTCTCACCATGTCCTTCTGGCGTGAGGACCACAGGGTCTATTGGCAGGGCGTCGCCAGCGCACACTGCCCCAAGCTACATGCCTGTCTAGACAGCAGCATCATGGAGGCCCTGCTGTCCGAATTTTCAGCAATCTTCACCGATCCCCACGGATTTCCTCCACAGCGCTCCCACGATCACAGCATCAGGTTGATCCCGGAGGCGCAGCCAGTTGCCGTGCGGCCATACCACTACCCAACGGCGCATAAAGATGAGCTGGAGCGACAGTGCGCCACCATGATGGAGCAAGGACTGATCCGCCAGAGCACCTCCGCGTTCTCGTCGCCAGTTCTCCTCGTCAAAAAGGCGGACGGATCGTGGCGGTTTTGCATCGACTACCGAGCACTGAACGCAATCACGGTTAAGGACAAGTTTCCTATACCCGTGGTTGACGAGCTCTTGGATGAGTTGCGCGGGGCCAAGTTCTTCTCCAAACTTGACCTCCGGTCGGGTTATCATCAAGTTCGCATGAACCCAACTGATGTACACAAGACGGCTTTTCGGACACATGACGGACTCTATGAGTTTCTCGTCATGCCGTTCGGACTATGCAATGCACCAGCGACCTTCCAGTTGCTCATGAACGAGGTTCTTCGACCATTCTTACGACGGTTCGTCCTCGTCTTCTTCGACGACATCCTCATCTTCAATACATCATGGGCCGATCACCTTCGACATATGCGCACGGTCCTCAACACTCTTCTTCAACACCGGCTGTTCGTCAAGAAGTCCAAGTGCGCATTTGGGGTCGACTCAATAGCGTACTTGGGCCATGTGATCTCGGCAGAAGGGGTCGCTATGGATCCCGCAAAGGTCCAAGCCGTTCGCGACTGGCCGCAGCCCAAGTCAGCCAGAGCGGTTCGGGGGTTCCTTGGACTAGCGGGGTACTACCGCAAATTTGTCCGTGATTACGGGACCATAGCCGCCCCACTTACGGCGCTCCTCCGCAAGGACGGGTTCCAATGGACGACCGCAGCCTCGGACGCCTTCGAAGCTCTGAAACTGACCATCACATCGGCGCCGGTATTGGTTCTACCAGATTTCCAGCAGCTCTTCATCGTCGAATGTGATGCTTCATCCCATGGATTCGGAGCGGTGCTTCTACAAGACAAACATTCGGTGGCATTCTTCAGTCGGCCGGTCGCCCCACGCCACCGCGCCTTGGCCGCCTATGAGCGCGAGCTGATCGGCCTTGTTCATGCTATCCGGCATTGGAGACCATATCTGTGGGGGCGACGCTTCCTGGTGCGAACTGATCACTAGTCTCAAATTTCTGTTGGAGCAGCGACTCGCCACGATCCCACAACACCACTGGGTGGGCAAACTACTGGGGTTCGACTTCAACGTCAAATACAAGCCGGGAGCTACAAACACGGTCGCCGACGCCCTGTCCAGGCGCGTCTACGACGACGAGGGCGCCATCCTGTCCATCTCAGGACCCCGCTTTGACTCATCGACCGTCTTCGACGTGAACAATCCAGTAATCCAAGGCTGAGGGTGCTGCGTGACGAGATCAATGCAGGCCAACGGCCAGCACCCTGGGCGATCACAGATGATCTAGTTACATATGTGAGACGATTCTACATCACCCCGTCGTCCGCGCTACTAGCTGACATCGTGTCCGCCATCCACGACGACGGCCACGAAGGAGTACAGCGCACGCTGCATCAACTACGTCGCGACTTCCACGCCCCGAATCTCAGACAGCAGGTGCAAGAGTACGTCCGCAACTGCACCACCTGTCAACGATACAAGTACGAACACCTACACCCAGCAGGACTCCTGCTGCCCCTGCCAGTTCCCTCATCCGTATGGACGGATATAGGACTGGACTTCGTCGAAGGCCTACCCAAAGTGGGCGGCAAATCAGTGATCTTGACAGTGGTCGATCGCTTCAGTAAGTACTGCCATTTTATCCCTTTGGCTCACCCGTACACGACAGAATCTGTGGCACAGGTCTTCTTCGCCGAAGTGGTACGCCTTCACGCCATTCCACAGTCCATGGTCTCAGATCGGGACCCATTGTTCACTTCCAACTTCTGGAAGGAGCGGATGCGACTGGTGGGCACAAAGCTACACATGACAACAGCCTTCCATCCACAGTCAGACGGTCAAACAGAGGCTGCCAACAGAGTCATCATCATGTACTTGCGCTGCTTCACGAGAGACCGTCCTAAGCAGTGGCTCCGTTGGCTACCTTGGGCGGAGATCATCTACAACACCGCCTACCAGTCCTCGCTACAGGGGACACCCTTCTGGGTGGTTTATGGCCGTGACCCTCCTTCCATCCGCTCTTATGAGTCGGGCGACACAAGGGTTGCGGCAGTGGCCCGCTGCATGACAGAGAGGGACAAGTTTCTCGCTGATATTAAGTATCGGCTTGAGCAGGCGCAAGCTGTTCAGAAAAAGTTCTACGACAAGCATCATCGCGAGGTCCACTATGAGGTGGGTGATTGGGTGTGGCTTCGTCTTCGACACCGCATTCCGTCATCACTCCAGGCGACGACCTCAGGCAACCTAAAACCGCGCTTCTATGGGCCCTACCGTATCTCGGAAATGATCAATCCGGTTGCGACTCGGCTTGAACTTCCCGGACGTTCCAGATTGCATGATGTCTTCCATATTGGGCTTCTCAAGAGGTTCAGGGGCGCGCCTCCTGACTCCCCACCTCCGTTGCCGGCAATACACAATGGGGCAGCCGTCCCAGAACCAGAGCGAGCGGTGAAAGCACGTCTGGCAAGAGGAGTTCATCAAGTTCTCGTACAATGGAAAGGAACTCCCGCCTCGTCAGCCACATAGGAGGACCTTGACAGCTTCCTCGAGAATTATCCCTCCTTTCAGCTCGAGGACGAGCTGCTCATCGAGGAAGGGAGAGATGTCATGTAGGGCCGCCAATACCAGCGGAGCGGCAGGCCCAGTGCGCCGGCCCAGGCCACGCAGGAGGAGGAACCGACCTCCTAAACTTTGTTAGTCGGTTCCTTAATAATAGGAAGACTAGTTCCTTTGTTAGTTCAGGTTTCAGGCTCAAAGAAGATTGGTTAAGTTAGGGGCAGGTTAGTTCTTTTAAGATAGGAAGATTGATTAAGTTAGGGACTATTTAAAGAGATGTAACCAAGAAGAAAAAGGGAAGGAACGAGAATTACTTTTCCCAATCTCTCTTCTTCCTAATCTCACCCCCTTCTCAACATAGGGCGACCAAGGGAAAACCTCTGCGCCATACCTGTCTCGGGTTACGAACTCCGTAGCCGGAGCGCCGCTGTCTTGGGCCCCGACGCCCTTGACAACATGTGTCTATGATTCTAACTTCTGGTTCACCCCTATCCTGCTCTCATCCACTAGCACCACATCATCCACAAAGAGCATATACCAAAGAATGTCCTCATGTAAGTCTCGTGTGATCTCATCCATCACCAAAGTAAAAAGATAAGAGCTCAGAGCCAACCCCTGGTGCAGTCCTATATTAATTGAAAACTCATCGATGTCTTCATCACTTGTTCGGACACTTGTCACCACATCTTTGTACATATCCTTAATGAGTACTTTGTTGAGACGTTGTGCCTTTCCAATGCCCACCATAGAGCAATTTAGTAGTTATATATAAATCTTTATACATGCCAAATAGGAGTAAAAACTTATAACAAGATCCTAAGAAACAAAATACCATCAGTTGGCTCTTCAGCTATTATTATATCTGTGTCAATATTTGCATGAATGACATGGCCATCAGTGCTACGCCGTACTGTTCCTTTGATGCCCATCAAGCAATGCTCCTGCCATGGAAAGTAAGAGCAGATAATTCATAAAGAAGCGAGACCAGTACAGGAAGATGAAAATCTAAATACAAGCAGTTGAATTTTATGAAACATAGTAGTCAGCTAGAAAAGTACTTTCGAGTGCTGTAACAATGTATGAGAGTCATGCCGTAGACTTGGCGTTGCATTTTTCTTGTTGGTTTTTACCCAGCAAACATCTTCACACCTACGAAATCCCCACTGGACAGAGAAATTCCAATGAGGCTCACCATACTTATCTAGATAAAAATAGAAGTACAAAATGCTGTTTAGATTGCTACAAAATTTCCGCAGAGGAAAATGTGTTGCTCCATTTCATAAATGAAAGCATATTGTAGCTAAGCATTGAAGAGGTTACTGTAAATTGATGTGAAGCTCCAGTCCTACAATTGGATGCACCTACAGAAAGAATAATCATGCAAGTGCCAAACTATAAAATAGTGTGCTGTCTTACCTTCTTTAAACATTGGCGACCCTGTTCAAGGCCTACACCATCGCCAACCCAAAGGAAGACAAAAGAGGGTGTATCTGCTATAGCCTGTCGATTACAAATGCATTTTTGTCATATTAATTCCACAGCATAAAACAGGGAGAAAGAGGGTGAAAAAGTAAAGGGCTAGTTAGATACATGCCATTGCAATTTTTCAAGTTTGAAAATATGCCACCACCGTGTCACTTGCAGGGGAGTCCTGCAAGTCGATGGGGACAGGATGGCATATCTCTAATTTTGAAGAATTGTATTGGCATCTACCAAATTAATCCAAAAAAGGTAAAAGGAGTAACCTCAATATTTAAATTCATAATCTCCTTAACATTCCAATATTCTAAGTGATCTGTGATTCCTGGTGTACGATGACTGTACTCCTCCCATGGAGGATCCACAAGAATAGCATCGAACTTTGTACCAAAAAATTCAGGAGAAAGAACATGTTCGCGCAGGTCACATTTGTAATACATTGGTGGTGATGCCGATTTCGCAACAATTTCATCTTTCCTCTGTATCAGTTCTCTCAACCTTGGATAGTCCTCCACTACACTAGTAAGATCAAGTTCTCTGATGAAATTTTGAGGTCGCATGCCAGTGTCCACAAAGTTCTGCGAGTAATCATTCTGTTCACCCCTTGAAGGAGCTTTTCTGGTTGGTCCATTACCCCTATGTCGTGTCCAACTTGCGGAAGGTTTATCATGTAGCATGTCACGACTTTGCATGCCCATTTGATCAAAACCCAATCCCGGTATATCAGGAACACATATCCCAGTATCTATTTGATGTAAGTTCAGGCCAGATCCAGCTCCAATATCTGCAGTGAATCTATGTTCAGCAGCAAGCGGGGGGATGGGAAGGTTGGGTGGAACAGACAGCACGTTCATATCAACACCTCGTGCTCCAGGCCACACAAGAGGTCCAGGAAATGGCTGCATGAAAACTCCAGGCAGAAGAGGACCTGGAGAATGGGGAATATTTGGTCCCATGTGCTGCATTGGTCCTGGTGGCAGACCAAGAGGACCAAACGGAGGAGCCATAATTGGCATTGGAGCTCCAGATCTTTGAGAATCCCTTCCAATTGGTCTCCCCTTTCCTACTCTAGGTGGTCTATCACCTTTTGTCCCTTGTTGAGGATGTGGGGAGTTCATGCTCATGGTACCACTTTGATCTGCTACAGGATGCTCATTGTGTGTTCCCACTTCGGATCTTTTTCCAGAAACAGGCCCATCCCTTCCAAAATTAAGTTCTCTGTCAGGTCGGATTATAATTGAATCAGAATTGTCATACCTATTTCCATAGGTTGATGGACCTCGAACACTATCAGATCTACCCCTAGAATCTCTGCGGTAACCAGCTCGCCCATAGCTCCCACCATCTAGCCTTGCTTGCGCATTCCTCCATTCAGCATCATTTGCCTCCTTAGGATCACGAGCTTTCTCATTCCAATTCCTGTCACTCCCTCTATCAGATATATCATCTCTATGTGCTTCTCTTATGTCAACTGTAACAGAACCGCCACTTTCATCAGCATGAATTTCATCAGCCCTTCTGAGAGAAGCCTTTTCCTCTTGGTCCTGTTGTTTTTGCTTCTCCCCACTACTCGCTCTCCTTTCCGAATTCCATGAACCCATATGTCTATCAGATGCATCAGTGCTATATCTCCTTGAATAGGGCCAATCATTCAGGTGCTCTTTTCCCCTTTGTTTGTCACAGTTCCTATCCTTGGAATCATCAGGACTTCTCCTTGGAACTTTGGATGATCGTGAGTCCGTTCCCACATGATAGACGTTTTCATCAGCACCGTCAGGTAAGACAGATGTTCTAGCTGAGTTCTTTCTTGATTCATTCCAATCACTTGAGAGTAAAATCATGCTTTCACCATCTTGATGCCCAACTTCATATTCAAATCCATGCTTTTCAGATCTGCCAGTATAATTTCTGCTATATGTAACCTCCCTCTCTTCCTCCTTCCAACTGTTCCATGTATTAACATTGTCCTCAGCATTCTGCTGACTGCAGCCTCTGCTATATTCATACACTTCCATTGTATGTACTATAGCATAAGCTCAGCCAACTGCCACAGTTCTTGATAACACTGCTGAGTTGAAATTACCCTACATAAAAGAAAGGTCAACTGAGGCTCAACAAAAAAAAAGAAAAAGAAAGGTCAACTGCATCACATCGATGCATGCAACAGCACTAGAAATCATCAGTATTTTTTTTTTTGAGACCTTAGAAATCATCAGTATTGGAGGGATTGTGAATAAACAATGTCTTTGATATGAGTAAAATATTGAAATTAATATTTCTATATATTTGAGGTGGACAATTCCAACATTAAATACCATCCATAGAAACAAATGTGTTGAAACACACTACACACATCTACTCTGCTCCTTAAACTACAACAAGCCAAAACAATCAGCATAAGTTCAAAAGTTTAAAGGTGGGGTAAGAACAAGGCAATTTGAATGAAACTGATTATTCACAAGCAAAAAACTGGAACAAAACAAAGAAATGTGTAGTGGACCTGGATTCCATGATCTGGAACTAAAATTTTGCAATTTCTTCACTGTCACAATCCAATTCCAAACATAATCTCAAGTATCATGAAACTGAAAACACACACATCCAAGTCTGTCGAATCATCAAACAAGAGAACAACCTGAATCTATTGAAATCTCGACAAAAGGAAAGCTTGTTCCCTGAAGAATGCATGATCTATGGCTTTTTAGTCCAGCATCTAATATGCTGCCAACTTCTGCTAACAAGCAAGACGTGCCCAACCAACTATCAGCGGATATTATCATTCATCGCCACAGATTCGAGCCCAAAAATGCGCACCGCAACAAAACATTACTGACGCTAAACCACCTTCTAAACCCTAATACGGTCTTCGGTAGAAATCTAAAGTCACAAGAGGAGAGAGAAGCCAATGCGGCCCTGGACCAGAAAGGAACCAAATCTTCCCCACCCGAAACGCAGAACCCTCATCGAGACGTTAGGCGAGGAACCAGGTCCCGCCGAAGTTTCGAGCATGGTAGGTAGGAGTGTGGCTTACCGGGATGGGAGGAGAGACTCGCTGCCGGGGTAAGCGAGCGTCCGAAGGCGGCCTTGACGCAGGAGTACGGCGGAGGTTGGGGGTTCCGGGGTAGTCGGTACCGGCGCTGCCGGCGGTGGCAGGGGTTTCTCTCTGGGCGGGCCGGGCGTCAGGTGCGGGTCCGAGTAGGCCTAACTGGGACTCGGGGCCACCTCGATCCGGACTCAGCCCCGCAGTACCCTGCTTCGATCCCTACCGTCCGTTCGCAATTGAACGGCTTCTTTTCCTTTGTCTAGTCGCCTAGGGCGCGCGCCGTATTTCGCCGATCCGCCGATCCAAACACCCCGTGCCCCGCCGCCGACGGCGACGACGAGGGCGGCCACCACCCCTACCGTCGTCTTGGGAGCGGGGACGCCGGGGAGCCACTTGGAAAGCGCCGTTGCAGTGTCCTAGCAGCATCGATATCCTCTGAAATTACCGTGAAGATCTCCTATTCCTGGTTCTCGTCTCCCCACTGGAGAATTGGGGATCCATCCGCATCGGCTCCAGCATTTCTTGGCAAGTCTTGACACTGACTTCACGTGCTCAATTCATTCTGTTGGAGACATTTTTTTTATCCTACTCTTCATATACGCTTCACTCGTTAGCTTAGGCCCCGTTTGGAACGCTAGAATTTCACAGGAATTTCATAGAAATCAATTCAATTTCACAGAAAAAAAGGGTGAAATTCCTCCGTTCCAAACGGGCCTTAGTTGCGCAGTGTACTGGAACGCTACATTTTAAGCAGTCTTTTTACTTCTTGTACTGCTGCACGCACTGTTGTTATCCTTATTTCTGGATAGCACTATATTTCTGGATAGCTACTAGTAGATACATTGAGGATGGGGACATACAACAATCTTTGGTCGGTTGCCAAGAAGAACGCAATGGCGCTTGCAATAGGCGTAACCATTTCTGATCGTTATTTGACTGTCGTCTCGGTGACTGGTGAATCGATGCACCCTACATTTACGGCGGCCAGTAATGCTTTACGAGGTATTGTGAATGTGTTCTGTACAATTCTGCATTCCACATTCAACTAGCTTGGTATTCCTTCCTGTGCTGACCACGGTATTGGAACCAGGTGACTTCGTTTTAGCAGATAGGACGTGCCTTCAGAAGTACAGTTTCTCGCACGGTGATGTGGTTTTGTTTAGGTGAGGATGTGACATTTGGGGAATTATCGGTGCTGCTAAGTTGTTTAATGTTTTGAGTTTGATCTCTCTGTGTGCTCTGCAGGTGCCCTAGTAATCATAAGGATTTGTTTGTGAAGAGATTGATTGGGCTACCTGGGGAGTGGATGCAGCTCCCTGGGTCCCGGGAGGTAGTTAAGATCCCAAAAGGGCATTGCTGGGTTGAAGGTGATAATTCTGCCCGCAGTTGGGATTCTAGAGCATTTGGACCGGTAAGTTACTTCTTCTCTAGATCAGTGCCCTGAATCTGGTAGCTATGAGCCTGGTACGGCACTTATTTAGGCAGAAATGAAATACAGCATGGTACTCGTGCCCTTTTCTTATTTGTTCTTCAACGCAACAATGCCTTTCTGGATGAAATACAGCAAACGAACCATCAAGTACACTGGTTGGCAAGAAAGCTACAGTTTGTTCTTGCCTTCAAATTTGTGATTCTGGCACTATTTCCTAAAGAATGGATCCCATGTCAAGAGTTCAGGACACTGTATTATGGCAATTGAAAGTAACCAATATGGTATACCAGTGCAAAGTATGCAGCATGACTTGAGTATCTGTGCTGTTTTGCAGATTCCCTTAGGTCTAATTAGTGGGAGGGTGACCCACATCATCTGGCCGCCCTCAAAGATTGGCAAAGTGGAGAGGAAGATGCCTGAATGGAGAATTTCACCTTTCTGATACGGCCCCCTTTTAAAACAAATGTTAACCCACTTCAGTTGGCCGATGAACCTAACTGATTCATTTTTACTGGATTGCTCTTGGTATTAGTGTAGATGGAAACTTAACTGATTCAACCTTTGACGACTGTCCAACATTTCTTTCCGCTCACGTGCTGTTGTTATTATGTATTAATTGTGTGAACGACTTGATTTTATAAATTTATAAATTGTATAACTCCCAACCGGGGCCATTCCCATTGAATCATTTGTTCTGTAAATGCATAAAGTACCTAACAATAAAAACCCAGTGCAACCATTTGTGCTCTTACCTCTAGAAAATTGTTGTAATTTGTTTCAGTTTCATAGTGCCAGAATTCTACATTTGCGTGGTTCTGGCTGCAAAAGACACTATGTATACGAAAAAAATACTAGAAGGGGTTGAAATCTACTATTATCTTTTTTTGCTTTTTTACTGATTGTACTGTGAAAGAAAACTACTACCTCCGGTTTTTTTTTTTTTTTTGCGCTAATGGACCTCAACAATAAAATATGGAGGGAGTACTATGTACAAAAGCCAAAGTTTGTCCTAAGAGCCCAAGTTTTTCTTCCTCCTGATCAACCTGAGCCCTGCCCGGCGGCAGTAATGAACTTCATGACCATGCTTCTGGCCTTGTTGATGGTCATGAAGCAGAGGAAGAGGTGCTCCTCCAGCTCGTCCAGCTGTCGCCTAAAGTTCTCCTCGTTCTTGCACAGCTGCTTCAGCACCTCCTGCACTAGCCTCCCCTTCTCGCCAGCCGCGGCGCGGTGCTCTACGCACAGCTGCAGCAGCGCGAGCATGTGCTCCCCCTCGTCGCGCACCCGCGCCACGAGGCGGCTTATGGTGTCCATGTCCCAGTTCAGGATGTACGTGCCCTTGGCCGCGGCCTCCAGCTGCACCAGAGCTCGCCGCACCGTCCGGCCGGAAAAGAGGCTCGTCCACACCGGCGTCATCAATGGAAAAGCGGCGAACGCGGCCAGGATGTGAACGCCGATGCATGAGCCGACGACGCAGGCTACGGCGACGACCGTGACGAACGAGACCGAGAGCGCTTGCCTGAACCGGCCAAGGTTCCTGATCCTGCCACGCGCCTTCTTCCTGCTGGAGTCGAGGCTCTTGAGCAGGTCCGCAGAGCTCACCTGCACCTGCCGGAGCTTGCCTTGCGACGCTGCTAGCGCGGTGAACGGCTGGCCGAGAGCGGCCGAGACGTCGGCGAGGTTGGACACCCCGACGTCGCGGGCGAGCTTGCGGAGCGTTTTCTTGAGCGGGCGGTAGCGTAGGCGAATCTGCTCGACGTCCTTGAGAAGGTGGCTACAGAGGAACGAAGCTCTGGCCGTTTCGTTGTAGTAGTCGGCGAGGAGCCCCCCGACGTCGGGCCTGATCCGGCCCTTGCGCGCAGCGGCCAGGGCCGCGCGGACGGCGCGCTGGTCCGGCTCGAGGAGGTGCTCGGCGAAGAGGCGGTAGGACGGGAGGCGGTTGGACGCCGTGCCGCCGCGCGGCACAAGCCCGGCGCCGTGCGCCAGGGTCACGTCCAGGACGCGCGCCCAGAAGTCGTTGTACGACTCGGTGCGGAACGCGCTCTTGTACTCCTCGCGGAAGTCGAAGCTCGACGACGGCGTCATCAGGACCTTGAGGTCGCGCACTGCGTGCACCGTCCCAAACACAGCAGTACCAAATTAGGTCGAAAGCAAATGAAGCTCGGTAATGTTTAAGCCACTGTGCAAATATGCCTCCGAAAAACGTGAACACCATGTTACTACTACCCATTTTGTGCTACACTAGTCTACGTGAACTATTGGTACATTTGGTGTATGCTTAAGAAAGCATGAACGATAGTTAGTGTAAGATTGCGTATCGTTGTGTAAATGGGAAGCGACTACACGATGCTTAAAAGGGGTATATTGCGGCTGGTCTTGCCGTGCCGCGTCACGCATGAACACGCGCGGACGCAACCGCCGAACTGCCGGCCGGCTTTCAAAATGCAGCACTCGAAATATGCGTACCTCGCATGTCATCTTGCCGCGAGCAGCATCCGAAGCACCCGAACGCGATGCCCATAGATTGATCAACAAACTCGCACGACCGACGCGTCAAGCTGCTATCCAGCGACGGGCACGGCAGGAAGTTTTCGCGCGCTTCTACGACGGGCCGGCGGCGAGCAACGAAACAATGCAGCAGTGAAGCTCAGGTGGCGCGAGCGGCTTGGCGCGCTGTTCGTCCCGGGCAAACCAGCAAGCAAGTGATTGAGCATGGCCGGGTTGGAGGGGAAGAAGCTTATAAAGCCCGGGCAACCCGCGTCGGAGAGATATCTCGTGGCGAACCCGGCCGTGGGCGCGACGACAAGTGGATCCGGCTCCTCTCCTCCAGCTTGCCTCCGATTTGGCGGAAGCTTGGAAGGAAGCACAAGGTGTTGCCGAGCACTCAACGGGAAACCAGGAGCCGCCACCTCAACCCTACGCGAGAGTGCGACACCAGACGACACGCGCACGTCCTAGAACAGTCGTCCTCCGTCGGATCGGGCACCCACGGACGACTGGCGAGTTACGGCCATAAGTATCAGTTGCTTGTTCGCGGCGACGTACGTGCGCGTCGTCGGCCGCAGGTGGCCGCGCGCGCGCTGCCACCACCAGCGTGGCGAGCCCGGAGCGCGACGTGAGCGCGTGTAGTGTATTACTAGCTGGGTTGGCCCGAGACTACGAGTGCCACGAGGAATCCGGCCGAGCGTTTCGCCGGCTTCGAACGCCACCGGCGCGGCGTCACGCCTGGGTTCGTGGCTGTGCTGTTGCTGCACTGCAGATGATGCTGTTTGCAGCTCTGTAAAGTTCCGGCGAGCGAGTGCCGTGTGGTCCTCCGCCAAACGGAGTATCTCTCTGCCCCTCCCTTCCGGATCTGGAAGGTGTATACGTGACACTCCGAAAGATCCTCTCCTCGTGGCCCTGCGACTGCAACAGAAACAGCAATGCGGTGGTCTGCTCGCAGTGGCTTGCAGCAGACACCCCGCTTCGGACAGGGAAAGGGTGGCGTCGCTGTTCGCCGGTGGTCGCCTGTAATTAATCTGATGTTGTCGTATGATGCTCTTTTTTTTTTTAATTCAAACAATATGAGCTGCTGTGAAAATATAATAGCAGATGCAGTGAGCAATGCCAATGGCTGAATTGAAACAATATTAGTTCCTGTGATTGTGGTCACAGATGTATGAGCAAACTGGCAGAAAGATACATCTGGCTACGAGAAATACGTTTCAAGGTCATTATGATGGCTTGGTTCATCTTTTTTATGTATATGTTTTCTTTTCTTTGCTATTCACCACCGCTCATTAATTGATTGTGGCTTGTTCAGTCATCACTATTTCAAAAAAGAAAAAAAAGAGAAAGTTGTTTGCAACAGTGAAAATATTGTAAATTATTCATTTATGTTGGAATGACTTTTTGTTCTGTGGTAAAACCCTTCTTCAAAGAAGTACAATGAGCTATAGAGAATTCTGCTTAGCTCTTGTGTGACATTTAAAGATTTGTCTGTTTGTGTTCATGCAGCTGAACAAGCTCTAGAGCAGGACCAAGATTTCTATGCATTATATGCTGTTTTCTTATATTCTCCTTATTCTAATTTGTGTTGTCCTCAGGCCTGTGGCACGTCTAGTGGCATATCGGTCTGGAGTCTTCGTTCAAATGAGTGCATCTTTAATTTGGATTGTAATGCTCCTGTTCAAGACTTGTTGATTGACAAGAACCAAGTGAGTTCTGGCCCCTCCATTACATCCTGTTTAAACCAGTTTCTAATAACCCAGTAACTAATTGCAATTGAACAGCGAAACATTCTTGGACAGATCATTACATTTTTATTGGCTTAACCAAGTATTATGATTAGAATGAAATGCTTATTCGTGCTTTCTAGATCCTTGACAACCAGAAAGCGTGCTCATTGTGTCTTTTTCCTTCTTTTTTTTCATTTGCATCTGTTCAGATTCCAGCTGTTGGCGCTGAACCTGTGCTCTCCCGTATCACAATAAATGGAGCTGTTCTGTCACAAATAAAATGCGCTCCTCTATCAGCATTCTCTATCTCGATGCATTCGTCAGGGGTAAGCAGATATCTCCATTTTGGTTTCCTATTGAATTTGCAATTTAGTTTTATTGTTCCCTTGTACGGGTGCCGTGCAATTTGTTCATCGTCGCCTTTCAGATGGCAGCCGTTGCCGGATATGCAGGTCTGGTGGATGTGATTTCTGAGCTTGGGAGCCATTTGTGCACCTTCGGTAGCCGGGGCCTGGATCAGTATCCATGAGCAGCTGCGCTCGCTGAACGCGTGTGAGAGGTAGTTAATGCAGCTTACAAGGTTACGTTAAGCCTAATGTTGCCAAATGATGTGTTGATGTACTCATCGCTTGAACCTTCTTTCATTTCCCCAAGGCTCCTTTGACTATGTTATATGGTTTAGTGCGTATTTTTAGTGGTACAATGAAAATCTTCATTCATTTGGACTGTCAAAATGACTAGTGCGCAACAATGAAGAGTAGGTCATTACCTCATTTATTATTTCTTTCATCGTGTTGGGGAATGTTAGATACAAAAGTATTTCTTATTCGAAGGTAAAATTTTAGGAATATCTTACTAAGATTTTTTATGTTGTTTCTGCTTCTACAATAAATTACTGCTTATATAAGAAATCATTATCTTAACTATGGAAAGAGAAAATCTACTCATACATTCCTTTGTCCATTACTCTTCTTTTTCATATTTTAATGTTTCTTTTTCTATGCCTATTTCAAGGTCCTAATATCTCCATGTTACAGGAACACTACGAAGATTCAGAAAATATCTGGACTTGTCATTAGCTACATTGCTGAAGTCTGATAATATAATTGATAGATACTTTGCTGCTCAATCACTGGCTAGCCTTGTGGACCCACTGGAAGCAGAGGTATCCAGCTTGCTGTTGCTAGTTCTGGTGCTGCCATGGGTGCCGTATCGAGCTGGAATCTGATATGCCAATCCTTGTTAAGATGGCTGAAGAATTCAAGTTGGGTGAGAATCCCAGTAAAAATAATATTGAGAAGCCTTTTTGAGCTTGAAGATGTTTGCACAGGTTCTACTGCTCGGAAGTTTATTTTGGCACTACTATCTTGCAAGAACAATTTCAAAGAGGAAGCACAGAAAGCGAGCAGCAACAAATTAGCGATGATGACTTCTATGGGAGGAGCTAGAGTGTAGTGTATCAATGATGAATAATTTTTTTCATTTTGTCACTTATCAAAATGGCCAGTGAATCAGTAATGATTTTATATATGTCCCTATGATTGTAGTACATATTAATTATGTTACATTTGATATGAATTTGTTAGTTCGAACTAATAATTTAACTAATGAGAGCAGCACGTTCGATTAATCACTGCTCTTTCTTTTTTTTTCTAAGACCATCGGTTGGAGGTAGCGTTTAAATTTTGATCACATTTTTGGAAAATTTTTAAAAACAAAAAGCCTTTTATCAGTAAAAAGGTAGGAGTAATATGGATCTTTTACGCCTTCTGATTAAAATTAAACAAATTTGAAATTAAAGCTCAAAATAAATAAAAATAATTAGCTGTGAAATTAAAAATGTTACAAAAATATATGTGAAACAATTCTAGTGTTGAAAAATACTTGAAAAGACATGAATTAAAATATCTGAAATTTTACTTATTGCGCATTGAAATGCGACCGTCAAAACAATTTTGTTCCGTTTCACGAGATATGGTACTTGACACCGTCCGGATAAAGCCATCAGTAACCATCGCATCCAAAGAACGCCACTCCTGAAGCTTGCCATCCCTGCCGCATAGCACGATGGGACTCGATGGTACTTTTCTTTTTCTTTTAGCCGAATCTCAACAATAAATGGACGTCCCTGCCCTCCGTCTCCAAGTGCTCAGACGCTGCCGCTCGACGCTAGACTTGAAATTTGAAAAATTATCAAATTAAAGATTTGAACAGGTCTATAAAATTTTAGAGTTAACAGAATAAATTAAGAAAACTTTGAGAATAACTCAAAATAACTTTAGAAAACTTTAGAAACTAACAGAATAACTTTAAAATTTTTAAAAAAATTTAGAAAACTTTGAAAACTAATGAAATAACTTTAAAAACTTTGGAAACTAACGAAATAACTTAAAAAATTTTAGGAATAACTCAAGGGCACCTACACAAGAAGCTCAACGACACAAACCTAACGGAGCAACTTTGAAAAACTTAGAAAATTAACAGAACAAATTGAGAAAATTTTAGAAACTAACAAAATAACTTTTAAAAAAATTTAGAAACTAACAAAATAATTTTAAAAACTTTGGGAACAAGTCGAGGAACTTAGAGAATGAACAGAACAAATTTAGAAAATTTTAAAAACTTTAAAAAAGTTTAGGAACTAACGGAATAATTTTAGTTATTTCCAAAGTTTTTAAATTATTCTGTTAGTTTTCAAAAAAATTTAAAATTATTCTGTTAGTTTCTAAATTTTTTTAAATTTGTTCTATTAATTTTCAAAGATTTTTAAAGTTGTTCTCAAAGTTTTCTTAATTTATTCTGTTAATTCTAAAATTTTATAGGCTGTTCAAATATTTAATTTGATAATTTTTCAAATTTCAAGTCTGGCGTCGACGGCAGCGTCTGACCACTTGGACACGGAGGGCAGGGGCGTCCATTCATTGTTGAGATTCGGCTAAAAGAAAAAGAAAAGTACCGTCGAGTCCCATCGTACTATGCGACAGGGACGGCAAGCTTCAAGAGTGGCGTTCTTTGATGCGATGGTTACTGATGGCTTTATCCGGACGGCGTCGATTACGCATGGCGTCTGATGAATTGTCCCGCGTCGGCAGCGGTGCGTTCCTAGCAAGTTGCAAATCTGGGGATGATGCTCGGCAAAGGGAGAGGTGAATCGGAAAACTCCATCTGCCGACATGCTGTTGACCACTCACTCACCTGGTCTTTCCGCATGGTACAACAAAGCGCAGTTCCTTCACCCACATAGGTACTCTCTCTGTTCTATTAGTTCTAATAAAAATTTATTTATAAATTTTATTGACTAATTTTTTACTAATAATTTTAATTAATTTTAATAATATATATTATAAAATTATTTTTTTAATGATTTTAAAGTATAAATACTATAATTTTTTAAATTTAATCAAATTTATAAAAATTATTGGTTAAAACGTCAACAAAAGCAGAGACAGAGGTAATACGTATACCGTACTATCGTGTCGTCTACACTTGACAGGTGCATGCCCGGAGCACTGGTCCACCGAAAGCTTGGCCCACTTGCCATAGAGAAAAACGGACTCTGTATGGTGGCACGCAGGTGATAGCTGACCCAAAAGGCTGACTTTGACTGCACTCCGACATTTCCAATTCCACACGGCTAAGCACGCTCGGTCCCACCCGGCGACGCCGACGCCAGTGCCGCTGCCGCCCCTACCGCACTAAAGTCTCGAGACCCATCATCATTACCGGCTAACCAAATACTCGTCCCGAGTACAAGTAATCCCTCAGTTCGTTAAAAAATATTATCGTTGATTTTCAATTTTAATAATTTGTATTATTTAAAAAATTAATTTAAATATATAAAATTTTAAGTTGTGTTTAAATAACTCTAATAATAAATAAAATTATAACAAAATATATAATATTTATTAAATTTTTTTTAATAAAACGAATGATTAAAGTTAAAGTTAAAATATCAACGGTGACAACAATTAAAAAATAAAAAGAGTACAGTACTAAGTAGCACTTTAAAATTTGTCAAAATACATATTTTATATTAGACTCAAATTGAGCACATGAAGCAAAAAATTGCAACTCTGTTCATGCAGAAAATTTGAAGTGCACTGGAGGGAGAGCTGCAGATGAAGGGAGAAAAAAAAAGAAAGGGAAAAGCACATTGCTCGGTTGGGCCTACTTGCAGTTGACGTCCACTAGACGCCCGTCTCCCTCCCGAACCAGTCCACCTTGACACGCCGAGGCCAGCACGTAAACCCCGACGACTCCAACGCCCGGCTCCTTCCTCCCCCGCGTCATCGTCAGACCGCCGCTTTCCGAGCCATCAAGGTAGCAACTAGCAAGCCTCCAGGCACCCCTCCTTACCCTCATCCTCTCGGCACGCGGCGGCCGTCTTGACTCGCGTGTGCAACGGCGCAACCCAGGATCCAAGATTATGAGCCGCAGCAGCAGCCGCTCGGCCGGGAGGCGGAGCAACCCCGGCGGCAGCGGCAGCGGCGACTTGACACGCTTCTCCGTCGCCACGACGGCGTCGTCAGTCTCCGAGCGGTCCGTGGATGCCGGCGGCCGCGGGATCTCCTTCCTCGACGCCTTCCGGTCCTGCTTCGTCCCCACGGAGGCGCGCTTCCCGGACAACTCCTTATCCGACGAGTTCCACCCCTCGCACCAACGTACGTAATACGTATCTCTACAAG
>BCLF01000002.1:6613119-6639004 GCA_001602275.1 Zoysia japonica | reverse complement strand
CCCCCCCCCCCCCCCCCTGCTGATGCTGGAAAAGGGCCCTTATGCAGCGAACAATTTTCGAATTTTCTCTAGTTTAGTGCTTACTGATCAATGCGTCCTGTCCTGTTTGCCAAAGGACTTTGAGTTTGATCTTAGATCACCTTCGCTTATATTCAGTTCGTAGCGTATCTGCTCATCTGCAACAGTAGCCAGTATAAGGATGCTTCTCCGGTACTGAGCTTTACTTTAATCGGACGTGTGCGACACTCTTCTCTATTTGTACTTTATGTTTCTTCGTTTGTCTGTATTGGATTAATTTGATACATGTCATTATAATTTTGTGAAATTTAAAATATGCCATTCAGGCCCATGTGTCATTCATTTGTAGGGCCTTATCTATCATTGACACATCAATGTCATATTTTAAAGTTTGCAAAATTATAAAGGCATGTATCAAATTCGCCCTCTTCTCTATTTCGTACGCATTTGGTCATGGCCCCCGGTCCATTCTGGTCAAATTGTTTAATAAGAGTTGCTGTAAAACGTGCAAACCTGTAACCCAAGGTACCATTTCATTTGTTCATAGGAGAATTTCAGACTGTAGAGGCTGGTGGGTTGTGCCCTTCCAGTTTGATTCAAAGCTTTGATGATATTAAAATCTTAGTGATGTAGACATAATTTATCCTCAACTGGATGCTGTTGAATTCACTGAGCAACACACGTAAACACTTTTGACTTTTTTTACTTCACGTGTCACCTGGATATTTTCTGCCAGGTTTAGGTACTTAACTATGTTAAATTTTGAATAAACTTAACACTGTTAATTTTGCAGTCTCACAGTCGTTGAGCTCACAAGGTTCTAGTAGTGGAAGCACTTTGGGCAGTAAGCGATCAATCAGAGGACTGTATAGTCCCATGCACAGGAATTCTTCAGATAGGGAGATCCCTGGCAGCACAAAGTTCTCCTTGCCAGAGATCCAGAAAGCAACCAAGAACTTCTCGCCGAACATGAAGATTGGGCAGGGTGGTTCCGGGACCGTATACAAGGGTCAGCTCGCTAATGGTACACTCGTTGCCGTCAAACGGGCTAAGAAGGTTTGTAAATATTTTGTTATGGTTGTTACCTCTAGTATAAACTGGTTCATGCTATAAGTCTATATCAGTGTCTTTCATCCCAGAATGTGTATGACAAGCATATGGGTCGTGAGTTCTGGAATGAGATTGAGACATTGCAACGCATCGAGCACCTGAATTTGGTTAGATTTCATGGGTACCTAGAGTTTGGTGGTGAGCAACTGATAATTGTGGAGTTTGTTCCCAATGGTAACCTTCGAGAGCACCTTGACTGTAAGAACGATGTGCCTCTGTCAATTTCCTATCTGAAACAGAAGTGCAATTTAGTACTAGCTGTGTCTTACATGAGGGTAGCTGTATGCAGGTCTGAATGGTAACATGCTGGAATTCTCGCTGCGGTTGGATGTTGCAATCGATGTGGCTCATGCTATTACATATCTTCATACCTACTCAGGTATGGAAGAAATCTAACTTTTAAGAAATCGTGATATGAGCCACTGAAGAAATTTAGCTTTAAAGAAATCGACTCTCAAAACTCAACCACTTGGATTAGGAGTTTAGGACTCATATATTTGATTCATGCAGACCAACCAGTCATCCACCGGGATATCAAATCTTCAAATATTCTCCTAACAAGCAATTGTCGAGCAAAGGTTGCTGACTTTGGATTCGCCAAACTGGCTCCAACTGATGCTAGTTATGTCTCCACTCAAGTGAAAGGAACAGCTGGGTACCTTGATCCAGAATATCTCAGAACTTACCAGCTCAATGAGAAGAGTGATGTCTACTCCTTTGGAGTCCTGCTGGTGGAGTTGGTTACTGGAAGGCGCCCTATCGAGCCAAAGAGGGCAATTGTTGAGCGTGTTACGGCAAAATGGGTTAGTTTCTGGCACTCTAAACACTATATCTGCATTGCATCTCTATTGATTTTCAAGGTACTTGGCACAGCTAAAAAAAATACAGTAATGTGGTACGTATAGTGTGTTCACTACATCATAATTTGGTCTTAAAATGTGCTTCTTCCATGAACAATAAACAGGCAATGGAGAACTTTGTGAAGGGCAACGCTATCCAAACACTAGATCCAAATCTGGAAGCAACCGATGCGATCAATCTAGCAGTTGAGAAGATGTACGAGCTGGCTCTGCAATGCCTAGCTCCAACGAAGCGGAACAGGCCGAGCATGAGGCGGTGCGCGGAGATTCTGTGGAGCATACGTAAAGATTACAGGGAGTTGGTTGTACCAACATCAGCCACGAACTGAAGCAGCTCGTCTGGAGCAATCAGGTAAAAAGAAAAGGTGCATTCAAGCTTGCCTCTCTTCAAAGCTTAGGCAGGCATCGCGCTGTTTCTGGGATTCTCCGGTTACGCTGTAACTTGCCCTTAACAGGGAACTGATGACCTTCCTGGATCGACGTTGCGTGTATTGTACCTAGCAACACGAGATGGCTCTAGTTTATGTTAGCTAGGTCTTCCTACGCAGTATGTAAACTGTTGTTGTGAGAAAACAGATGTTACGGCGATTATATAATGGTGTGTTTATGCCTTGTAGGTTTTTTTTTTATACAAGTGAATGCATGAAAAAAGCTTTTGCTTACGGCTGATATACTTGGTTCTGTGAAAAAGAAAACTATTCATCTAACCAGTCATGACGCCTTTGCTTTCTTCTCCGAGAGATACCAGAAGGATCAAGGTTAAAAGTATCGTGCAGTAGTCGCAAACTCTACAATTCCTCTCCCGGACGAAAATAAATCCTCACGCACACTGATATTTTCGGACAGCCCAGTAAAATCTTGTCAAGCCTATGTAACATTTCGTAGCACGGCTGGTCCAAGACTAGAAATGTTCCTGCACGCTGAACCGAGGCGACCAGAACCCAAAACCCACGTCACTGCCGAGTCGTCTCACGGGAAGCACGCGACACTATCTAGGTGGTGGGCTGGCCAAGCACGGAGATGGTGTCACTGGCGCTACCAACGAGCACTCCGATCCCGACCTCTCGCGTCATCGGCGACCTACTTTTGGTGGAGGGTCTCGGCACCGCTGCCAGGCACGATGTTGTGACACACCATCGCTGCCGCACGCAGAATAATCCACGGGAGTCGAGTCGCGACGGCTAGCGGGAGCGGGGCTGCGCGCGGCGAGATGCGCAGGTTGTGGTGTGTCTCGGCAGGACAGGACACCGAAGAAAGAGCACGCCAGGCTGGGGCTCCGCGCGTCTGCCGCAGTCCGCACACCGTTTGATCGAGCATGACGCTCTCGGTCTTTCAAAAAGAAGTTGATGCTCCTAGACAAAACCTTCTCTCACTACAGCCGCGCTCCGGTCCCCGCTCCAACACTTTTTGTTTCGGTGCGCTGCGTGGTGCACGCACAGGCTTGCTGGCGGGCGATGTCTGCCAACAAGCTAAGACAGTTCCTGGAACGTTAATAGCAACTCATGAATTGTGGGCGACTGAGTACTACTAGATATACAGACATTCGGTTTCAAAAGAGAAAACGAAAGATATACAGACATTCATTTATAGTAAGATATTTAGGCTTTCATTTAGATATTGTGGGTGACTTATTTTGACCGATCTATAGATGCCACCGAAAGTCCGAAAACCCGGCCTGCAACCTTCATGTTGCGAAACTTCTGCGCTAAAAAAGAAAACCCATACCCACTTCCATAGGCCGCCCCGCCGACTCCAACATTCAGGCAGGTGAATCGAGGATGGTGTGCATGATGAACTAACAGTGGTCTCTACACCATGGCGAGCTCGATCCCGAGTTAGAGGTGATGAGTCCACATCCTCAACACCTCACCTAGGTTTAGATCACTTTCTCTTGCCGCCTTGCCCTTGTACTTTTTGCTATTAGATCACCTATTTCCATCCTGTCTGCCTTTCCTAGTTCAAGTTTGGATTTTCGGTGCTGGTCAACTCGCATGTTTCTAGAGATTATCCATGGACTTTATTCGTAGTGTTATAGTTACCGAAGTCATATCTAGAACGGTAGTCGTGGAATATCTATCTGGAGGTGGGACAATAGCGGTGTTTGTGAACTCGATTGCGGTTTGTGGGTTCTACAGAGTTCTTCCACTTGAATTGCCGGTCGGGGATCTATAAAAACAATAGTCTTGTCTTTGGATCGACTAGATATGTGTCTTTTTGTTTCCGAATTTGAAGAATCGATGCACCTACTTGTATTTGTTTCCTAAGAATTAAGTTGTTGCTTGTGTTTCCTTCCTCATTTGCATAATCATGTTGCTTCTTGTGTACTAAACACCCAAAACGTTGTGGTTTGCTTTGGTTTGTGTATTTTACCTTCCGGGTGTTAAATTTTGTCTGTAGGACACAAACATGATAGGCAGCTCTTGGAGGGTTCCCCGGGCAATGTCTGACCTGGCTTACGAGAAGAAAAGCAAGAATGAGAAAGGAAAGGAGGTCCAAAAGGAAGTGGTCAGCTACAAGGTTGTTACTAGTAACAATCTCGGTTTCCAAGAGAAGACCAAACATGGTGAATGGCGTTGCAAGAAGAATGATGGCAAGAAGTGGCAGGGCACAGAAGCCACTGCTGAGCGCAACACCCTCTGCGAGTACCACCCACTTAACTTGAGAAAAGCTCATCTTTTGAGACCGAAGAAGCAGCTTCAGGGGCCAATGCTAAATCAGCTACTACTGCAAATGCCTTGGCCACTACCAGGTCAGCTCGAGTAGTGAATGCCTCGGCCACTTCCAAGTCACCTCCGGTGAAGACCTTGGCAAGGTTCAAGACAAATTGGGCAAGTGTTGCGTCTGGCTGTAGAGCAGCGCCGTCAACGAGCATGCTGCCTATAGCTCCAGGCAGCCATGCAAGAAGAAGAAGGTGTACAATGATATGAGTGACCCCTTCTACTATTATGGCATTAACATATACCACCCGTTCCGTGCAAAGAGACGTGGCAGCAGCGTTGTGGAAGCTGCTGGCAATGTTGAAGAAAAGAAATCCCCGAAAGAAGGTAGCACTGCTGCAGCAAGAGATGAAGATTATGGAAGGTTGTGGGGGGCTTGGTCGACGACGCAATGCAGAATGAAACAAAATCCTCTAATGAAAGCAGTCACTAACATATGAGCCCTAGACAATATAATGGCCCACACACAAGCGTGCACAATACAAATAGAGCAATCTAGGAGAAAAGGAAAGCAGAAATAAAAATCCGCCGCCAGGTTCCGCTTCCTCCCGTTCAGCGCCAGAAACCCTAGAACCAACCCTAACACCATTCTACAGCTTGGCGACACATCAAACATGAGGATCCGCAAGCATGCGCGGAAGATGCTGGGCCTATCCTCAATCGCTCAATCCGAGACACCGCAAGTCGTGCTCACGCCGCCGCCGACACAGTCATCGATACCTACCGATGAAAATGAGATGGTAAATTCTCGTTCTATCCCTAGTTTCAAAACTATTTTTTCTCGACTGTTTTCTTCAACCCGATCAAAATTTTGACAAGACAGAAATAAAAATCGGATCAAAGTTATTAGGAGGAGAACGGAAATGAGATGAGCGTTTTTTCGACCATTTTTAAATTTACTTTTTTTGTCGATAATTTTCCATATTTTTCGTATTTTCCTGTTTTATTACATTTGAAATAAAATTAAAACTCAAGATAAAAATATTTTGTCAGTCAAACTCAACCTAATCATGTCTATCTAAAATTCTGGACTTAATCCCATTGGTTAGATAACACTTCACATCATCATAATCAGATATCAAATGATCATGATTTTATTTTTTATTGCACTACAATTCATTATGTAAGTCATCTTTGTTATTGTTTAAGACTATATTTAATAGTTAAGACTTGTTTAACTCTATTTAACTATACAACTCAATGTTATTATCTTCTCGATTTGAATTATTATTTTTCATCTGTTACCGATATTTTTTCGTTTCGATATATCCGTTTTCATATTCTCGACTATCTTTATCACGTATTCCGATTTTGATTTTCCTATTTCGTTTTCGTCTGACTAGTTAAATATATAAAAAAAATGAGATTAGACTTTTCGACCGTTTTTGGTTTGTTTTCATCCCTATCGATACCCGCACCCACTTCATACGTTGCCCCAGCCGACTCCAACATCCCGGTAGGCGAATCAGAGATGGTGTGCATGACGAACTACCAGTGGTCTATACACCATGGCGCACTCGATCCCAAGTTAGAGGTGAGTCCTCATTCCCAACACCTCATCTAGGTTTAGATCCCTTTCCCTTGCTGCCTCACCCCCTGTAGTTTTTGCTCCTAGATCATCTATTTGCATCCCGTTTCTTTTCCAAATTCGGGTTTGGATTTTTGGTGCTAATCAACTCGCATGTTTTGAGAGTTTATCCATGGACTTTATTCGTAGTGCTATACTTACCAAAGTCATGATCTAGAACAGTAGTCGTGGAATCTCTATCCGGAGGTGGGAGAATAGCGGTGTTTGTGAACTCGAATGCGCTTCACGTGGGTTCTACAGGGTTCTTCCACTTGAATTGTCGGTTGGGGATCTATGAAAACAATAGCCTTGTCTCTGGATCGACTAGATCTGTGTTTTTTTTTTGTTCTCCTATTTAAAGAATCAGGCCGCCTCTTGTGTTTGTTTCCGAATTTGAAGAATCAGTGCACATGCTTATATTTGTTTCCTAAGAATTAAGTTGATGCTTGTGTTTCTTTCCCCATTTGAATAATCATGTTGCTTCTTGTTACTAAGCACCCAAAACACCATGGGTTGCTTTGGTTTGTTATGTATTTCACCTTCCAGGTGTTGAATTTTGTGTGTAGGACACAAACTTGATAGGCAGCCCTTGGAGGGTTCCCCGAGCAATGCCTGGCCTGGCCGACGAGAAGAGCACGAATAAGAAAGGAAAGGTGGTCCAAAAGGAATTAGTCAGCTACAAGGTTGAAGATGTGGAAGCTGCTAGCAATGTTGAAGAAAATGTGGGAGCTGCTGGCAATGTTGAAGGAAAGAAAGCCCCGCAAGAAGATGGCACTGCTGCAACTAGAGATGAAGACTATGCTGCTACTGGAGTTGGAAGGCAAGGTTACAACACTCCGGATGAAGGTTTGGACAATGATGACATTGATGAGATCACCGAGGACCGAGAGGAAAGTGATGAGGACTACTACGACCCTCCCTTCGGCAGCAGTGAGCCTCTTGCAAAGAATGGTCAGAGAAAGTTCCTCCTGCCAGACTTAAACAAGAGCCCCAAGGTGAAGTCAAAGCGTTTTAAATCGATCAGGTCGCTGTAAGTGCCTCAAGCTAGTTGGTGCATGCATGCAAGCTGCCGCTGATTACTCGCTTAGAAGACAATGAGAGTAGAGAGAGCCGAAGCGCATGTTGTTGGCTATTTTCAGTTTATCTATGGGTGATAACCTTCATGATTTATTAAACATTCGTTGCATGGCTGTGGATTATTGTACTGTTATTGTCATGTGTTGATCATTATTTGGGATATAATTTATGAGCCTTTGAGTAAATGTGTCAGAATCATATAGAACCCAATGTTACTGCAGTGCGGGCACTATTTTTCTGTTTATAGCCTGTAGCATATACAGCTCCGTGCGCCATCTCGCTGTCCAGCTCGCCCGCCCGCACGATCTTGGCCTTCAACGGTGAACCTTATTCTCTTCCATCAGCTACCGCCTTTCTCCGTTCCAGACCCTGACAACCAGAAGGATTAGCAAAGATTTTTGGAGGACAAACGTTCCCTTAGGATTTTGTTTAATTACTGAATATCCTTTTGGATCATATCAGTTTCAGTTCAAAATCGCCCCTTTTCTGTTGTGTTGCGTTGCCTGTCACTGGGTACTTCCCCTTCAATTGTAGGAGGAGGGTGTACTCACTTCACTCTGTTCGGCGCACTCCCCAGTCTCCACTAAAGTGTCAGTCAACGATTTTTGTACTCATTATTTGGGGGTTTGATAATTTAACATACCTGTGTGTGCCACACTAGTCCGCATGTCATTTACTCAGGTGGTGCTATGTGTTATTCACACACATGTGTTAGATTATTAAAGCCACACGAAATTGAGTCCGAAATTGTCAAAAAGCTCAGATTTGTAACACCAATTCCTTGGATCAGGCATGATGGTACTTATCATAGGCTTTGTGCATCAGGGCCTATGACAAGGCACAACGCCCGGCGTCATCTGCTATTATCTAGTCAGCAGCAATCAACATTTCAGCGTAATTCTGCCTCACTAATCACTTATGAATTTGACATTGCTCGTTATCAACTCTCCAAAGCTTAATTTCGTAGCGTTGTGTATGATGACATTATACAGCACGTAAATCACTACAAGATCACAGCAGTTTTCTGAGCTGAACTTATTTACAGTATCAAACTCGCAACATACAGCTTATATGTACAGAGTTTATATGCACTTAACAGGGATGAGTATTTACATAACCAAATGAAACTCCTAAAGATCAACGTAAACCAATACTAGAAGGCGCCATTATTCGGCAGATCACCATGTGTGTAACCATAAACCATATCGACACTTGAATGTACTGAGCGCAGTGTACGAGTTGAACTACCACGCGATCGATCAGTGCCAGCCCCAGCCGGGGCGGCGCCCGAGCCTGAGCTCCAAGTCCAGATTCCTCTCCGCGTCACCGTCCGGCCTCTCCCACTCTTCCGACGCACGTGGCCCGACGCCGAGGCTCAAGTCAGCATGATCATAAGTCGCCGCCGCACCGAACAGGTTTAGCTCAGTCTGGCTAGCGCTAGTGCTGCCATAATTGGTGGTGTCCGCGGCCGCATACGCAGGCCCAGAGTAGTACGTGGCGAAGCTGCTGCTGCTGCTGCCGCCAATCGCCGGCGCCGGTGGGTACTCCGTGTACGCTGCCGGGGCTGTTCCATTGGCGGGCGCGTCCCGGCCGGGGCGCCTGGTGGCGCGGTCGCGGCGGTGGATGTTCATGTGCCCGCCCAGCGCCTGCGCCGTGGTGAACCCGTGCTTGCAGATGGGGCACTCGTGGTACGGCCGGCGGCCGCCAGTCGGCGCGGCGTCGTCTGTCGCCCGGCTGGACCTCCTGCTACTGCTGCCGCGCTCCATTGCTAAGTGCGAGCGAGAGATGACTTGGCTAAGCTAGAGCTGCAACTAAGAGATGACTGGAAGAATGGTTTGCGAGGAGATGGTGAAGTGCGTGCACGCCGGTCGCGGTTTTATGGAGGAGGAGAAGATGAAGGGCGGTGAACAATGGGAGAGCATCGATCCATCGCTGATGTGCGCTGGTGTATCAACGGCAAACGAATATTCAAACATCTAGTTTTGGAGAGGGCGGCTGCTCGGCCGGCCGGCCATGGCAGTAGCTCGAGCAATGGCGTAGCAACACCGATCCCCCGGTATCCATTTCTGCCCACCAGGTAGCTCGAGCAATGGCGTGTGTTCTTTGCACTGCACATCCGCGGCTCGACGCGGCAGCCGTCCACCCGTTTGTAGGTGAAGTGCCCTCCCGCGCAAATCGTAGATCCCACAACCTGTTTATACCCGTTACCGTTGCGCACTCCGCGAAATTCGAGTGGTCGGCGCCATCGGTGATTCTCAAACTCCCAGCTGATACAGTATAGCACTCGACGGATTTTTTTTCCTAGCACCAGAAATGGTTTGGAGTATTCGTCATATGCACACGCAATCAGTTCTCCGGGCTTGGGGTGGTGCAGCAGCTGCTATTTCGGGTGTTTGCTTTGTTATCCTCGTAGGCACTGCCTGTTTCAGAAAGCGGGTGTGTGCAGCTGAGATTCAGGGTTCAGACAAGTTGGGCCTGAAGTCCAGCGTGCTTAGTGCTACTTACTGGGCATATTTTATCGCCTGTCGTTTGGGCTGCGATCTGTGAATGGAAATCTGATCGCTGTTGTGTTACTCTGACCTTGCAGGCTTGCAGCTCCTCGGTCATGGTCGCAATCAGAGAAAACAGGGTAGGGCGGAAGCTCTGTTCTGATCGGAGTAGAGGAGGACGGCTCCAACCAAAGAACCACATGCAACTGTGGCGTGCTGGATGCACTCGGCGAACGGCACGGGGGCACCATGAATCAGCGCCATGTGTCGTTCCTTGATCATACCTTTCCAGTTCCGGCGGTACTGCCCGGTCGCCGCCGCCTCCTCCACCGGCTTTCCTTTTCGGCTTTTTCTTTCCATCCGTGGACGGCCGGCTATCGTCTCGGTGTGGGGAGCAGGGCACCGGCCTCGCCGGATCACTGGGGCGCGCACAGGAAACCAGGACTCCAGGAGGGCCTTTTCGCCGCGTCGTGTTTCGGCCTCCGAGCGCGAACGAGAGCCCTCGCGAAACAGAGGAAACCAGGCCTCGAGCCCTGACCCCCGAGCGCGTCGCGTGGGTGGGCTCCCATCACCGAAGAAGTGGGCTAAACGGCCGAACCTTTTCAGCCCACAGGCTGAATACGTCTTCCATGGTCCGCTATCTCATGGAATTTCTTGCAACGGCCGCGCCACCACCGTCTCTGGCTTCGTCCCGGCCCGGATTGAGATGGGAGCAGAAAGCAAGTATCGTCTCGTCGGGCTGAAGAGATCTATATATGGGCCAAATATTGGGCTGAACGATTGTCTCTAGGAAGGACTGACTTCGGCAACCAACTAGGCCTGGTGGGCTTTAAAATTTTCTGGTTTCAGTAGAGAAGAACCTACACAGGACATGACAGTGTATTTGATTTTTTTTTACAACAGTCTTGATCTTTTTTTTTTACCGATATCATTCTTAACTGTCAACTAAAATCCTCTAAAAATATAAATAAAATACCCAAATTTTCAAATCAGATATTTATGCCAAAAGAAGTCGGCAAACTTGATTTCTCTCATTTTTTCCTCCCTCCCCACACCTACCCCTCAACCCAAAATATTTCTCAACCCCTCCTCCACTCGTGCAACCAATCCCCTAGACAGACCGACGATCGGTCACTAGTCCGTGTCTTGTCGGGGCGGACATGTGCCCACGTACGCGTCGCTTTGCACAATAATGCGCGACGCATATACTCCTAGTACATCTCTGCTTGCACGTACACACGCAGATTAACAAAGAAACCAACATGGAGTACCTAATAATCATTGCGGGGTAAATAAATGAGGTTACGTGCGCAACTATTTCTATTCACTTGCCGCATGGCATGGAGGACGAAGACGATCGACTTGTTTATCGCGAGGTGTCTGCTGCAGAGCTGGCGCACTTGAGGCGAGCACTGCAACTACCCCCCTAATTGTTGTTAAGGACGATCTTAATTAGTAGCTAAGTAGATAGCTAGTGTCCTTTTGAATCATTAGTCATCATTATGATGCGCTGGCCCCAAATCCTGTCGAGCAGGATTAGACGATCGATGGTCTCCATCGCACAGTAGGACAATGAAACAGTAGCAGTTTATATTCGAAATTTCGACAAAATTCGTCTGAACTTCACAGTTCAATAACGGGTGTGATAGTCGCAACCAGAAGTAGCTGAAGCGAACACATCCTACAGCAGAAGCGTATCAATGGCCGGGGAGGTTGCCTGGAGGTGGAAACTGCCATCCCAAATCCTTCTTTCGCCGGAGTTCCGTACAATGGAGGTCACCGCTGCAAAGTGCCCAAGTACCAGTGTCACCAAACCAGACCGTTCAGTTTGTTCTCTTCAGCGGACTCATAATTGATGCCGTGTAACTTAGCCTGTGTCCAGTTCCGGTCGACGTGAGTGACGTACAGATAAGCGCAGAGATCGATCGATCGTCCCCGGAATTTGGCGCAACAAACAAGCATCGATCGATCGGTGTACCAAACCAAAGGTGAAGGAGCAATAAACAAAGGGGACGGAGCCAGCGGACACGGGAGCAGAAGGCGAAAAAAGACCGCGGAGTCCACGTCTGAGAGGGCGCCCCCAACTCGCTCGCTGGCGGCATCCGGCGGACAAAAGTTTCCGTGGCCGCGCTTTCCTCCGTCGTCCCAGCTCACGGCCACCGGAACCCCCACCACCCACTCATCGCGAGTCCACCTTCTCCTTTTCCAGGATTTTTAAATACTCCCCCACGGCAGGGTTTTTCCCCCACTTCTCCTGTGCGCGGCTTGAGGAAAATTTGGCCCCGGTCCTCCGCGACAGAACTCACATGCACGAGTGATCATATTTGAGCCTTCAAGTTTGTGATGGTTACGTGTGAGCAGTCACATGTTGAAGGCATTGACATTTGGTACCAGCTAGTTTGACACTGATCGACAGGGTCAATACGTGAAACATCCAGCCGCCCGGATCAAGGGCCACGGTGTCAGTGTCCCAGCCGTGCGTGCGTCCTGTTCGTTCGCACGAATTGCGAGCATTGCCCATCACCCCTGGCCGCTCGATCGCGTGAAATTCATATGTCATGGTTTGTGCGAATTTTAATCAGCCGCGCGAGCAGCAAGACATGGTCGATGCCTTCTAATTCTTCGCCCTGGAATTTTATATGTGCTCAAGTGTTCGTGTGTCCAGGATTGAGTACTCACAGGTCCCTTGCGCTCCTCTACATCGTGCGCGTTTCGCTCTAGCCTTGTCCCCCGGCGACACTGCAGGGCTTGTCGTCTCTCTCAGCTATAAAACTCGACCCTCGTGTGCACTCGCCTCAGGAGGCGACTAGGTACCAGCTGAGCAGCCTGAGCTTGGAGGTCGAAGAGAGAGACGTGTAGCAGCAGCGAGGGAGCGAGCGAACTAGACGTCGGCCATGGCGTCCTCGGCAGGTGGCGGCGCGCCGGGCTCGCCGTGCGGGGCGTGCAAGTTCCTGCGGCGCAAGTGCTCGGCGGAGTGCGTGTTCGCACCGCACTTCTGCGCGGAGGACGGGGCGGCGCAGTTCGCCGCCATCCACAAGGTGTTCGGCGCCAGCAACGCGGCCAAGCTGCTGCAGCAGGTGGCGCCCGGCGACCGGAGCGAGGCGGCTGCTACCGTCACCTACGAGGCGCAGGCCAGGCTGCGCGACCCCGTCTACGGCTGCGTCGCGCACATCTTCGCGCTCCAGCAGCAGGTAACGTCTCAATCGACCTCCAAGCACACGTCCTCATGATCAGTTCCCTACTTCCCTCCTGTTCGCGCAGCCCGTGACATGAATGAGGCCCCAAACACGTGCAGGTGGCGGCTTTGCAGGTGCAGGTGCTGCAGGCGAAGGCGCAGGTGGCGCAGAAGATGGCGGCCGCCGGCGGGCAGGCGGCGGGAAATTCCATTTCTCTCATGCAGCGGTGGCAGATGGAGCCCGAGTCGCTGTCGACGCAGAGCTCAGGGTGCTACAGGGCGCCGAGCTGCGACGGGTCGGCGTCGGTGCAGGAGATGTACTGCTTCGGCGAGCAGGAGGAGGGCAGCTACACCAGATGAATCGTTCATCCAGAACACGGCTGCAATTAACGGATAGAGACGATGGAAACGGAACGCACCACATTCAGTACTTATTTGCAGCCTGTTTTTATTGTTTACTCTGTTCGTTTTTTAAATTGTTGTTGTTAGAATAATAATTCTAATTCAAATATAAATTAAAATTATTGAGCCTGTTCGGCTGTCCTTCAATTTTCTCTCACCATTTCACTGTAGATAACCAGCAGCTGCAGCTACAAAAATACCTACCGAACATGCACATTGCTCTAATGATAACAATGTAAGAACGGATGAGTAGTTCAGCTTCGGCTCTGCACGAGGGAGCTTGATTTGGTGGCCGAATGTAATATTGCTTCCTGTTTTCAGCTGTAAGGGTGCAGTTAAGTCGTCATGTGGTTAGAAGCAAGAAATATAAAAGCCGTTGGTTAACTAGATATACGAACTTTGATGCATGGACCGGTCAGGCTATGGAAAATAAAGGCCAAATTACATTGAGCTGTCAAGTGTCGATTGACATTTGACAGGGATAGATAGAGAGAGAGAGAGAGAGAGAGAGAGCTCTTTCATTACCGATGATTCATTGCAAGTAGACTCGAGGATCCCTTGCTAAATTCAGTACACCAAGCCATGACATGACCTAGCCAAGCATGGTCGGGCCGCTTGAGAACTGCATATGGGCCTGATGGCAAGCTTCTGTCAATTCGTTAGAAAAAGAAAAGCAGGCTTCTGTCAAGTCATGTTTAAAGGCATTTTTCGGTGTCACGTATGGATTCACAAAATAGTCCTTTTACATAAGATACATAATTCAGTAAGAAACAGATAAATTCCTACCAAAGGGAAAATGAAATAAAAATCCAGTGCTAAAACATTTTTGCTGCTATGTAGTACATGGTGTAGACTGGTTGGCTTGTTATTGAACTTCAGTAAACCACAGAATAATCACTGTACGTAAGAGGGAAAAAGAATATTTAGGACGTTTTCCTTTCATTTTCGTGCCGTGCCCAAGTTCCAATGCATTTGTTCAACATTTCTCAAGAAGGGAAAATGGATTATGAATGCTACTCTATTATAACTTTTATTTTACTGTACATTTTATAATCTAAAGAATATTTAAGTTTAGCCCTGCATGTAGTAGTGTTTCCATGCCCTTGGTCGGATTCAGGCGTCTCACTGTATCATGTTTTATCGATTTTATTAAGCCATATAAAATACATTGAAAAGAGGGAAGCATATGGAAGAAGTTATGTTGTTCTTCACTGTAAAGTCAATAATCATTGATGCTTTCATCTCATTGTATGTAGTATGATACAGTATTAATTAAGTTTCTTGTGTTGTTAACGAGGATGCAAAGTGACATCTTTTCGGTTGTGTTTTACTTTCCATGCCTCTGCATTAATTAAATGGGTACATCCTATGTCAGATTACAAAGTATACGTGACTAAGGGTATAGTATAACTTTAGTGTTTTTGGAAATAACTTTATCACTTTAGTTGACATGCATGTTTGTTAATTTTTAGTTTAAACAATCAAAAGGAAAATTACTTTTGTGATTATTCCCTGTTCAAAGATGAAGTCTCTAGTTCTAGTTGTGGTCCTAGCAATAGTTTATAAAAACACAGATCTAAAAATCATAATACAATGCATGCAATCCTACAAAAAGCAAAATGAGATCTATTCGTGTTCCAGTGAAGCCACTAAACTATATGGTGCATGTTATGCTTTCCATAGGCATGAATATCGAAGCCATCAATAAGTAATTGTGGAATTTATAAATAATACATACAGTGCCAATCTATGCCAATACAGAATAGATCGATAGGTTATTCATGTTTTGCTTTTCTTCCATGGAAGCAAATTCACAGCAGGTTTTCTCCCTCTGTTAGTACATATGATGCTACAGGAGTCTAGGACTGTCTATATCACATATGATTTACACGCAGTATACTGTTGTCATCTACTACTATCTTATTAGCACAAATGATTTGCTACAATTCAGTTAGAGAAGCCATGTTTTGTTATGGTGATCTCAGGGTATTTGATTCAAAGCATATAGTTATGTAGTTTTGAATATGTGTGCGACGATATCATTAGACTGCTCCAAATTTGTAGACATGTTGAGCCGGTTGACTTCATCTATATTGTCGTATCTTATTTTTTTTATATACCGTGAATACCGTACCGATCTCTGGATTAGTAGTTGCTTCGTACATCTGACTATTTTTTTCCCAAATACAAGTTTCTGACATTCTAGGTACGGAGTATATGCTTATCTCATCGTATAATTACCCTATTGGCATACAGCAGGACATGAATTTTAAGGTGTGTAGATCATCTAAATCTACAATGGAGGGAAATCTATATTGTTTGTCTGCAATAAGGAAAACCATAACGTCAATGATGAATTTGATCAATTGGTCACTTGCAAGTTACTCGTACTCTACGTACTAGCTAGTACTCGAATCAGTTAGCTGGTAGAGATAATAAATCCACATAGCTTGCTAGGATTCTCTGCAAGACAAATGCTCTAGATCCTCTAGGCATGTAGATGAGCCCCATCAGCAAGAGTTTCAGTAAAAGGAGTCAACCAAAATAGTAAGCTAATTGGATTTCCACGTGTGGCCATGAATCAATCAGCTGTCTTTCAGTATGCTGGCAGTTGGCCAGGTTCAATACTCCTTGCAGCATAATTTTTTCAGGCATCAGAAATCTAAATCATGCCGCAGGAAGAAAGAGAAGTGGAGAAGAAAAGATCATGCTGACTCGAAACAGAAGTAGAAGCATAACTACACAAAGAATAAATGAGCAAATTTCTATCAAATTAATCAGATTTCTACACTGATTAATAGATCTAGTTAATTATCAATGAACTTCCCAGTCTCCCACATGCATGCGCCAAAATTATTCCTACCAGAGATCAACCGATCGATCCATCGGCCATTGCTCTGAAGATTGAAGATACTATATATTACCCAAGCTCATCATGATCAGGAATTTAGGACACATATATATATGTCTATTGAATGTTTATATCTCTTGTGATATTCCAGCACTAGTAGCAGTTCTCAGATCTTACGAGCGGTGGTTCAGGTAAGCGTAGGCAACGCTCTGCAGGTCCTCGCAGTCTTGGTACCCCGACGACGACCTCCACCCGCTCTCGTCTGCCCCGAACGATGACGATTCCGCCGGTGCCTCGTAATCCATCGCCTGCCGTCCGTCGTCGTCGGCCGAGCCCGCCTGCTCGAGAGCGTGGTACAGCGACTGCTGCATGTAGTCTGACTGAAGCAGCGCGGTTATGGACTCGTGGCCGCCATTGCTGTACGCGCATGGCTGCGTTGCCGGCGAGTCCACGGGGCCGCCTCCTCCATTGCTGTTGTTGTACCACGAGCACCCGTACCCTAGCTGCTCCGCCGCGCTGCCCATGTAGCCCTTGGCGTCCTCGTGACCGCCGTGGCCCTGCGCCGCCTGCGCCTTGAGCGACGCCAGCTGCGCCTGCAGCGTCATCACCTAATCGATCACGAAACAGATCAGCAAATCCGGCCATGCAAGCGCGTACGAAAGCAAGAGATCGATCTGTGGAAATGAGATGGCGAAGGCACCTGCTGCTGGAGCGCGAAGATGTGGGCAACGCAGCCGTAGATGGGGTCGCGGAGCCGTGCCTGCGCCTCGTAGGAGATGGTGACGGCGGCCTCGGGGCGGTCGGCGTGTGGTAGGTGCGCGAGGAGCTTGGACACGTTGCTGGCGCCGAACACCTTGTGGATCGCGGCGAAGTGCGCCGCCCCCTGCTCGTGGCAGAAGTAGGGCGCGAACACGCAGCCGCGCACGCACTTGCGGCGCAGGAACTTGCACGCACCGCACGGCGATCCGAAGCCCGTCATCTCTGATCGTTCTTCGCTCGGCACGGTGATCGGTTTCTCTGCGCGTTTCTTGCCTCTGCTGGCACGGTGAGTCTCAGCTCTCGGCTCTGTCGATCGGCGCGGTGATGAGGAAGGGGGTGCAACGCCCTGCATCGCTTATATGGAGAGGAGCGCGAGGAGATGGAAGAGGTGGAGGATTAGGGCCTGGATATTAAACAAATCGGGCGTGTCTCCCCAATGGGCTACCATCTCCATTATTTTGAGCTTCCAATCACGCTCCCTCTTGCCACTAAATTTTATGCCCACTAATTTGTCAGACAGCATGGGGCATCCCCTACTAAGCCAGAGCAGAAGTACTAAAAGGACAATGGAGTCTGGGACGGTAGACGCAATCAATCATTGATAATCTTTTGCTTAAGGGTTTATGGTTTGGTCTAATACTTTTGTTTAGTTTTTCTGTGCTTTCTCATGCGCCCATTTCTTTTGTGTGCAGTTGGGCTTGGCTGCTGGAGACTAGCGAGGACAGTTCAGTTGATAATTTGGGGATAATTGGGTTCTTAAGTTTTGTATTTGTCGTAGAACCTGCATTCACACATCATCTTGCCATGGATGGCTCCAGAGTCCAAGCATGGAGAGACCGATGAAAAGCAAACAAACAATAAGTGATGGGAAAGAACTAGTTTCGGTGTCACATCTTCCATCAATTACCTGGAAAGATTATTGATTTTGCTTTTGGTTTGCTGGTACGCATGTACACCGTACAGCGTCCAAGAAAAGAAATTACTAACATTTGGAATTAGGATGCAAGTTTGTCTCATAAATATGTTTTTAAAAAAAAGTCATTTTGTAGACAGCCAAAAAAATTAATGAAGAAAGGCTGGAACAGGGAAGCAGAACTTCTGAAACTCTGCTGCAATAATGTTCAGAAGAGTTAAACTGTTACCTGTATTTTTATCATTAGCAGGCTTTTGCCTTCCACTGACACTGAAGAGAGTTTCTCAACCAATGAGAGTTGGCCTATGCTAATTTGTTATTAGAGGGCTGGTCCTGAGCCTTTTAGCCTAAGCTTAGTATAACTATGTTGTTATGGTGATTATTCCCAAACTAGCATATTCTGCATCGCTGGTTAGGTTGTAAATAAACATGACTACTGCATGCTAGACTCATAGGCTCATGTTGTACTACTAACAAATAAAAGACAGATGAAATGTAATAATACCTTGTTTGTTCTCTTGCTTTTTCTAAGGTCCAAATCTGGTGGACCTGGTCACTTCTGCACTGAATAATTATCACACAGGGTCTCTGAATAATTCTCGAAAAATCACGAATTGAACATAAACCGTACAGGTGGAGCCTCAAAGGTCAGACATGCTTTATTCTCTAATGAATTTGAAGAAGCTTGAGATAAAACATATAACGACAGAGAAGTATACCTACGCCAGTGTTCTTCTCTTGTCTGCTTGATTCTAATTTTTTGCCTCTGTTTTTTTGCTTCTAATTTGCAGCAAGAATTTGTAGCAGCTCTGCTGCCAACTTTGTTCCTGATATATAACGCTGCAAACTATTGCTGATGTTGCAACTTTTTTCTCAGGCAACTACATCGGTTTCAGTAGGTAAACACCATAATAACAAACCTGATGGTATGCGTAGAGTTTTCAGTTGTACATAAATATGTAGGTCCCCATTTGTGTTTCCAAAAACATGCCTGAAGAAATCATGGATTTCTCTGGATTCTCCATCTTGGTTTGTCACAAACACCTATAGGCTGTAGTACTTCCCCACGCAACCTGGTTGGATCTCTCCTTGTAGCAGCTTGTACATGTTTGTTTGCTTCGGTGTCACATCGAGCTCATAAAAAAATAGTGAAATGGAAAGGTTATGGTAGGTCAGGTACATGCAATACTTCCCAGGTGCTTCTTTTTGTGTGCAGGTTTTATTGGCCCCCACAATATGATCACTAGCAATGCGAGAAAATCTCTCATTGTCTTAACCCGCAAATTTGTTCCTTCTCTTGGGATTGGTGTTAATCCATCGTGCTTTGCCCCTGAAACCGGGAGAGATAAATGAATTGATTCACTTTTGAAACAAATTTCTTGCTCTTTCTCACTTTCTGGTCTCGAAACTACCAGGAATTTGTTGCAGTAAGGAACCAGAACGAATGGAGGAGATATTAGAACCATCTGCAATACGGGAGTAGTAGGCTAGTAGCACGTAGAAGTGCTGCATTTTGGAATGACCTGAAACTGAACTGCACAGACACAGCATTGTGGCAGCACTTCTGAAAAACACCAAATCATAGCAAAACCAAGACAAAATCAGAGCACGGGCAACTACTATTAGGAGTGAACACAGTATCGAGACTATACAGCATTGGCGACCGGTGAACCCCAGCAGCAGAAGTGGACAAGCAGGCCCTGAAACCTTTGAAGGCCGCAAGCGCTTGTTGCCTCTTCGGAATGCTGCCTCGCTCATCTAATCAATCAATCTTCCGGCAGCCGTCCGGCAACGTGGATCCCATGTGACAGACTAGCCAGCAACTTTACCTTGCTCCTGAATGAATGCTGATCGAGGTCGGATTCAACGATCTCCACTGAACTTTTCCCGGGGAAAGCTCATCTTCGTGTCACTTCATCCTATCTTGGGTTACTATACTGAACTTTTCTAACATTTCACAGTTTTCCTGAAAAACTATGTTAACTAATAGAAGTCCAAACAATGGCAGAATTAGATAACGGAAAGTAAGACACTGCACAGAAGTATCACTGAACAGTCAACAGGCACAGTGCAGAAAGAAGGGAAAAATAATTAAATGGGCCCTTGTGCTTTGCATGATCAAGGTTAACTACTACGTAGCCAATGGTTGATGAAAATCCAAATTATATTCCATCCGTCCTCCGAATTTAGGACATGTTTTAGAAACTCGCGCCTGATGCGTGGCATTTAGCGTTTCGACGTGCCGCGCCTGGGCCCTGACTAAGCGGCCGGGAAACCGAGAGAAGTGGGGGCTAAAAACTTAACCAAAAAAGACTCTGAGGAGGAGGTTGTCCGGCGATTCGGCATCGCTTGCGTTGTGCTCATGCAGACGAGGAGCAGGGATAGGACATGTTCCAAGTATTCCTGGGGACTAGCAGCTCCGGCACTTTTGCACTGGCCGGGAGCTCGGTGGTGGGTCTCGTTGCCGGCCTGATCTCCCACAAGTTCCATGGAATGAACAGAGGTGATCTCACCCGTGGAGCCGGCCGGCACGCATATGAAAAAAGGCTCTCTGTGCACCAAATACCAATAGAAGACATGTTTGGTGTGTATGTTATGTCAGGTTCAGAGGCCATCTTGTGGCTAGCTACTGCACTAGGCTCGGTTTGCTTTTCAAAATTCAATCGATCTACTCCTTTTCTTATGCTTATCCATTTAGTAGTATGTTTCTGTCACTAAAATTTGTGTTGGCTTTGAAATACATGAATCATCACTCATCAGTAAAGATGCTAAAAGCCACTTGCAAGTTGCAGTTTGGTTTCTCCAATTTCTCACTTCCGAACCGTCCACAAATAATCAGAGTGTTAACTAGGTGCCGCCAATCATCAGAAAAGTCAGAAAGGCTTCACTTGAAGACTCCTATTTTCCCCCCTTTCTCAGAGCAACAGCTCAAACACTCTCGACCGCGCAAGGTTTTTTCTCTTACCTGCTGATGAAATGACAGGATTCTTTCCGTGTTGCGATGAACCTGCCTGCCGCGTGCGGCTTGTCCTCCAGATCGGATCGAGATGAACGTTGCTTCAGACCCGTTTGCCAGGAAATGCGCGCGGTAGAACACCACCGCCTCCGCCTGCAAATATTCTCCACACGAGCGAACAGCTCGCGCACGTATATACTCGAAAGCGACTCGATCGCCGGCGGTCAAGGCCGGAACAGTACGCTAACACATGCCCGTCTCAGCTTTACTCCTCCATTACCGTGTAGCTGATGTAGTAATTAAGTTTCTGTTCAACAACGTGTGATGCATAGTGGCGGTGATAATTCTGCAGCGTAAAGACTTCGGGGGCTCATATTATACTGACAGTGACCTACCTTGACCAACAGCAGTCGACGTTACAGTCTCGGTCTGCAATGCTCTGGGTCTCTTGATCAGTATGGTGTCACTCTGGATATACAGATCTCAACAGCTACAAATCTGGAGTAGATATTGTTGTCTTTTGTAAATCGAAAATATAAATAAAACAATCATGAGTTGGGAGCATGTTCTTCGTCTCGAGTACTGGTCAAAGAAATGAGGAATTAGAACCGCCTGTTAACCCAATCGAAGGGTTTAACAAGCTAATATAACTAAGGAATAACTAATACGGCTGGATCAGCGAGCGTCGTCAGCTCACATGGCATGCATAAGCTCGCAAGGCGCCAAATGGTTGGGTGGCCGGTCAAATTTGGACGCGTCCCTGGAACGGCCGGTCGGTGGTCCAAGATAACGGTAACCCGTCTGAATAACCGGGGGGCTCGCACGTATGGGAGCCGCGGCACGTGCCCACATCATTTGCATCCTGCTCCTCCAATTGGGGTTCTGAATTCTTAAGCTTGAATTGTTTGCCTGTTATGTTAATCTAACACTGTACTGTACATTCCTTGCAAGTTGTTTTTAAGTTCATGAACGTACCTGGCTTCTGGTAGGGCATGATCTGGCACGTTTAAGCAAAATTTGCTACTAGTAATGCCCATCTAGTCTTCTTCACTACGCAGCACGATGGAGCCAAAATGTTAGTCTTCATGATTCACGTCGCTAGCTGCAGCTGTTTCGTGCGTTGTGCGTAAAACTTTCGCCGCGAAAGACGAGATAAGGACATCAAGCATTTTGGCTGCTGTCTGTGAACACTGAACACTGTTCCAGTCATCGTTAGGACTGGGTGATGAACCATCACAGTTTGTTTATTTCTGAATGCATGGACGGCCATGCATAGAGACCGTCCAGCCTTGGAAACTTCCAGTTCTTTGCATCTCTCTGGCAGTGGAAGTTGTTGTGATCTTTTTCCGGTGTCTAGGAGTACTCTAGATCCGAGAGTTTTGTGTCGATAATAGATCTGTAGTTCGGAGGTGGTAAATACCTTCGGATCCGGTCGCCGGAGTCGTGGAAGACGATCCGGCCATCTGCTCTTTGTCGGTGCGATCCTCTACGCTAGAGCAGCGTCGGTCGGTGGAGAGGGCAGTGGCGTAGAAGTCACGGCGACGTCGTTGATCTCCCGGTGACGGTGGTCGTTATGGCGGTGACGGCGGTGGTGCTTCCTGTCGGCACAGTGCCCCCTCACAGATCGGGTTTAAGGTTTGTTGGTGAGGTGCGGCGGTACGGATGAACCTAGCTCATGAGTCCCGGCCGGCCCCCCACCTCTATTTACTGTGGTGCTGGCGACAGAGGCCCACCAGCCATAACGGGCTGGGCGCCTTCGATCAAGGCGCGATTAGGTCAAGAGGCTATTAAGCCCGTTGGGCCAAAATGGGTAGAAATCAATTTCTAACATTCTCCTCTTGATCTCACTTTATACTTTTATCTTTATTACTTTTTAACTTCACTCGTTCCATTACAGATTAATGCATAGAACTGTCTCGTCGTCACGATTAATTGCCGATAGACTTAACAGCTACAATACATTTTTCTGTTCTGAAATAGTTACTATACATTATGGGTCATCTTTTAGTTCAGAAATCACAGGCTTTCCCTTAAACCTATGCCGGCAACATGTTCAATAAATACTTTAGGTGGTAAGCCTTTAGTAAGCGGATCCGCTAGCATCTTTGCGGTGCTTATATGCTCAAGACTTATGATTTGATCCTGAACTTTATCTTTCACAACATAGTACTTTATGTCAATGTATTTGGCAGCACCACTTGACTTATTGTTGTATGCATACGTTACTGCGGGTTCGTTATTGCAGTACAACTTAAGTGGTCCATGGATGTCGTCAACCACTTTTAGACCGGGTATGAACTTCTTAAGCCAGTTCACCTGCCCCGTAGCCTCATAATATGCAACAAACTCGGCATACATTGTGGACGATGTAGTGACGGTTTGCTTTGAGCTTTTCCACGAAATAGCTCCTCCAGCGAGAGTAAACACATATCCGGATGTAGACTTTCTATCATCTCTCGCATAATCAGAATCTGTATACCCCACTATATGGAGTAAATCTGATTTTCTGTATGTCATCATGAGACCTTTTGTTCCTTGCAAATAGCGCAAGACTTTCTTTATCAGTTTCCAATGCTCTATTCCAGGATTGATCTGGAATCTGCTAAGTAACCCGGTAACAAATGCCAAGTCAGAGCGTGTACATACTTGAGCATACTGTAAGCTTCCGACAGCTGAAGCATATGGAACCGCTTTCATTTGATCGATCTCATATTGGTTCCTGGGGCATTGAAAATCCTCATATCTGTCGCCCTTGACTATAGGTGCAGGTGATAGACTACATTTATACATACTATATTTCTTTAGTACTTTCTCTATATATGCCTTTTGTGACAGTCCCAATACCCCTTTGTTTCTATCTCGGTGAATTTTAATTTTCCAGAACGAATGAAGCTTCACCAAGATCTTTCATTTCAAAGTTTAAAGACAAAATCATTTTTATTTCCAGTAGCAGACTGACGTCACTACTAGCAAGTAAGATATCATCCACATACAGGATTAGGAAGATAAACTTTCCATCTTTAAACTTTGAATAAACACAGTTGTTCTCTATATTTTTTTAAACTCAAATTTCTTTATGCTGCTATCAAACTTCAAGTACCATTGTTTTGAAGCTTGCTTTAAGCCATAAATCGATTTTTTAGACGGCATCCCATTCTTTCATTTCCTTTTATGACAAAACCTTTCGGTTGTGCTATGTAAACATTTTCCTCTCAATCTCCATTGAGAAATGCTGTCTTTACATCCATTTGATGTAACTCTAAATCATAATGAGCCACTAGTGTTATTATGATTCTGAAGGAATCTTTACATGAGACCGGAGAAAAGGTCTCATTGTAATCAATTCTTTCTCTTTGAGTAAAGACTTTTGCCACGAGTCGTGCTTTATATCTTTTTACATTCCCTTGGGAGTCGAGTTTTGTCTTGTAGACCCATTTACAGCCTACTGTTTTAGCTCCTTTAGGAATTACTTCCAAGTTCCAGATTTTATTAACCTTCATAGACTTTATTTCTTCTTCCATGGCTTCAAGTCATTTTGAGGAGTTTTCATTTCTCATGACTTCTTCAAATGAGGTGGGATCATCCTCCATTTGAAATTCTTCTGTCTGATAAACTTCATAGTCATCAAAAATAGCTGATCTTTTTATTCTTTGAGACCTCCTCGGGGCCTCTTCATTCTGTATATTTTCTGTTTGAGCCTGTTCTTGCTCCCCCTCGTCTGTGGCAATGAGTTCTATTAGATCCTGAGAAACAGGTTCCTCATTCTCATTCATTGTTGTCACAGGAGGAACAATAACAGGTGCTTGCACCACAGTATCTCTCACTGTCGATGCAGCGACAGCAGGTAGTGTAAAGAATGGCTCTTGAATCATCAGAGTGGGCGCATACGCTCGCTTCTCTTTAAGGTCAATCTCTCGAGCTACCATGCTCTCCCTCATCATCTCATATTCTAAGAAGATAGCGTGTCTCGTTTCTACAAACTTTGTATGTCTGTCTGGAGAGTAGAAACGATACTTTTCTGCGTAACCAATAAAATGGTAACTTATTGTTTTGAGATCAAGCTTCCCAATATTTGAGTTAAATACTTTAGCCTCAGCTAGGCTCCCCCACACTCGTAAGTGGTTTAACGAGAAAACTCTACCTGTCCACAATTCGTATGGTGTTTTCGGCACCGACTTATTTGGTACTCTGTTGATAATATGAATGGCAGTTTTTAACGCCTCCATCCACAAACTCAATGGCAGTGTGGAATAGCTTATCATGCTTCGCACCATATCCATCAGGGTCTGGTTGCGTCTTTCAGCTACTCTATTTACTGAGGTTCGCCCGGTGTAGAATACTGGGCCACTATTCCATTTTCCTATAGAAACCTTGCAAAAAGTCCAAAAACTTGTCCATACGGGATATGCCGACCATAGTACTCCCCCCACGATCAGATCGGACTATCTTTATCTTTAAATCGTGTTGGTTTTCAACTTCAGCCTTAAATATCTTAAATGTATCTATTCTTTGATTAGATAAATATATCCATATCGGGAGTAATCATCCGTGAATGTTATGAATGAGTCATAAACATCTATGCTCTTCACAGAAAAGAGACCACAAATATCTGTGTAGATAATTTGTAGAATTTCTATGCTTCTTTTTGCATCTTTCTTAATTTTCTTTACATATTTTTCTTTAATGCAATGTGACACTCTCAAATTTAAACAAAGTGAGGTTCTTTAAAAAAAATAATAAATAAATAATAAATGTGTCAAGTGCTTGAGCTCTTTTGGAAATTGACTTTTTTTGAATTTTTAAAATTTCGAATTCTTTAAAATCTGTTGGGCCGGCCTCTCTTTCTCGGCCCGTAAAACTCCAGCCCACGAAATGAAAAAAAAAAGAGGGGGAGGCTGCCGCTGGGCCGGCACCCCAGCCCAACAGCACCCGGCCCAGCCGGCCTCCGTCTTCCTCGCGCTGCGCTGACGCGATGCGGACACCGCGCCAGA
>BCLF01000002.1:6571034-6593911 GCA_001602275.1 Zoysia japonica | reverse complement strand
CACATTGACATAAAGTACTATGTTGTGAAAGATAAAGTTCGGGATCAAATTATAAGTCTTGAGCATATAAGCACCGCAAAGATGCTAGCGGATCCGCTTACTAAAGGCTTACCACCCAGAGTATTTATAGAACATGTTGCCGGCATGGGTTTAAGGGAAAGCCTGTGACTCCTGAACTAAAAGATGGCCCAAAATGTATGGTAACTATTTCAGAACAGAAAAATGTACTGTAGCTGTTAAGTCTATCGGCGATTGACCGTGACGATGAGGCAGTTCTATGCATTAATCTGAAATGAAATAAGTGAAGTTAAAAGTAATAAAGATAAAAGTAAAAAGTGAGATCAAGGGGGAGAATGTTAGAAATTGATCTCCACCCGTTTTGGCCCAACGGTCTTAATGGGCCCTTGACCTAATCGCGCCCTGATCGGGGGCGCCCAGCCCATTATGGCTGGTGGGCCCCTGTCGCCAGCGCCACAATAAATAGAGGTGGGGGGGCCGGCCGGAACTCATGAACTAAGTTCATCCGTACCGCCGCACCCCACCGACATCCCAAAACCCGATCTGTGAGGGAGCACTGTGCCGACGGGAAGCGCCACCGCCACGACGACCGCCGCCACCGAGAGATCGACGACGTCGCCGTGACTCCAACGGCACTGCCCTCTTCACCGACCGACGCTGCCCAAACGCAGAGGACCGCACCGACAAAGGGCAGATGGCCGGATCGTCTTCCTCGACTCCGGCGACCGGATCCGAAGGTATTGACCACCTCCGAACCACAGATCTATTCCCGACACAGATACTCTCGGATCTACACTCCTAGACACAGAGAAAAGATATCGACACATCTTTCCAGCTGGGCCAGGGTGGGTTCCGAGATGCGCTTCTGGATTTCCAGAAACAAAAATCTAATTTTGCTTCCCACTGTTTCCTAATAACGTCCATTTAACTTTATACTCCCAATGGGGCGTAAATGCTGAGTATATCTTAGTTTACTTTTAGTATATTCCATTCGGTTTTAAAATTATTGATATAGTTTTCTTCGATTTTAAATTATTGACATAGTTGACTTTTAACATCAACTTTAACCATTCATCATATTTAAAAAATTTATTTTAATGTATAAAATTATTAATCGTAATTTAAATTTCAGTAATGATAAATCAAATAATAATAAAATTTTATACATTTGAACAAATTTTTTAAATAAAACAAATGATCAAAGTTGATATTAGAAATCAACGATGTCAATAATATAAAAATTGAAAGGAAGACTAACTAGCACCGATAACCGTGTTACACACAACGTGCATGTCTTTGACTGGTTATTTTGCTGATACTGAATAAATAGCCACGCCAGAATAAACGTTGGCTATGACTTTGACCGTACAAACTCCCAAACAGGAGTACATCCAAACAAGCGCGACACAGTTTTGGAGCTGCATACTCCAAGGCAACATCTTATATTCGAAAGCGGCGCGGTTTCTCGAAACAGAGTTGCGCCACGTCATCATCATTGATATTAGCCGTCCGATGGAAACAAGATTCTCAATCACCGCCGTCCACTTCTCCCACTACCCGTATTTTTATATGAAGCATTCGTATTTCTTAGAGTAGTGGTTTATATTCATTCCATAACTTCTGTTATGGAACCTCAAACAGTATCCAACAAAAGCATTAACTTCATTTATGTTAGAGGATAGTCGAAAAGTAACAGTAGATCAGAGAGAGGAGGAAGAAAAATATAGTTATAAATATATTCTCAGGTGTGAGGAAAAGAGTAACGTTTTTAAGATTGGATTGTATTGTTACTGTACTTCAAAATTGACACTGGCACTGAAATACACAATGCGGAAGGATGCAATGTAGGGCTCATTCTAGATTTCACAATCTCAATATTTATAGACAACTTAAATTTTATTATAGCCTCTTCCATGTGAGTTGTACTCTTAATTTATCCTTGTTGATTCTTAAATACAGTAACTTTAACTTTGTTTTCTTAAAATAAACCTTAACTTTGTTGAAAATCTGATCACTGAAGCTTGCATTGTGTATTTATTTCCTAGGCAGGCCTTAGTGGAGCTAGAGATGTCACAACTATATCATGTACTACCTCTATCTCTAAATATAAGTAAGTATTTCTGAGTTCTATCAGAGTCAAATTTCTCTAACTTTGACTATTAATAAAAAAAATGAAGAATGTTATTAATCAAAATTAATAGAATTTGACTTTGATCAAACCCTGAAATGCTTATATTTAGAGACAGAGAGAGTAGGAGAATACTAGTACTACAAAATACCGAACTAGCAGACTCATAACGACAGTAAGGAGGGAACGTCTTTCTATATTAGGTCTGATTTGTTACTTGATTCTATTCAGCTTGGCTCGTATATACTGAGCCTGGCTCAAGCAGCATCATGTGTAGACATGTGAAAAAAGAAGAAGAAAACAACAGGTTTTAGGACTAACCACTTTATTTACTGCTAGCCCAAAACTACTGCAATATGTTTAATATGATTTTTGGTAAAATCCTCAGCAGTCATTGATGTCCATTCTTCACTTATTTCAGATTATTTCATAACAGCCATCTAACATTGATTCAGACTTCACTTTGTTATGCTATAACTTGGAGAATCGAAACCTAATGTTGAGGTTCAGATATGCAGGGTTGGAACGAAGCTGGAGTCTTTTTTTTTACTTACTGAATCATTATGGCAACCAAGGGAGGTGACACAGACCACGGCAGCACGCGAGCACAAATACTAGGTCTGAATTCCTGTAGTTTGTCTAACACGCACCAGAGATCTTTTTATGTGGTCTGAGAAAAAGGAGATTCTTCTTTTCCACCAATGAAATCCAACTGATTTCTGATATTTTACTTAAGTTATATGGGATACTAATCTCAGAGTCTGTTACATAAAATAGATGGATGTGGTTTGAAACCTAATCGTGTCATCTATACAAAAACATTAATGCCTCCTTAGAGCTGAAATAGTTTTAATTAAAGGCCAATGCTCTCCTATATAGGACGCTGGATTCTGAGATTCATCTTAACGTTGTGACTTATTTTTTATTAATTGATGGGTTGTGCAAAGTCGGATCTATTGAGGAGTCGACAGTCTCCAATTTCAATGAAATGAGGGACTTTGGTCTACATCCAAATTTACATTTTTAGGCCGCTTTAATTGATGGGGTCTGCAAGAATAGTTTCTTGAATAAGGCCGTGCAATTATTGAATGAAATGGCTGATAGGAGTATGCCTCCTGACAAAGTTGTGTACGCCTCTTATCGATGGCTACCTAAAGCAGGAAAATTTCCAGGATATCATTGCAGTTAAGGCCAAGATGATTGACAGTGGTTTGCCCTTTGAGATTCTGTAATACAAATATGATGAAGAAGCTAGAGAAGCTCCTTCAGAAATGGCATTGCTCCAAATAAGACAGTTTACAATTCTATGATAAGCAAATACCGAAAACTGAGGAATATGGAGGAAGCGGAAAGTGTTCGGAAGGCAATGAAAAGTATTTGTTCAAAAGATGATGCTGGTGGTACGTATGAAGAGTTTTTTTTTTCTCTTTTGATAGTGTCAACATCTCTGCATTTGAACTATATAATCATCACTAAGGTGAGTTCTCATGCCATTGAGCAACACATGATATAGGTTCAGTACGAGAGGTGTAAACAAAATTTCACAGTAACTTTAGTACAGAGCCAGAAACGCATGAAAGGACTTGGACGGAGCAGTTCAAGTTCTTCCACAAAGCAACAAAGCCGCAAAGAGAACGTTACGCTTTACATTTGATACAGGTCAATATATTTGTCATACTAATACTAATACTGATGTCATTTCTGAGTGTTCGAAAAATGTAAGCCCTCGCATGATTTTATAAGAGGTTGCTGATTGTGGATTAATGTGCTTTCATCATGCATTATGAAACGAAGGCAATGAGACGCGGCATTTCATCTTTCTAATTTTCTCCAAACTGTCGAAACTTGTACCCGCTCGAAGACCAAGCATTTTTTTTAATTCTGGCTAAAGAAAAAGAGCTGGACTGGACCTTGGGGCACCCACCGTGGGCCATGGGGCAACACTTTTGGGATGGAGACTGGAGTGGTCCGGAGAAGAGTATGGGCTGGGCCTGGTTAACATACTTTTGGTCTACTGTAAGCACATGAGCAGATTTCGAATTAGTAAAACCCCTACTGGGTTTCTTCGGCGTACCAAGGCCCACGTTGCCCCCAAATAGTGCATATCCATGTCGTCAGCGGGAGCTGGGCCGGGCACCTCTTTTGATATGATCCTGCATTAACCTTTATTACTTTTTGCGCACTGTTACTGCAAGATTTGGTGGATCTTGATGTCCTTTTGAAAGGTGGAGGAAGCACACATAATGGGAATTGAAAGACTGGAATATCACTCTGCGTCTCAATTGTTCACTCCAGTTCATTCGTTTGACAATGTGTTTGACTAGTTGGAAGTACTAGAGTATCAATTTTTCATGCATTCTGCACTTCCGCCCATTGTACGAGTGCGAGTGAACCTGGCTTGTCGACAGGCGGACTCAAGTGCTGAGTGCTGGCAGGCAAACGGCATTCAGAAGGGTGCGTTATCGACTGGAATCCCAATGGCACGTTTCTGTTCATGAGCTAAGCTGTCTGCGGTTAGCGGTCATGCATGGGGTGCCCTGAGTCCTCCATATGAATCAGAGGTGGTCGCGCTGGTAGACAAGTTATTGGACTGCGGTTGCAGCTCTGGTTGACCGTCAGTAACATCAGACATCCCCAGAGATAACTGCATCAATCTTGTCCCCATGCTTATAGCTCTCCTAAAATGGTGCAAGCTGCTCATGACATCCACTGCATCGATCATCTTGTTACCTTAACAGTTGCCTGCGATCAGAGGCAACAGAACTAGGACTACGCAATTTTGTCATCTCTTTCATTCGTCAATCAATTGCCAATCAGTATGAGATTGCGATGTGCTAATAACACTGAGTACTCCTATACTTTTGGTGATGGATGTCTTGGGGCCAATGCGACCCCCGATTGACATAGTGTTGTGGAGTCCCAATTCTGCGGTTACGGACATGTGGACAGAACATAAACCCGGTGGAGGAAACAGGGCGGTACGCCGGTACCAGGCAACTGGAATGCAGAACTGCAGGGCTCGTTTTTGTGCTAGCGCTGGTGTAGCATGCAAAACTGAAGCTTCCTTCATGCCTCTGTTTTGATACAGTAAGATGGTGTTTGAATCCCATGGGAGTCTAAGAATCCGGATAAAAATAATCAGACAAATTTTCAAACTGGTGAGATTTTAGATGATTATAAAATTCTATAGAATCGCATAAATATAAATATTATTCAAATTTTTATACCATAATGCAAACTAATATACTTAAAATGATAAAATCACCTAATCTAAACAATGAAGAATTTAAATTATTAAAATTTGAATTTTAAAATACAAAAATCGAGCTAAAATCTCATAATAAATTTTAAAATTTTAAAATTCAGATTATAGAATCAAGAATCTATAATCCGGATTCTTGATTCAAACGAGCCTAAGCATCAACCCGTGGGTTGGCCATCTGCTTGGTGCAGCAGTGTTTCCAGAGTACCACCTTGGACTAGTCGCGTGAGAGATTTGCTTCTGACACGCCGACTGGCTGCTGCTTGTTCTCTTTCCATGGTCACCCACAGTTAACTTTGCCAGTTCCTTGAAGATGGGGTCTGAAGTCGTTATGTATTTGTCTCAAAGGGTGTGTTTGGTTTGTGATCTTCATTTACCTTACCAAATTTTAGTGTACTTATGAAATTTGGCTTCCATTTGGTTTTCTTCCAAGATTACAACAAAAATTTTGGTGTTGCCAATGCTTTCAACAGCCAACGTCGGTGAGAACATTTGCTCGCCCGCGCTTTGGAAGCCCAGGCCACTGATGGCCCAGCAATGTGGCAGCACGTCAGTAGCACTCACGGATTCCAAAATCTTTTGTTAGCTACAATTAAGTGACAATTACTCCCAAATGGTAGATCAAAATTGCATTTAAAATACATCATTGTATTCCTTGAAATTAAATCTTCAAAATAAGATCTCAATTCAATATTTTCCCTAATATTTTTTTTGTAATATGGAGACCCAATGTATTAAAGAAATGATTTGATAAATTTTGTTACGGTAACTATCCAAACGCAATTTTCTTCATAGATGCCAAAATTTGGAAAGGTAATGAACAAAACTCACATTTTCTCACCCTTTTTTTTTTGGTAATGACCATGATTTGATAAAACCAAACTTTGGAAAGGTTGTCATATGTAACAAACCAAACACACCCAAAGTCTGTCTGCTTGTGTCTGGACACCAAGTGGTGCTCTGGTCCCCTTTGCATCATTTGTCGGATAAATTGGTAATCTTTCAGTACTGTCATTCCAAACTCTTTTCTTAACTTGCTTCATCATTCAAATCAGTGTTTTTAATTTTTTGAACTAATATGGCTGTTTTGATGTGAGCAATTTACTTAAGGATTAATTTAGCACATACCATTACAATTTTACGAAATTTGAAATACGTTATTTAGACACATGACACTTGCAGGGCCCCTCCTGTAAATGACACATCGATAGCATATTTCAAACTTTACAAAATTGTAAGATAGCACAATGCAGATGTACTCTTAAATGTCACTGCTGAAACAACAACAGATTGGTGGTAGTGCTAGTCCTTGCATTGCACCATTTCTCGTGGTCAATATCGTTTTTCTGAAGGAAGATTCAACAGTTCTATATAGGCCATAACCAATATCTATGCACATCCCATAAAAACCCACTCGGTTCATTCTCTTTCCTGAGAGCTGAGGCTTTCCTGCAAGGTCGCATGTAGCAAAGGACAGTCTATCGTTGGGTTGCTCTTGTATGTTCATACATAAGCCACAGAAAGGCCAGCTATAAAGCTGTACGTACCCAGTGGCAACATCCAAGATCCTCCTTTGCCAATTTGTCGGTAAAATTGTCACATCCCAAAAATCCTAAGTCAAGAAAAGGAAGTTTTTAAAATTTTATTTTGTGAACCTAGCTTTTCTAGCCCCTTTTTGAAAATTTTTCAAAGTAAAACTAAACTTGGATAATATAGCTAAATGGAAATTTTCAAAAAATTAAAAATTTGAACTTGTCAAGTGTTTGATTTTCTGGTTCTCTTGTTTTTCATTTTTGGAATTTAATTGCTTGATTTTGTGGAGTTTGGAAATCCTTGAACCTTAGCAAATTGGAGAAATTGGGAGGAAATTGAATTATCCCACGTGGGCCCAAACTCCTACTGGGCCGGCCTGCCTCTACTTCTCCTGGCCCAGCCTGCGTGCGCGCCCCCTCCCTGTTTCTCTCCCCCTCCGGCGCGCCCCACTGGGCAGAGGCCGCCCACCACCTGGCCGGCGAGCCACCGGCCACACCGTCGCTGTACGCCGTCCAATGGCTAGGAGACGCCGTCGACGCCCTCCGTCACCTGCCGTCCGGCCACCGCTTCGCGCCCAGGGCTGCCCACAACCGGTTTTGGGAGAAACCGTGCAGACGCGCGACGCCGTCGTCGTACGCCGTCGGTGATGCCACGCCGCCGCGACAGCGGCCATTCCACCACCACATTGACTCCTCACATCGCCCTCCGCACCAGAAGACGTCTGTTAAGCTAATCAATCCTTCTCGTGGTGTCATTTCGCGCTCTAATTGCTGGCCGCGCTCTTGCCTACCGCCGATCGGCTGTGGAACGTCGTGACGCAACGCTGGCCTCAGGGGCTCCCTCAACGTGACACGGGGCAGGCCAGCTACCTCTTGATCGCTCCAGCTGGCCACCGGAGCGCGAGCGGGTCATAAATTCGCTCCGCCGTGTCGGGCGGAGCTCTCACCGCTGCGCCGGTTATAACAAGCCTCCACCCAGCGCTCGCGCGACCCTAGCACCACGCCCCGCACTGCCCAAGGTCTAGCCCCCTCTCCCGCTTGCCCATTCTACCGGAATTTCTGTTTTTGCCCCTTCTTCCCCATTGTCACCGGCCACCTCACGCCGCCGGCAATTCCCGTCGAATCCAGCGATCATTGGCCAATCCGACACTCCTACAGCACCTCCACGTCGAGAGAAAGCTCGCCGAACTCGCCATGCCGCGGTGCGCGCCCTGTTTTGCTCTCTCCACAGGAGCCGCCGCCCGCCGCCATGCGTCTCACGGCGCCAGCCACCGTGACACCGCCTCAGGCTAAACTGAGCACGTCACGAGGTTCAAAGAACCAGTGCGTAGCTCCACGCCAAGGGAGGGGTCCTCCTGTTGAGGCCTTCGCCCCCTAGCCGGCACTGCTGCTTCGCGCACCCTCGGGGCCGCCACCGCCACCGTTTCGGCTCACCGCCGGCCACGGCGAGCACCCACTGCCACCACCACACTTGGCACACCCTGGGCCTCCCTCACACACACCCACGTCCCTTTGGCCACGCCTCACATGCGCGCGCTGGTTGAAGCGCCCGAACCACGCCAGTGCGAGTCCGAAACGCGCCAGAGTGCGTCCGACGCGCCCAAAGCGCGCCCTGGCCCGCACACGTGCCGAGCCATGAACGCGGCCCTGGTCCCCGACCAATGGGCCGCGTGACACGGCAAAACAACTGCACGCACATGCGTGCTCACGTTCACGCTAAGAATTCACACTCGGTCCTATGTCTCCGGACACAGACACAATCCATGTGTCCACTTTGAACATGGCCACGAACCCGTGTCCACGGTCACGGACACGGGCACGGACACGACCACAGTCCACGTGTCCACGGACACGACCACAGTCCACATATCCACGAACACGGCCACGAATCACGTGTCCACGGACACATCACAGCCCACGTGTCCACGTGTCCACAGACACGGCCACAGTCCACGTGTCTACGGATACGGTCACGATTCACGTGTCCACGGACACGTCACAGCCCAATTGTCCACTTGTCCACGGACACGGCCACAGTCCACGTGTCCACAGACACGGCCATGATTCACGTGTCCACGAATCCCCGAACCTGTCACAGCCCACGTGTCCACGGACACGGCCACAGTCCACATGTCCACATGTCCACGAACACGGTTACAGTCCACGTGTTCTCGGACACGATCACAGTTCACGTGTCCACGAATCCCCGAACCTGTCATAGTTCACAGCCCGCGTGTCCACGGACATGGTCACAGTCCACGTGTGCACGGACACGGTCACAGCCCACGTGCCCATGTGTCCACAGACACGGCCACACTTCACGTGTCCACATGTCCACGGACACGATCACAACTCACATGTTTACGTGTCCACGGACATGTCACAGAACTCTGTGTCCACAGAGAAATCCCTGATTCTGGACACCCATATGTCCAGAGGCGGTGGACACAGGCCAAACCCCGTGTTCATGGGATTTTTTCCGATTCTGGACACGCAAATGTCCAGAAGCCGTGGACACATGCCGAACCATGTGTCCATGTGACTTTCTGCAGCATTGTCACAGCCGCCGTGTCGGTAACTTTGCCGCTATATCCTAGCTCCGATCATCACAATCAATATACCGTTGGAACCCTTATCACGAGCACTACCATTCCAGACCATCCAAACTCCATGTTCTTGTTTGGTTTTTGTTTTATTTATAGATTTTGTAGCTTTTCTTTTGGTAGGCTTATAGTTGTTTGTAGCCGAAGAAGAGCCTGAAGAAGAAGGAGAGCCCGAGGAGCCTGAGTACGAGGAAGAGCTTGAGGACACCGCTGAAGTCAAGTTCTAACACCCCCTTGAACCACATTGAACCCATGTTTTACTGCTGCACCTATAGAGCCTAACGCTTGCTTATTTTACAAATTGTGTTAAAACGTTGTGTAGCTTAATACCTATTTGATTTTAGGTACTTATATTAACATCAGTTACTTGCTGTAGTTAATATAATTTACCAGCTTGTTAGCCGTTGGCGACGCACCCTTGTTAACCATAGGTCTTCCGTCTTCAAATACTTTTAAAGAACGGAGAGTTACCTCGTTTAGTAAAATGTTTAGGACCCCAATTGCGGCGTCTCGCACCGCTACACCATACATCACTTATTTACAAATACGTTAATCTGTGTTTGGTGGCGTGTAAATAAAACGGGATGGGGTTAGTGCAACTGGTGCTAGGTGAAGACGAATAATTCTGGTCGTGGGGTGGGTCTCACAAGAGGTGATGGCAATAGGTGTGTCGGCTTCGGTTTGGTCCACCTACCGTGGACGAGTACGTCACCTCTGCCATATAAGGATCGGTTCGTTAGTCTTCGATTTAGCAATTTCGTACAACCACAAAACCTGCACATATTAGGCAGGACTTATCCCAGCTATGTAAGTATTCCACATCGAGCCATTAGGAGGTCGGTAGGACACAAAAGAACAGGAGAAGGGCGTGAGATAACTCGCTGCCTGGCTCTCGACTATGTAATTGCCCGCATCATGGGACCGTAAGCACACGGATATAGCCTTTGGTTTGGTAATACCCGACGTAGTAGAGGACCAGAAAAAGACGTGACTGTGGTAAATCTTCGCGATCCGGCTCCGAAAATGTACCGTCGCGTCATCAGGAGGATGATACCCTGACGGATAGCCCCTATGTACATCTTGGATGGAATCTGTGAAAGCTTATATATTAGTGGGGTAAGCGTTATGTAACTCAGTTGTTCAGGAGTAGCATAACCTGTGAGTACAGTGTACAACCTCTGAAGAGTGTAAAATTTTTTCGGATAGGTCGTTATCACGGTAATGTCATGCTATTTGTTCGTGTACCATACGATTAGTTTTCTATATTATTCTTGATGAGTGAGTAGGTGTAAGTGCCCGTGTTTTGGAAAGTGTTGGCTATGTGTCGAGAGCCTGCATAGATGCGTGCTAGTGCCCGAATAAAACTTGAGAACTGATGGAAGGGGTGAAAGGCTTCTTCAGGTCCGTCCTATTAAAAGAAAATAAAATTTCCATCTTGTTTAAAGAACTTTCTTTTAGGAAGCTCCGCTTAAAAACTTACTTCCCGCAAAAATTAAAACTCAAGCCTCTCTTTACTTCGTCTTGCGCAAACCTCAGCCTCCATACCGTTAGGGCTTGCTGAGTACGTTTGTACTCACCTTATCTCTTGCTGCTGTTTGTTCAGAGGATGAAGACGATGAGGATGATACCGATTACGAAGATTACAAGTCTCGCCCTTCGCTCGAGTGTTGCCTATGGTGTGCTAGTAGTTTTCGAGTAGGGGTGGTATTTGAATAAGAGTCGATGCGCTGACTTGATGAATGTAATATAAGCTATGTTTGTGAGACAATTTCAAAGTTTTGTAGTACTTTGAACCCGTATATATAATAATATTACTTTGTTCTTAATGTGCGTACTAATTATCAGTATAAAAATTGATACAGAAAGCACAAAGACTCTCCTTCCCGGAAGGGAGTCCTGCAAAAATCAACGGGCCCTATGAGCGGACAAGGGCAGGTCAAACGTATTACTGGAGTCGATAAAAAGAGGTGATTGCCGGTTACTCCGAATGTGTTATATTTCCAAAGTCCAAACCAAGTATAACTTGTGCTCCATCACAGATCATCAGAGTAAGTATATACTGTCCAGCGGAACATCCGCACATGCAAAGCTGAAAACCCTCACCAACCATGCAACACACGCGATGCTTGGATTCGGCAGCGGTCCCGATCGATGAAGGGAGCACGCACCCAAGCGTGCAGAATCCCCTTTCCGTGCCGCTGGGTTCCATATGCTCGGCCCTTCCGAAGCATCACAATTATTCGGGGTGGGTTGTGTTGGGTTGGCTGGTCCCCTCGTAACCTCGCTGGTTGCCGCACCCGAAAGCACGCATAAACGTTGACATCCCACCCTCCATTAGCCCCCGGAAGCGCGAAATGATTGACTACGTGCCGTGTCGTGCCGGCCGCGCGGACAAGCTAACCAAATCTACCCGATCGACGCAACGGAAACAGCTCCCCGTGTAAAAACGTTCTCGAACTATACCGGCATTTAAACTAGCATCACGTGGGAGAGAAAATGTGGCGTGCAGATTTCGTCAATCGACGTGCTTATGATGCATCACATGAGTTCATTACTATATGTCGCCATCAGATTCACCCAGCCGGGACCAGAGGCCGGCGGTCCAGCCGGGCGGTCGGCCGAGCTGCCGTGCCTTGGCGCACGCGGACACGCATCATCGCAAAAAGTCGCGCGCGGCGGCTGTTTTCCCTTGAAGCCTCGTCGTTCATTTCGATCGGCGTACCCGCTAAGCGAGAGCCGCACGCATGGCGGCCATGGCCGCCGGTGGCGCCCCGCTGGCCACCCGGCTGCCCCCCCCCCCGATCTCGCCACGCTTGCTGGCTGGCTGATGGGATGGCTACCCGGCCCTTGGCGCCTCATCTGCCTGTCACTAGACGTGACCCGGCCGTACGATCCTGATGGAAAGCTGCTGCCCCGCGCGCGCGCGCGCCCGTGCACGAGCACACGGGCAGGCACAGGCGCGCGGGCGACACTTGCATGCCGCCGCGCTGGCCTACGACTACGAGCGCTCGCCCGTGTCCTAGGCCCCAACCGAGGCCGGATCCGGACCCCGATTGGCTCGGCGAGCGAGCTCATTTTTCACCCCATCCCCAGGAGAGGAAATGTCCAATGCAAGCTTAACTGCTTTTGCAGTGCGTTGCGATGTGGGCGTGGGCGTCCTCACATGAGGATTCCGGTGTGTGGCGGCCGGGATCACGTCCGACAGGACGGCCAAAAAATAATGATGAAGACGGTTAAAACCCGGACTCCAATGGGTAACGGAACGGTCCCCTGGAAACTGGAAATGCTGAAACGCATGTGTTGTCGAATCCCCTGCATGCTGAAGCTGACCTGCATTCTCTTCTCCAGAAAACAAAACAGAGAGTAGAAAGAAAGAGACTTGCATGCAGGAGCTATCGCAAAAAAACCCATGAGTGAAATACTATATTTGCAGTTAGTAATGATCCTACTACAAAAGAATCCATGGATCGTCAACATCTAACAAGGGTACGTACGAATTCTGCACAGCAAGCTATGGCGTCGATGGTGATCAGAGGACGGACGGATTGTACGACATTTGCCTTTGCGTGGCGAGGGACTCCTGGACGGACAAGTAGAGGTGCTTGTCGCAGGAGTCCAAGGAGAGGGACCGCCGGAAGGGCTGCACCGCGAACGCGTCGTCCTTCTTCCTGGTGTCGATCGCCTCGTCGCCGACGCTCTCCGCCTTGCGTTTCTGCCGCCTGTGTCTTCGTCCGGCCGGCGCGGAAGCTTCGCGGCCGAACCACGTCTCGTGCTCCCCCCGCACCTCGATCACAATGCTGTCGTCGTCCCGGCCGGCGAGCTCATCATTGGCGCCCCGGCGCTGGTGGCTGTGGGCGGTCACGGTCTTCGAGGCGGCACAGCGCGCCGTCGACAGCGGCACGGCGGCAGGCAGGGTGACGTCGCTTCGACAGAACGGGCACCTCGCGCTGCCCTGCAGCCACGTGTCGATGCAGTCGATGTGGAAGGCGTGGGAGCAGTTGGGCAGCAGCCGGACGCGCTCCCGCTCCTCGAACTCGCTCAGGCACACGGCGCACTCCGACACGGATATCCTCACGGCGGCGGCGTCGCGGTGCTCGCCCGCCTCCGCCGTGAACTTGACGACCGGGAGCATGCGGATGAGCGGCAGGCCGAGGCCCCGGTGCTCGTTCGCCATGGCGGCGCGGACGACGGACGACGCCTCCCGCTGCGGACCGCCGCCGCCGCGCGTGCGCCGGAGCCACGGCGGGTCGCGGGACCAGAGCGCACGGAGCGGCTGGCACTTGGTCACGAATGCGTAGTAGCTCGCGAGGAGCGCGAACGCCGCGAGGATGCCCACCACGGTGATGATCACCATGGTGACGCTGGCGTTCGACGGCGGCGGCGATGACGAAGAGGGGAAGGATGATGGCGCCGGTGGCGGATCCATTTCAAGTGATGACGACCCGCGCTAATAAGCTGCTCGCCGGGCAGATACAGTTGAATCCTGAAAACTGTATGGGAACCGCTCTGCTGGGAGAAGCGGGAGAAAGCAAAAGCTCTGAGAGAGACGTATAGCTGCAACGAAGAAATGGAACCTATTGCACCACCAAGAGAGCAGCGCCGCTGACGCCGAGCGACAACGAGAGGGCTCGGCAGGTTTCGTAGCGAAAAGGGGGCGGCCATCCATTCAAGGGCATGGCAGCAAACTTCAGGCAGGCTCTATGCTTTTGTAGTGGCTTGTTATGCACTGCTTAATCAGTCGGTGGTTGTGACTTGCTGCTATGAGATACCAGGTGCGAGGTGTGGATAAGAGATCGATTCAGACCCTCAGTGACCCTCGGTTTCAGATCGAACGGAAGCCGGGTCAGTTGTGTAATGTCGTTTTCAGGTTGAGCAATGTCACAAAACCGCGTGGTTTATGTTGGCTATTGTAGGTTCAGAAAGCCATAGCTGTTAGTACTAGCACGCGACACTGGCCTTTATCATGTCCATATGGTTGATGTTCCTGTCCACCCTCCCTGAATAATTGCACCGTAAAGATGAAATTTCGGGATCAGGATACTCACCGATCATTGACAAGTTGCGTGCCATGTAAACATCAGCTCTGATGGATGGCGTCCCAAACAGCAATCCAGGTGAAAGAGCATGTGACTGACTGACATTTCCGTTCAAACGAGTGACAACTTCCTCCGGTCCTGGTCCTAGACCTTGAAGTGCAGGCAGGGTTCGCGCGACGTCGACCGTCCTTGCTCTTTTCCACGGCACAAAGTTTGTAAGAGAAACGACCGTGCACCTCCAGATAATTCCAGTATTTCCTATGCTGTGCTACGAGTACTGGTCAGGGACGTGGGCAGTGCTTAGGCCTCCTTAACGTGGAATTTTTTTTTCTGTTTTATGTGTTTTTTTATAAAATTAAACTAATTTTTACTAAATTTTTATGAAATTTTTACGTTCAAAAGAGCCCCTTAACTTGTACTGCCCATGCCGGCGAGGAGACCACACGAACGGCAGGCAAGACAATCGTCGTCCCGTCAAGCTGTACTCCTGGAGAAACCACTGCTTCTGCACTGTGGGTGTATTGCGATGTGCTTTTCGTCCGTGGTCGGCTCGGCGGTTACAAGGAGCTAGTATACCGTTGCCGCGCAGGCCATCCGTCCATGCGATTCTGTCTGGCGACGGCCATGGTTGTAGCCGCGCCAGCCCCACCAGTGACCAACATGGAGAGCACGGCGGAGCATGCCGGCAGTTTGACTGTAAAGCTAGTGTCTGGATGACTTGTCAGTCAGTGGTAGATCACGGGGCCGCGTAACAGCGGCGGATGTCGCCGAGTGAGTGTGACGAGGATCAGCTGGACGGCTTGTTCGGCCCCGGCCTACAATTCTACTAGGAAGTCGCGGTAACGTGCGCTTTTGTACTCGAACATTCCCATAGCGCCATAGCGGGTTCAAGTTGCTCTGAGGCCCACCTGTTTGCGTTACCCTTCTGGGTCTGAGGCGTTTGTAGTAACTGGGCTTTTTTGGGCCTCCAGGCGGCGAAGCAGAAGGGCGGAAAACCGAGTCCGCGATCAGAATAAGCTGTACCAGCCCAACATGTCCGGGCTGCCCATGAACTTTGTCAAACAAAACCCCAAGAGCTAAAATTCCTCGAAAAATGAAATCGATCCATCTCAGAAAAAAACTGATCGACGTGACCGTGTATACGTGCCACGTTAAAGTGACTGGTGTGACCAAAAATATGTCAGATTCTGAAAAAATCACAGGGTTATCTATAAATACTTGGTGTTTAAAAGCACAAATAAAAAACCCACTTGTTGCCGACTGATCCGTCCGCGTACCCGGCGCGTGCGCTTGACCCGCCACCGCTAGTACCCTCAACTGCAGTTCTGTTCGGCTGCTCCCTCCACTCCCCTGGTCGACATACGCAGCAGTTCACCGCACCTGCGTCAGCGTCGGCTCTCTCGCTTTCGTTGAAAGGGGCGTGCCTCCGACGGCATAGCAAGAGGCAGGGGCACGATGGTGACCGCCGCCGCGGACCGCCGCAGCAAGTCGCCGCACCTCGACCGCGCGGCCGCGCGTGTGGGTGCATCACGGCGGTCGGCCAGACAGGGACGGCTTATTTCCGGCGTCGGACTATTGAAAATCTCGGTGTTCCGACTTCCAAACACGCGCCACTGTAGCTCGCCGAACTTTTTGCTCTCTTGTCGATTGCAAGCGACACTGCACCGCGGAAAGACGCGGCGTCGAGGAAGTCAACGGCCCGGAACTGCTTCCATCCGATTTGTCCGATACAGAATTATCAGCAGGAATTGAAGATTCCATCGCTCATGTGGGCGTATTATTCGTCGCCGCGGAGGAAGGGCCCCCGCGCTCCCAACCAAGTCAACCCCCTGACGCTGTTAGCTGTTAATCAAGTGGCGAACCACATGGAATCGTGCCGTTTCTGCCCTTGATCGTGTGCAACTGCAGTATTTTACACTCTCTGTAGCGTGCAGCGCTGTGGCGTCAGCGATGCAAGTTGGCCGTTCCCATCGCGCTACGCCATCGTTTGGTCAAGTCTATGCGTATGAAGGTTCGTTCTTCCCGGGTCACAAAAATAATTATCGATCTCCCTCTAGGTAAAAAAAAAAAACAGTTGGCATCATGGTACCAGTGATACACGCTACCGGTCATGAACGGGGCGTTTCTTTTCGCGCTGGTTGGCCAAACACGGCTTTGTTAATTGAGAAATAATGGCTTCCACATTATGTTAATTGCGTTCATGAGCAAAAGTGGTGATGCGTGTGTTACATAAGCTACCTTGTGACGTTGACATGGAGGCAGTGGAGGATCTCTGCAGTCTGCACGGCCCCCCGTTTGATCTTATCATCGTCACCGTCCGCGTGTAATTTAAAAGCTCGGGGAAAAAAAGCTTATTTTTGAAGGGTACCAAAAAAAATCTTATGGGATGTGCAAATCAGGAATTGAACCTGGGGTTCCTTGATCGTGCTTACATAAGCATGAAAGCAGTGGAAATGTTCACAGTTGCTTAAAGTGACTAATCTCAATTACATTCAGTCACGTAGTCATTACGGTTTCCGTATCCATTAACTAATAGTCGGCGAGGAAGAAAATAGAAGCCAGAGCTCGTTTTTTTCCAAAATATCACGGACGAAGCGACGAAATGCATGGTGGATGGCGAGGTGCATTACATTACACCTGACATGTCATCCAACGACATCTCTGGTGCGCCAACCAGTCCCAGCAGCGCACGGATCATAGCGGTCAGGTACGAGGGAGGACTATCGATCGACACGGCGATATTAGATGTTGTGCAGAACTTAATCAATGGAACAGCTACGGAATGTCATCCACGAACAGAATTAACCTGCCGAGGATCAAAAACCTGAACCGACGTCTATGCTGCTGCTGTACATTGCATGCACACGACGCGACCGGATCAATCAATGGAGCGAGCAAAGTGCAAGAAGACACGAACCGGATGCCGGTCGGTTTAGTCACGGACTCACGGGTCGAGGTGGATCGGCAGCACCGTGCTCCGCGAGCTCCGGCCGAGCCCGAACGACGACAGCAGCCGCCGGAACCGCCCGCTCGTCTCGCCGGGGCCGCCGGTGTTGTTTCCCACGATGCTGCTGCTTCCAGTTAATCCTGCGGCGTCGGCGCAGCTCGGCCCGGCTTCTGAGCTATCGGCGAGCTCCTTCCGCGGCTTCCGTCGCTGGTCGCCGAGGAAGCAGTCCATGGAGAAGGACCGCGTGATTACCGGCTCCTGCGCCGCTCCGGTTGACTTGGTCGGGAACCTGCACGAGCTCCCGTACCCCATCCTCGCGGCGGCGCTGATCTGCCTGTCGCCGCCGAGCTGCAGCTCGCGGCAGGACGCCTCGCGCTCGACGTCGCGGGTGATCACCGGGATCGAGCCGCCGGTGACCACCGTGCGGCAGAGCGGGCAGCTGACGTTGTGGTGGAGCCAGGTGTCGATGCAGTCGATGTGGAACGCGTGGGAGCAGCTGGGCAGCTGCTTGAGCTGTTCCCCCGGCGCGAACTCCGCGAGGCACACGGCGCACTCGAGCGCCGCCGACGCGGACCGCGCGTGGCGGCGGTACTTGACGACGGGGAGCGCCGCGACGACCTGCGGGTCGAGCCCGCTCGGCATGTCGGCCTCGTAGTCGGTGAAGAACACCGCGGACACCCGCTCCACCAGCTCCTCGCGCCGCGACCGGTGCAGCAGCCCGGACCCCGGCCCGCCGCCCGCGCCGTGCAGCCAGCAGCGGACGACGAGGAAGTAGTAGGTGATGAGGATCAGCGAGGTGACTATGAACCCGATGGCTATGACGAGGGCGATCGGGAACGCCACGCCCGAACCCGCGAACGTCGGCGGGGACGCGTCCGGCGGTAAGGCGGGCGCGTCTGCCATCCCCGCCGCCGCGTCCATCGCCTCGCAGCACGCACTCGCACGCACCGGGGCCAAGTCAATGCTTTCGCGAAGACAGATCGGCACCGGAGCTTGCCGACCGGGGCAAGAAATATGAGGTAAACTCTGGACTGGTGGCTGCGGAGGCGTGAGGCTTAGCTAGCGAGCGATCCAAGGAAACGAGACCGGAAGCTTTGCTGCAGGCTGTACTTGCCGGTGGCCGGCCGCTAGTGCGCGTGGTCGCGTCAGTTTGTAGAAAAGAAAACAGCGCCACGCCACCTCGCAACTAGTCGTTCGAGTCCAGCGTGCCCGGGCCAGTTCCGAACGCTTTTTATACAAGCGCACCACAGGCTGCGACAGCGACGGAGATGGTTCAGCGGTGTGGACGCGCGTCCGATGGGCTGGCTTCCGTTCCTGATCGGTTGGTTGCCTCTGCCTTCGCTCTACCAGGTCAACGCCTCGGCCGCGCGCAGGGCTGCTTGCCTGCTCGCACTTTTTTTGCCTGCGAGACATGTGCGCGTCGTCCTCAACGATCCGCCAACGGGTACAAACAACGGCGGAGGAGGAGCTTGCCGAGAGCCGCCGGCGCGCCGGAGATATGAAGTCGCCTGCTCAGTGCATGCTATGCTGAACTGCAAAAACTCGGCACCTTAGCATTAACACGAGTAAATCAGCGTGTGCGTGTGATTCATCTCGGGACACGGCACCAGCTGATTCTGTGTAGTATACCGCAGGAAGCCATCCAACTCGTTCATACTGGTTACTGTTCAGATTATATATGGCGTAATTACGTAGTAATACAATCTATTAACTTCTGAAGCACAATCCCAGGTTTGGAGTCCATATCAGAGTGATTGCGCTTGGCTTAAAATAGGCGTCCACTGTATGTTTGTTTCCGTTTATAAGCAACTTATGAGCCAAGACGTACGTCAACCAAGATTATCTTTTTCTTTTCAAAACCGCGCGTGGAGTCAACCAAGATTATCACAAACCGTACCATCAAACACAACGTAGCTATTGTGCGAGATTGATGATAACGCCAAAAAAAAAACAGCATGATTGTTTTGTTTCTAGTGCCATTTTCTGTCGTTAAGTACCTACCGTTATCGTCCGCCTAACTCATTGCCCAATTGTAGTGGTTCAAGTGGATTAACTTGAAAAACATGTGCATTGAGACTGCTCCGATTGGTATATGGATTCGTCGAACTGGCACGTTATCCTATCTACGCTCTGCTTGTTTCGAAGAAACCCGGTTTGGACTACGCTCCTGCCTGTTTAGATAATTACATCCACCGGATTAATAGAAGGCGTCGCTCAAGAGTGGTACGTTCTATCAGAAAACAAATGGAGCAGTTCTAGCCACGTACCCTCTTCAAACTAATTACGTTGTTCTGTTCCCGTTTCTTTAAATAAATTATTTGGAGGTCAACGACCGTTGCAAACGTATACTACTAGCTCGTATCGTATATACCCGATGTCGACTTGACAGGCTACGTACCTATCGTTGTGAATGCAATCAATCAATTGTGTCCCAAAAAATCAATCAATTGGCTGTCGCTCTGATTCATCAAATCCTCAACCTTGATGTGTACGTGACAACATGTTGACAGGAGTCAGGGATAAGCTGATTTCATTTCAGGAACACAGGAGTATGTCATACTTCCTCCAACTTTAAGTGATGTTTTTTAACTTTTAGAGATCACATTTGACCATTCATTTCATTTAAAAAATTTGCGAAAGTTTTGTTTATTTTATTGTGAATTAAACATGATTTATTTATTTTATATTTGAATAAGATCAAGAGTCAAACGTGATGTCAAAAATCCAAAAACGACACTTATTATAGGATTGATAGGATATTTAGAAGAAAGAGAATAAAAAGAAACCTAACATGGGCCCATTTCTAGCGGAAGTTTGAAGCCAGCTTCGGGATTGAGGTCCATCCGTCCATGTGGACATACGATTCCCGGCCCAAAACTGAATTGCAAGGTTCTGAGCGTTGTTTTTCCTTTTTAAAATTTCTAGGCCCAAGTTCTGTGACAATCAACCAGTACGTGCACCAATGTATTGAGGAGGAAAAAGGCCAGCGTGGTTCCTGACCAGAGGTAAAATTCAGATTCTTTCTTTTTTTTTAAAAAAAAAAGAGAGAGTAAAATTCATGCAACATGCCGCAGCACGACTCGTTCATAGTCACACCTGCGATTGATTAGTAGGAATATCCCATTTACAGTGCTTTCTAGGATTATTACAAATCTGTACTACTACGCACATAGAGTAATATGTTTATTGGGTGTTAATACGGCGGATCTGCTCCTCAAACCAGATGCGATTTCTACGTATTCGCCGTACTTCGCGAGACAAATGTGTTGTGCCCGCTGCGCGCCGCTTCCCAGCTGCATATGCCATTTCAGGTTGTCATATTCGATCTGGCAACAGCAAGTGTTTGCACTGTAGCATTGCCGGCCGGCGACAGGGGAGATCACTCATGTCCGTGTCTGGCTGCATGCGTGGCGTTCACCAATGCACGACGACGTCTCAGGAAAAATCTGCTGATTCGACTGCTGCCGCCGTCGCCGTCGTCCTCCCGGGGCCACGCTCCTATCTGGCGCCGCGCGACGCCACGTCTCCGCGGCGGGGGAGGGACGAGGTGGTCGCACCGCGGCCCTACAGAGTGCGGCCGCAAGAGTCGCGTCCATCGGCCGGCGCCGCGGTAGCCGGGGCGCGCGACCAGCCCACTGGGGCTTCACATGGACCGCGCCAACATGGCACCGGATCGACGGACGCAGCGCGCGGGATGCCAAATCGGGCCGCGCGCTGCGCAGGTGATCGGCGGCTGACGGGACGGCGACGTGCGCGAGGGGTCGATGGAGAAAGGCGCACCGGCGCTTTCGCAAATCATTGCCGAAACGCAGCCATCCTCTGCCGCGCGATCGAGATCCCCTTATCCGCTTTGCTTGGCAGTCGGCACCAATTTGCTCCCAGATTTTCATCGTCTTTCTTTCTTTCCACCCTGTTTCGGCGAACCACACCGCCGGTTCTTCGTTATGCATGCATGGAAGCCGGACTTCGGAGGCCCGTGAACATTTGTACTCGTCGGCGTCACTAGGGCTCTAGGTTTTTAGAGACTAGATCCCTAGGTGAAATGTAAAGCTACCTAGCGAGCGAGAGAGGATTCTGCCGAACACACGATTCGTTCTGGCGGTAATATTGGGCTTCTGTCGCGCACCTCGTTTCCGAGATGCACTATAATACACGTATCAGTCCCTGGATCAGTAGCTGATACGCACAACACAACAAAATGTATATCAAAAGTATACTTCGAAAGAAAAAACTAACCTGAGACAGGACTTTTAGTGGCCACACCATGAGTATCTCTACGATCCTACACCGATTGACCAACTAAAAGCAGAGCAGACAGCGAACACCAGGGCCCAAATCCACAAGCAGACTTGGGAAGCAGAACGAAACCAGCACAACATCTACGCAATCCTCACTGTCTAAAACCACAAATGCAGGCGGGTGAGTACATAAGGTACTCAGCAAGCTCCAACACTAAACAAAGATATAAATATAGATGCACATTGATTGTAGCAAAGATGAGGCAGCAAGGTCCATGTTGCAAAAAGCCAGTTTTATGCAAGGTTCACTACAGAAGATTTCAAAAGGGAGTGAAAGCATTTATTATCCATATATTAATAAGTTGGATCTGGGGGAGTACAAACCGTTCCCGCCAGTTCTCTAATTTTAACCGGAAGGGCCTCCACTATCCCCTCCAGACACTTTTCAAAGCACGGGTAGCTACGCCCACTCACACTTCAAGGCAGTATAGAAAATCTAATCGTAGGGCGCCCGAACAGTAGCATGTCAATACCGTGACAACGGCCTATCCGGAAGGATTTTTAACTCTGCAGAGGTTGTACACTGTATCCACAGGTTATGCTACTCCTGATCATTAGAGTTGCATAACGCTTATTCCACATCTACGCAGTTTTCCACAGATTCCACGCAAGGTGCAAACAGGGGCCATCCCTCGGGGTTTTTCAGGCCGTCGATGACGCGTCGGTACATTCTCGGAGCCGGGTCGTGAATATCCACCGCATTCACGCCTTTTCTTGGTCCCCTTTAATCCCGAGTATTAACAAACCAGGGGCTATATCCGTGGGCTTACGCTCCCATGACGCGGGCAATTACCGTCGAAGGCCAGACAGCGAGTTATCTCACGCCCTTCTCCTGTTCCCTTGTGTCTTCACTACCGACCCCCAGTGGTTCGATGTGAAAAGAATACGTAGAGGGCATAAGTCCTGCCCAAAATGTACAGATTCTGTGGTTGCACGAAAATTACCAAGTCGAGGGCTAACGAACCGGTCCTTACATGGCAGGAGTGGCGGTCTCGTCCACGGCAGGTGGACCACAGCGAAGCCTACACACCTATCACCATCACCTCAGGTGAG